>JABAKD010000028.1:7958052-8518188 GCA_012845835.1 Undaria pinnatifida
TCGCAAGAAGAGTCCTGTATATTGTCTCTGTGCTGAGAGAGGATTTCATCACCGTGTTGGGGGCCTCGGTCGTGGCCAAAGCATCCGCTCTCCTGACGTCAGTCCGGAAGACTTCGCTGCATCAGGCGGAGTTACTTTGGATGAGAAAGGCGTGGCCCAAAATCAACCGCAGCAAGCGGCAGGGCCCGCTGAGGGCAGCCCTAGCCCTCATGAAAGCTCTTCGCATGGCCCACGACGGCGCCCAAGACCCCGCCGTGCTATGGCTGAACCAGGAGAAAGGCGTGGCCCAAAAACCGCAGCAAGCGGCAGGGCCCGCTGAGGGCAGCCCTAGCCCTCATGAAAGCTCTTCGCATGGCCCACGACGGCGCCCAAGACCCCGCGTGCTATGGCTGAACCAGGAGGATGCGCAGCAGGAGCTACGCCGTCGCAAGAACAACCGGGACAGGGGGCAAGACCACCGCCGGGGGTGGGGTTCTGGCGGCAATGGTGGTTCTGGCGGTAACTATGAGGGTTCTGGCGGCAGAAATGGTGGTTGTGGCGGCAACAAAGGTGTGGTGGTGGCGGCAGCCACGGTGGGGGTAGCAGCTCCCGCAACCGCCGTGGAAGAGGCAGCGGAAACAGAGGCGGCGGCGACACGTCAGGGTTTGGGGCAGGTGGTGGAGCACCCGGACGCCGTCAGGGTGGTGTTTGGGGAGACCCAACCGGGGAAATGGTGGCCGCAGCTCGGGGGGCGATAAGTTGGACGCAGGGATGGCGTGAGAGGACGTCCTCACAACGGCACGTCAAGCTCCTTCAGCTCATCCGAGGGTTCGAGCATCGACCAGCGCAAGGCCAAGGTGGTGGCAGGAAAAAGGCGAGCGACTCCTTCTCTGGTGGATATTGCTTTCCACGGAGCGCCTGAGCATATTGACCGTGACGGATGATCCCGCTATTGCTTCTGATTTGACCCGAGCTCGTATCTCCACGATTGACACTGCCGCTGCCGCAGCCAAGGCCGCACTTGAGGACTCGGTCAAGCGTGCTTGCGTCAAGATTGCCCAAAACGGCGTAGCTCGTATTTCTGCGCTACCGTACCCTTCCTCTTGAACAAATTCCGACGGCGCGCAACCACCCACACGCTCAATCAAATTTACCATGTCCGATACTATCATGCGCTGCGACGGCCGTTGTACAGAGGGTCTACCATCACCCACGTGGGTACCCGGTTGGGACCACCCACTTCCCAAAACGTTCACACGTGCTATAACGCCTGACAAGCCCACGTCCGCCCACATGATGACCTTGCTCAATGATTAATTTGGGTAGGTGTCGCGGGCCAACGTTGGGGGATCTGGGCCTAAGGATTTCACTCTCTTGTTGCACCTGCTGACGACGCACTTTGACCGGGTAGGCACTGCAGCGGGATACCCCTAGTTTCATAATTTTGGAATGTGCAATGGCACAACCTTTCACGATTTCGGTCAGGAGTTTTGCGTGCTAGTGTCAGCAGTTACGATGGGCGAGCTGAAGCTTACGGTGAAAGCTTCTGCTCAGTGATGTTCTTCTAGTGTCCAGCAGTTGGATGTTTGGTCAAGCCAAGGGTTAGTAAGATCAGTGATGGGTATGGTGATGGGATTGTGGCTCGATCCCGTATGCCACGAAGGCAACGGGGACGGCACTCGGTCCCTGGTCTTGAGCTGTTAGAATATGGCCCCTGCCTCGTCGGGGGTACTGTGAAGCCAAACGACGTTTTCTTCACTACCAAACTCTCAGCACATAGCGGAGGAGACGCAATTGCGCCCTACAGATGCGTTGCGCTTCTGGAACCCCGTGCGGAATTCTCGTCTCCCCCCTCCCCAAGCCGGCGGTCCGCGAGAGGTATTTGGCTTGGTTTCCCTTGTCATAGCGCCAAAGCATTTCCTTCAGTTGCAATTATTTGCGTTTTTCCTGGCTGCAGGGCCTATCTGTTCAGAGGTGTGGAGGCGATTTGAGCGAGATTTGAGGAGCCGTATCTTCGACTCAGGTTCTAGTTCATGGAACCGGGGTTTCAGCGAATTCCCCATATTCTCTTCATGTGGCGGCTCATCGGGGTGGACTAGTGTTATGTAACGTCTTTGGAGAAGCCAGTAATTGCCTCAAAATCGGCAATTGGTCCGTTTTCGTTTTGTTAGGATGGTGTTTTGTATTAGGGATAATCTTGAGGTGGTACGGGCGAGAGCCCCGGTCCGGCCAGATGTTATCAGGATTAAGGAAATAATAATAATCTTCTTCTCTCCTTCTTCTGAGCTTAAGAAAGTGAATGACACCGAGGACATGCTTAATTGGCAGACTTGGAGAGATACTCTGTGTCCCATCCAGCAACAGTTCCGGCGGTTTCACGATGGCCGTGATTAGGCGGTACGCCCGCCGACGACACATATACATCAACAAAATCGAACGTCCAACAGATCATCGATTCCGCTTGATGATCTGGATTGTTCAGGGAAGATCTGTGAGGTGTAGTTCATGTTACCGGTTGGGATCCGTACGATCTGCGTGATGTAGCAAATGTTTCCAGGGTTGGATCTGTCCTTTTGATACACAGATCCTGCACAAAATCTTATGACGGCGTAATAGATCCCGTCACGCAGAAGTCTAGGATAGTTCCAGGATCTATCTATTGTACATAGATGATCTAGATCATGATCTGTCGGAGTTGTCAAAAGAATGCTATTCGCATCGATGCTTTCATGAACGCTGCTTCGTTTCACAAAAGCAGCACTTTCACGAACATACCGGGTATAATATTATATCATACATCTATTCGTCACCATGTCAGTGTGACGGTTAGAAAATGTGTAGTCATAGTGCCCCCCCTTCCCCCGCTTGTCCCCGGAAAAGGACGCCGGGTACGATAAAGATAACCCTTTCAATCAAATTATTTTCTGAAGGACGGGACGCCTGACCCCAAACCGTCGGAATGCCGTTCTTGTTTTATAATCTGGTTGTTGTGTTGTGTACCTGGGCCACGGGTTGTCCATCACTAAAACACGTTCACGTTGCCAACACCCAGAAAAATAAGGTACACGTTATCATAGTGTAGTCATATGCGTAAAAAACACGCAGCAAACAGCCAACAATGCATAATATCCCGATGCCGACCCACAAGATCCCAGAGGGGACCATTTGCTACATTGAACTTTGTACATCAAGTTTCAAGTGGACTTGGGCTTCTGATCCGAGGAATGTGGTCGATCCACTCCACCCATATCCAAGATCTCCGAACGCCCAATGCGACAACAAGTTTAAGTTGGCGCACGAATTAATGAGTTGCTCGACGTATTTGACATTTCGTATCATAGCCTGATCGACTCGTCAATTGCCGATGGTGTATTTCGCGAGTACCTACCAGACTCGGAGCTTCCACCTTCAGCTCCCAAAAGCGACTCTTTTTTCAGCTCTTCATCGTGTAGGAAGCGTATCAGCGTCCTCGAGATGTAGGTTGGTTCTTCTCTAGCATCACTTTTAAGTGTTTCGAATAGCCGCACCTTCAAACCCCTTTCCGATTGCTGGGTCTTACTGTTGTTGCCATCCCCTGATCGTCCTGTGATCTTCATCTATCTGCGATTGATGTTTCAGGGTGGGCTAATGTTATGTAGTGCCGGCACAGCACGTAGCTACCTCTAGATATACTAGATTAGGTAAATCACTGTGTGTAGCAGTGGTGTGAAAATCGGTTGTGCCGGGATTCATAAGATACTGCTGCCTTGTTTTGTTCTGTACGCGGTCGTTTGTGTATCGTATAATAATTAATCGTATCTCACACAGACAAGAGTTGATTGTTGTTGTTCCTTCGTCGTGTATATTTTCGAGGTGTTTGTCGAATAACTAACTGCCACGTGGCTAGGATGCGTCGGCGCGCCGGGTTGCTTCTTGGTTTTCGATGTATATATAATATATATGGCTATTCTATGACAGCGGTAGTAGTGCAGAACACGTAGCAAGAAACAGGAATGCTGGCTCTGGTTGAATTTCTTATTTGAGAAAGAAAGGGTGTGCGCTCGTAGACCACACTAAAGTGAGTATAAACATAAGAGCGTCTGAGTTTCATTTCCCTCAAAATACATCATCAGCTCTTGGCTTGGCTTTATTGGACTGTTTCTTAGTGTCAGGTGCTCCACGGGGTGTCGTACTGTACTTGTTAACTTGTTGTTGGCATCTTTATGATCTTCGTGTCTACGACGTTTTTCCGACGTTTGTTTCCGTTAGGTACCGTATCTTATATCTTCCAAGTTTCGAATCCCTCCGCAAAAGGTATAATGAAGAGCCAAGATCTGCGCGACCACGATACAAGAGTAAGAATAATGGTTTGTCAACGCACCACCGATATGATACGAGCATGTACCTTTCCTGTATCTCCTACTACAGCCTGTGCCTCCTCTTGTTCCTTCTACCAGATATCGAAAGGATACCGGCAACCTTGGATCCCATCTGGGTTTTCTTCCTTGTCCTTGGTACCTATCATACCAACGAGACTTGATATGTTTCGAGAACGCAGGCTATTATAATAGGTTGTCGCTGTAAAGAGAGATCATGCGAGAGAACGAAACCTAAAACACAACTATAGACTAATACTACAATAATAATATTCGCACCACAACTCACTATTATTGATGCAACAGCTACCTGGTATTAAATGTACATTTATTATTAATATCACTCAGCCTACTGTCCGTCATACAATCCTTTGTACGGACACCTTACAAGTAGCGCACGTCGTGCTGGGTCGTGAAACTGTGCCGACAAAAAAAATGACACTACAAATAGGCCTTGGTCGAGACTACGAAGCAGAGAGCAAGACCGTACGTGACATTGTTCCGTAGCGACCCCTCGTGCTCTGGAGCACGCTGACTCGTGATGATTTCGCCACGACCCAGTCACGGTGAGTCCTTATGAGGAGGGTAGCCGTGATCGCCTCTCCGACCGTGAACCGAAACAGCATGGCTGGGGAATTTGGTAGCCACAACTCGCTTTTATTATAGGCATTATGGGTGGTCGGCTTATCATAAAATCAGCGAAGCACCTCTCCAGCCAAGCCCCGGCCACTGACAATGTAGCGACCGGCACAAGCTAGCTGTGTGCTGTGACAATGTACCAGCAGCAGGCAGGCCCGAACACGTGCCAGCACTGCGTCCTCAGTATTCTAAAGCTACATCCGACTCGTACGAGCATAAACAATCGGCTGATGAATGAGTGTACTAGTAATAGTACGCTGTACGCTGTACCGTGAACAAAACTTATAGTCTAGACTAGTCTATAGTCGCGCCTCGTTTTTTCGTTGGCTTGAAATCGCGCCGTGTTCTTCATTTAGCTCAAAATTGCGCCGCGTTTTTTCCATTGGTACATATTCGTATTCGCGCCGCGTTTTGTTTTTTTCGCGCTACGTCTCACGTTATCGCTTCTCCCCGACAGCGCCACACATCACAACACCGCGACGCCACGACCGACAATCGACCTACAACATATCAGCGTACATTCACACGGCGAGCATAAGCCAGCGCCAGCGTAGTACATCCGAGAGTTCGCACGAAGCAAAACTTGGGAGGTGAGGCGTGGGTCTCGTGTGTGTTCTGTCCAAGCCAACCGAGTGTTCAATCAGCCTTGCCTATTAATAATGTTTAGCTGGATATGACAAGGTGTTGGGGGGGTGGGGGAGGGTAGTCTTGCCGACGAAAAGGGTAATAGTCGGGACCATACAAAGCAAAAAAGCGGCGTGCCAACACATATTCACACAAGCCATGCGAGGGTACGTAGTAAGTCCGAGAGTATACGCATATACTACTTCGGGAGCGACCGTGAGTCTCGCTTGTGTTCTGTCTTCAAAAGGTTTGTAGTAGTATGATTCCTCGTTATCATGGTGCGGCGCCTTGCCTGCCGACCATACCCGACCAAATCGGGACCCCGCACTATCGCGGGATGGTGCAGTGCTGTTGTAGTACTATGTAGAAGTAGCAATGTCGAGCGATTATGACCGCACTAAACTGGGATATCGCACTGAAGGATACCGCAATAATGCGTAACCATGCTGTACAGTGTAAATAACATCAACGGTACGCTAATCGGTTGACGCGTGAAGCTCTTCGTGACTAAGACACCGCCCTCTTTGAAAGCAGCCGAGCGAACTGATCGACAGTTTTTCAATACCTCCATTGGCTACATGTGACCGTACCTAATAGAAGCAGCAGTTGAATGAAATCAGCTGATGGGTGTCGTTGTAGGTGGCTGGCCCGGATGTCTGAACCCTTTACGCTCCCACCGACTGCTGGGATGCCCAGAGGTACTACAGTAGGCAACCCCCGCTAGTCGGGTGTGTAGCACTTCGGCTTTATGCCAGGTAGAAAAGAAGGTGCTGGTGCTACCAAAGAGCTGTCAATATTTTATACTATAGTATTGATGCTCAACCAGGGTGGAACCGATTTTCAGGTCGTTACTTGGGTTGTGCCAGGTTGTGCCGAGCTTTGGGTGGGGTCATGCTGCAAAAATAGTAATCTTTTTAGCAGTTTAAATAAGGTGATGGGTGTCGTTGTAGCTGGCTGGCTCGCCGTCTGTACCCCGTACGCTCCCACCGAGGGCTGGGTGGGATGCCCAGATGTGCTAGACCACCCTCGCCGGTCGGGTGTGTAGCATGTTCCGACCCTATGCCAGCTATTAATAGCAGAGCAGATGCTGGTGCTACTGAGAAGGAATATCCCAAACTGCAAGGGCTCCGCATCGCCATCACCCATGCTCCGAATAGGAAAATATACAGCAGCAGTGTCTTTGTTAATACTTCGAAGTAGTATTTATCAGATTTAATACGTCAGTAAAATGAAGGCAATGCAAAGTATTGGATGAAGGCAATGCCAAGTGTACAAAAACCGTTGTAATACATAATAGAGACAACGCCAAGTGTTACAGGCTGAAGGGAAATAACAAAGAAAATAATGCGCCAAGAGAAAATAAATGCTAGATGCCAACGATTGGGGCGATATATATAAAAATATAAAAATGGTATGGCATTCGAAATTCGAAGAGGGACATTCCGGATACGTCAAGGACACAAAAGGAAGAAAAAGCGGTTGTCGTTTAGCTGCGACTAACAGCCCCAAAAAATGTTGTCAAGGTATCAGTGTGGTATTAGTCCGTTTGACCACTTGCGAAAGGTTAACCCATTGCTTACCTAAACTAAGCCTTATAACACTCTCCCGTCTTGAAACGGCGGGATAGCAGGTCGGCCGGATATACGGGCGGACCAGTCAATATCCAAGCCGTCTCATTTCCTGGGTATACCGGGGAGGAGGAGTATTTTTCAAGTTCGACATGGGGAAAGTCTGAAAATGTTTATTATGGTGGATGTGGTATTTGAACCCACGACCCAAAAAACCCATGGTCCTGTCGACGACGCCATTTGTGAAGGAATTAGTGGGGTATTAGTCCGTTTGACCACTTGCGAAAGGTCAACCAAGAGCTTACCCAAACTAAGCCTTATAACAATGTTGTTCGGAAATGTTCCCTCGAAATTCCCCTTCCAAAAACCCAAAATGCCACATATAGATGCGGATGGATGGACAGCAACACTCCCCCGCACAAAACGGCGCCCGCGAAAAAAGGCAGCGTCTTATCGACGTCAACGACACAAAAGGGAAAAAAATAAAACTTCGTTGTTTGCTGTATCTGATAACTGTATCTGACAACTCCAAACGATGTTGTTCGGAAATGATCCATCGCAATTTAAGGTCATTTTTGGTCACTGCGACCCGCAAGTATTTTGAGACAATTTTAACCGGTCAATTATCGTGCTCCACGTTCCGGTCGGAACGGGGATCCGAGCACAGGTGTCTCGTCTGTAGCCACGACGTCGCCGGCCCGCAGTCCATCGGAAAGCTCACCGGAGAACGAGACTCACGCGGCCCCGGTATGCCGCGCGAGTCTACGGTAGGCCACGCAAATCTCGTTCTCTGGTGAGCTTCCCGATGTACCCGTGACGTCGTGGTTACAGGGGAGACGCATTCCGGTTGGATCTGCATTTCGACCAGAACATGGAGCACGACAACTGACAGGTTGATTGCCTCGTAATTCCTGCTGGTCGCAGTGGACAAACGTGTTGCCGTCTTTCTTCACCTTCGAGGCAATCAAGCCCGGACACAGGTTAGCTAGGCAGTCCCAGCTAGGGTTGCCCATGGTGCGTGGTATTGAGGAACCTTGCGCACCAGGTGTCCTCCACCCTGAATCTCCGTTAGAAGATTTGCGCCTCACGGGCAAGTGCTTGGACAATGCCGACATTGCTGCTAAGGAGAGCTGATCGAACGGGAACTTGCGGACTGAACTGAAGGAGCAGGGAGGGGCGATTGCTCCTGAGTTGACCCATATAGGAGGGGTGGTGCTCCAAGTCTGGAATATCGATTCTTCCGAACGAGCCGACCCGTATGTTGTAGGGGTAATGCTCCAGATCTGGGACATGACCAATCTTCGTGAATATTATTTGATCTTGAATTGACCCGCATAGAAGGGGCGTTGCTGCAAAACCGGATTTTGGAATCCTGCGAACGAATTAACCTGTAAAGATTAATTGATTTTGGATTACCCCGCATATGTGGTGTTGCTCCGAATCCAGAGGGTCGAATCTTGCGAACGAATTAACCTGCATATGGGGTGGTGTTGCTCCAAATCCGGATTATCGAATCTTCCGAACGACTTAGCCAGGGCTATTCCTCCTGATGGCCCGAACGAGTTCACCCATACACAGCCTCATAGCAGCGGTTGTAATTGACCGTTTCCGAACAACGTCGTTTGGGGTTTTCAGATACAGCAAAGCGACGAACTGTTTTTCTTTCCTTTGGTGTCCTTGATGTCGATAAGGCGCTTACCTATTTTGCGGATACCTTTGTTTTAGGGGGAGCGCTGCTGTTTATCCATCCGCGACTGTTTGTCGGGCTTTTGTTTTGTGGAAGGGGAATTGCGATGGAGCATTTCCGAACAACATCGTTTGTGTTTGCAGTTGACAGCAAAACAACGACCGTTTATGTTTCCTTTTGTGTCCTTGACGTCTCCGGTAAATCCCTCTTCAAATTTCAAATGGCATGTCAGGTTTATATTTGTATATTCATCGCCCCAATCCTTGGCATCTAGCACTCCTTTTCTCTCAGCGCATTATTTTCTTTGCTAATTCCCTTCAGTCTGTAACACTTGGCAGTGTCTTCATAATGTATTACTACGATCTTTGTACACTTGGCATGGCGTTCATCTAACACTTCGCATTGCGTTCATTCAACAGACGTATTAAATCTGATGAACGCTAAATATACTGATATATTGTCACATCCGGAGCCTTGTATTTCCTTTTATAGCGCTACCGTATCGTAGCGCCCGCATTCCTCCTGGCTGACCCTGTCCTCGACCCAAAATCAGGCTAAACCGCTGTCGATTGTCCCGTTGGTTTGGTAAGAGTTAAACCGGCGTTACTTAGCCAGCGTTCTCTTTTTTATTTTGCAGCTGGCGACCTTTGGATCGCCTAACGGGGGTCAACACCTAACGGCAATCAGACCGGCGTGCGCATAAAATGTTTTCCGTAGGCCCCGTCTAGATACGAAATAAACTATCGGCGATATCGCTCCGTTGACGGCAACAAACAGAGGCAGTATTCAAAGGGCTATACTACGCAAAGTACGCCGCATGATTCCCATCTCATGTCCTTGCATTCAAGATGAGAATTATCGGAATTCGTTGTGTGTTTGCTGTGTTTCTGTCGAATGCATGGTATGCACGCCGAACTACCGCTTCAATAGGTTGAGCTCGCACGCACACCATCATGAGCTCTGGTGCCCGGGATTCGGGAGGTGCTCTGCACTCTCTGTCTATACAGCCGCCGCCACAAGCGTGGCCGGCCAGTGAACAAGAGGCGAACGAGATGAACGAGGCGAGGCGCCTCAAGAACATCGTCAAAGAGCAGCAGCAGGGACTCCGGGTGAAAGAGACGGGGCTAGAAGCTTCCAGCCAAGCCAGGCAAGACGCCGAGACTGGGCAACTCGTCAAAGATGTAACGTCATTCATCGTCGAGATTGCCTTTGATGTCGCTTGCGCGCGGGAGCGCACGAAAACAGCACAGGCTGCCCTGATCATCCAGTGGGCGTGGCGGACGAAGACAGTGCGGACGCGCTACGCTAGAACATGCGCTCTCAAGGTGGTCGAGAAGAGGCGGCAGGGGTGGGCTGTCCGATCGATCGAAAAAGCGTGGAGGCAGTTCCAGGACCGCAAATCTCTCGCCTACGCAGTTGAGGGTGTGGGCGAGAAAATAGCACCGCATCGCCGCAGGACGACTGAAATGATGCGAGCGGCGATAGACGTGGAAGGTGCCGAAGCGGCCGATAAGTCGAACGATGGCTTGGCGTCGAAACACTCCTCGGCTGTCGCCGGACTGGCGGAGGAAGTAAGGCCTCACAAGGCAACAGTTGGGGTTGCAGCAGCACGAGCATCACCATCGGCAGCAACAACTGCAGCGCAAATGACGTCAATTGGAGTATCTGGTCAAGTGTCAGGACGACTAGGCGACGTTCTGTTGAACACGATCAGAGCATTGCTGCGGCTGCAAGAGGAAGAGGCGGCAGTCAGAGCAGCAGAAAGTGCGGAGGCCAGAGCTGAGATGGAGGCGGACATAACGGCGATTGAGGAAGCGCGGGTGGCGGCTGAGGAAGCGCAGGCCGTCAAGCGAGCTGCTCTCGAGCGGGAGTTGCTGCGAGCCACGTTGCAGGGGCTACACCGCCAGTGTATCGAGGACCGCGAAAAGGAGGAAGTGAATATAGCTCGGCGCCGATCCATGCTGCGCCTTCCGCCAGCCCGTAAGCACCACCCCGCCGGACCGACCGAGGATCTCGTGCCTCGTCCATTCCAACTGCTGGCAGGGCAGACGCTGCGGTATTCCCAGCAAGAGTTCGATGTCTGGGCGGCCATGGGCCAGCTGCAGGGCTGGGCGCTTCAGCTGGGGAAGGCACCCGTGTGGGGAGGTGGAGCACCGCGTGCGGCCGAGCAGTATTCCGTGGCGTGCGGGTTTTCGGCAGCGTTTGGGCCTCTTCTCTTCGAGCACGCCATTGGTAAGGTGTTCGGGAAGGAATTATCGAGCGGAATGGGTGGCGAGTCGCCAGCGGATCACATCGGACACATACTTGCCGAATTCTGGGAGAACGAGATTTTCCCGTTCGACGCGGTCGAGCGGTTGTACAGGCTTGTTGGTGGCTCGGGCCGTGGCGGCATCGTGAAGGTGGGTTGTTGGATAAGTACTTTGGATAGATGGTTTTAGACGCGTAACTAATTATATAGATTGTTCGGCTACCATTTACTGCAACTGATCGCGATGGACGCCAGGAGCGGTTGGTGCGGTGCGGCGTGTAACTTATTATATGTACTATTCTGCCACCACTTACTGCAACTGATCGCGATGGACGGCAGGAGCAGTTGGTGCGGTGCGGCGCTTAACTTATTTTATGTACTATTCTGCCACCATTGACTGCAACTGATGGCAATGGACGGCAGGAGCGGTTGGTGCGGTGCGATGAGCAGGCGCTTCATTTTCAATAATTCAGTAGTATCACATGCAAGCGTCGAGAAATATTGTTTGCTGGTGTTTTTGTGTGGTGGTAAGGATGGATGGGAGGTGCCGTCATGCGGTTGTTGTGTTTGGGCGTGCTCAGCCCGGGATAAGATTTTTTACGAGGTTTTCATGATCATAAAATGGTCTGCCCAGGGTCGCCGCGTACCACGGTCGGTGTGTATCACTGCCAGGCCTCCGTATTTTTGCTGTAACTATGGTGTCAACACAAATCCGACTTTTCACATAGATCTCCTTAAACGGCACAGACCTGTGGAAGATTTGAAGGTGACGATCCCCATCGTTAATTTGAGATGATGGTTCGAATACACAAAACTGGTGGCGTAGTCAATTCGATTACCGTTTTACACATCTCACCTTCCCCCCGCTTCGCTTCCGGTTGGTGTTGACACCGGCTTTCAGGAAGACCTGCAACCCTTCTTGCTGGAGATCGCGCGTAGACACCCCCATCTGGCTATGATGGCTCCAGACAACGTGTCTGCATACGTCGAGACTGTCTTGGCTGTGGTGTTCTACCGGCACAGGTGCGATTTGTCAAGCACATGACTCCTACAGTTAATAATTTTTTCCGGCAGGAACAATCAGGTCCAACCTTCCGAGGGGAAACCTGCTTGGAATGAAAATTATATAAACCAAGGTCCGCTTTCTATATGGAGCATGTCACGGGGAAACGCGTTCTATCGTCCGAATGTGGCACCCCAGGTGTAGATGTGCTCAAGCCGCTTCGTCGGACGAAACGCGTGCTTTTGTTTCTTTCGCTTGACGTGTGAATGTCACTAGCGATTAAAATAACGCTTATCCAGTCTGTACGTCTCGCGATGTGATTAGCTCCAGTAGAATTTAACCTGTTACTACTTCTGCTCGAAATTGTGGTTTTCAGAGATGAAATGAGCCCTTTGGGCGGGTCACATCGCTAAGCTCGAAAGCCGCACTTTCGCCGTGACAGCCTTGCTTCGGGCCGGTAGGGCCAGTCTTCAAGAAACGCCATGCAATACGAAGTTATTGTCGAGCGTCATCACTATTAATTGGTTACCTAACACTATCCACTAGACAACTCAGTCACAGATATCCAACATAATAACATGAAGCGTTGAATGCGCCGCTCCTTTAGGATGGTCTCGTAAGGTACTCTCGCCGTCCCCTGTCCCCCGTCGCCCTTTCTGGGTTCTTGGTTCGTTGTTTACGGCGCAGTCGGTGCGGAGTGATCAACTTGCGCGGCCTCCGCACAAGTGGCTTTGTCGAAATTCTAAACGCCACAGGCAGGCTAGAGATCGGGCTGGAGGTGCGTTTTTCTAGTTAACCACGCTACCGTGTGCAGGCCGTAGCATGAGTCGTATGGAGTAACATGAGAGTAAACGCCCCATCAGGGGTAACACGCAATAAATAGAGCATATTCGATTATCAAAATCACCGGATGGTCATTTTAGTGGGAATGGCGCGCACCCCTGGTCGCAGGGCTGCAGTAGGCATGAGAGCTTTGATCGATCGCGTGGCCAAACTGACACCCATGGACTGAACAAAATCTTCACGAAACACAGGCTCAATTAGCTACTCACAGACGTCGTATTCCACCTTTTCTCGTTTGAAGCAGGATTCAGAGTACTTTTCTCTGGCTCGGCACAACACCATTCGCGGGGAATACCTTTCTCTTTGCCAAGACGGAGGGGGCGTACGGCACGAAGCTCTCCGTGGGTACCGGCATCACAACGGACCGGTGGTCGGCACCCTCCGCGCGTCGAGGTAAGAGGTTATCGTACAATGTCGAATATCACCTGCATATGAATCTCTGGCCGAACATCTCCGGCCGAACATCGGCGCACGCCTCTTCCCCACATCAAATGATTTTTTTTATTCATGTATACGGTACAGTTTTCAAGCGGCATATCGGCCAAGAGTGCTCGTAGATAATTCCACGGTTATGTGAAAAAGTCAATATCTAGTCCAGCACAAGCATTGGCTTGTCGGCCGAGCACGTTCCTTCACGTCAAACCGTCACACCCACAAACGTACCGCAGCTACAGCCAGCTCAGCATGCTTTTCGTGTAGAAGTGGGGACAGGTTTTCCGAATACATGCCTTTCGTGTAGAAGTTGGGACAAGTTTTCCGAATAATACGTCAATTGGAAACCCGTAGTCCCGACTAGGCCTCAAGAGGGCCACCCGATCAGTGGCCGAAGGCACATCCCCATGATTTGCGCTTACTATAGCACCGCCTAAGATTGATTATACTGGTACACTTCACACATCCCCCCTCCGCCTGTCGCGTCTATCTCTTTGCCGAACAATAGGATTATCGACGCCGAGCTGCGACAGCACCCGCGCTGCACCTCTCCTGGAGTCGATGGGTCCTTTGTGGGCGGGCGGGGCAAGGAGCTCTCGTACGACGGCTGGGTGCGTTTCTACCTCTGTGAGGAAGCCCTCATGGCCGGAGAGTGTACGGAGCCAGACCTCAAGTACTCTTTCGACTTGGCCGACGACGCGGGAGTGGGGTGGGTTCGGCTCAAAGAGGTCGCCCCGTTCTATGAGGATATGGTGAGTAAGTGGAAAAATATTGTCTGGCAGCGAGCATGGCGATTCTGGTGTTGCCACAGAGGAACATACCCAATGTCAAGCCAGACAAACGCAGGAGAGAAACAGAAACAAGAAAATAATAACATATTGCATGAGTATGTAGAGGGAGGAGGGATAAAAATTCATTACATCATAAAATTAGTAGTACACTAATTAGCTTCTATGGTCTATGATCGAGGGAGACGATATCGTTAGAATTCCGTCGGTGATGTAGGTGCTACCATCTTGATTCGCCTTCGTATATCGTTTCGAAAGGTAGCACCAGTACTCCGTGTGATGATACAACAACAGCAACAGCAACATACTGGTGCTACCTTTCGAAACGACACGCAGTCCGTGCAGAGAAGGTCGTGCCGTGGGTTATTAAGGCCGTAAGTGACAGCGGCAGGTCATGACTCGGCAACTGTTATTTTGAATGAGCAGTGCATATCGTGTTCCTCAAACATAGACATTAATAAAGTATCGAATTTGATATAGTATGCCTTCTTAAACTTTCACTACTCCCCCATACCAGGTACATAGTATATACGTTGTCTGGTTTTCTGGATTATCAGCGTTTTTTTAATTGAAACACGACCTGCCTATGTCATCTGTCCGCTCCTCAATTCCGCCGCCCGCTGTGATCCGGCAGACCCGGGAGTTTGTCAACAACGGCGGAAATGCCAACGAGGTCGTGGACTGCCGCACGACGTTTTGTGAGCACTTGGACGCGATGGGCGTGCGAGCAGGGCGCGAGTACGTTACGTTGGTGGTGAGAAATATGCGAGAAGACGCGTGCGACGGTGGTGGGAAAGCGTGGCATTCTTTTCGTAGGCAATAATAGTTCTGACGGGACTCTTCCGTTGAGAAGCTACCCAAAATCTCATTGAATGTTTTCTAATACGGTAGGGGTTCCCCAAACAAGGCGGTATCCCCATATAAGGCGGTACTCCGACATATAGGCCGTCGAAATCGCTTGGCGCGACTGGGGAATTGCACTCACAACCTGGAATGAATAGGGCGGCTTCCCTCAATAAGGCGGCCGTACTGCTCTGGCACAAACACTGCCTTACTGGGCGATCCCTACTGTAAGGTCACGGGATTGTCCATCGAGTTGAGCGTACGGTTTCTACCAACAGCTACCCTTTTGTGTGAGGTAAGGCTGGGGTGCCTCAAGCGAGGAAGATCATAATCGTTATCTAGACCACCCTTCCCTGTTGTAGCATGAAACAAGAACCCACACAGTAACGTACTAGGTACCTATCAATACATTTCTAAGGTCATTTTTTCCCCAGGAATTGGCGCAAATAATAGCTGAGTCCTGGCAGACGAAGCAGGGCCTCCCTTTTTATCGTGAGGGGCACGAAACCCCCCAAGTGGACGGAGGAAATTGATCAGTTGAGTGCCACCACACTTCACATGTATTTATGCGCCAGCGTAATAGTGCCAGCCGACTGTGACTGCGTGCGGGCAGCGAAACACTTTGAAAGCTTCCCCGTTCAGCACGCCAGAACGATTGCGCTGTGTATGGCAGGAAGAAGAAAGCAAACCACACGCACTATAGGAAACGGCCCGGTGAGACTGATCAGCTGGCAGCTGAACACAATCGATCATAAAATCCCCGCCTTTTCGGTTGACGGCGTCCTTCTTCCCTCAGGAGATGCGGAAGCCTGGCAATATCAAAATCGCAGGGCGGTTCTTCTCCCAACTTTTCTTGGGGCTGGACTTCAACGACGATGGTAGTGCCGCTAACGAGCACGCGGGGAATTGCCAATCCCCACCTCCCTCCACCATTTATGGTGCCGTACAAGCAGTATCAGCAAACCCAGGAGCCGCAGCAGCACCAGCAGCACCAGGGGCCCCAGCAGCAGCAGCAGCAGTAGCAACACAACAACAATGCCAGCAGTACTGCCACCAGCAGGGGTATCACAAGCAGCACCAGGAGCAGCACCAGGAGCAGCACCAGCAGCAGCACCAGGAGCAGCACCAGGAGTCGTCGTACCAGGAGCCGAACCAGGAGCCGAAGCAGCAGTACCAGGAGCCACAGCAGCACCATCAGCAGCAGGCCCAGCAGTTCCACTACTACCACCACCACCAGCAACAACAACAATCTCAGCAGTACTGCTACCAGCAGCAGTATCACCTGCAGTACTGCTACCAGCAGCAGTTTTACCAGCAGTACCAGGAGCAGCACCAAGAGCCGTACCAGGAGACGTGTCAGCAACAGCACCAAGAGCAGCAGCAGCACCAGGATACCCAGCAGCATCAGCACCGGGATCCCCAGCAGCAGCAGCAAGAACTGTCCCAGCAGTACTGCTACCACCAGCAGTTTCACTACCAGCAGCACCAACAACAAGGCCATCCGAACTACTACTATCAGCAACACCAGGATCACCAGCAGCAACAACAAAAGTCCGAGCAGCACTGCTACCAGCAGCAGTATTACCAGCAGTACCAGGACCACCACCAGGACCCGTACCAGGAGACGTGCCAGCAGTTGCACTACCACCAGCAGCAGCAGGAAGCGTGCCAGCAGTTTTTCTACCAGCAGCATTGCTATCAACAGCTCCAGGAGCCGTACCATTGTAATGCGTCAGGCGACTACCAGCAGCAGCAGCAGTATCACCAGATGTGCCAGACGTGGGGTGCAGGTTACCTGAGCGAGATGGGATATGTCGACGACAACCATTTTTGCTGCAGCTAGAGGACGTGTTAGGTGCGTGGATGGCACGGCGGGAAGACACATCACTCGTCATTTCTAGATTTTCAGTCTCCAAGTCGCTGAACCTTTGGTGGCACTTTCTCCGGCGGCGGTAGCGTAGCCGATCCATTACCGGTTTTATATGCAGACACCAATGTTAAAGTTATCAGGTGAAGAGAGAGCTTGGTACATGCAGTTGCACAGATGGCCCGATCGCTTGCCCGCAAGGATGACGATCATGTAACTTGGTGTAGTCTATTGGTACTCTATTTGCGCCAAAGTTTTCTGTTAAATTGTAGACTACACATCTATTTTCCGAGCCGTAGGTACGTTTGGTTCATTGGGGATGACGTTCCGGTGGAACAGGGTGCTTTTTCGGAGGGGGCTAGGCATAACCGTGTACATTACAACACTGCTGCTGTTGAGCTCAAGGAGCAACAAGGGGGGCATGTTTGAAGGGGTAATACAGGGGGAAATGAGATAGTGATATTGCGGGGGGGTGTACTCAGTTTGTGCATGGTCGTAGTCGTATGACCATAGACCCTCGCATTCCTACAATGCCGGGACGGAGCACGTCGGGTTTTCAACAACCAAGGCAGACACTGCTTGTACCAAGCGTGAAGTGCCGTGAGGTGTTTGGCGAGTCGCATGAAGGGTGAACTGCACCTTTCCAAGAACCGCTCGTAAGACGGACTTTGCCACCTTGTGGCACCTTATGCCTACTTTCTTGCGTACGGATGACAGCGCCAATGAGTTACTTCGTTTTCTGATGTGGCCATTCCAGAGACAGCAATGGGTATTACTATGTAACTGCCTTGTGGGTGCCTTGCCATGTTCACACTACTACGCGATGCGATCATCCCCCTTGTGCGGAGTGAGGGTTGTCCACCCCGCACAATATGATCTAACTCGACAAAGATCATGGCAACCGCCAAAAAACAAACAAAACAAACGGTACCCTGGTTGTCTAGCTCACACAGTGATCGGCATGTTTTACAACGTTGTGGCCAACCATGCCAACTCCAATATACATAGACTATATAGACTATGTTGTTTTACAGCGTCGGTGCCAACCGAGGCCAACTATTTTTATATATATTACGGGGCGAGAGGGGAGAGTAGGATGGAAGGGATGCCGGGGAGATAATTGGAAGGGCGGAATGGTTTGAAGGGTGAAACTGAGATATGGTGTTCGTGTGTTCGTAGGATGTTATCGTTTTTTCGTGTTCGAGTGTTTTTGTGTGCGCGGTCTGCCCGTGTTGACGATATATAACGTGAGGGTGGTGCGTCAGTGCAGTGTCAGCGCAGCGTTGGCAATCCTGTACAACATCCGTCCCAATCTGAGACCTTTTGCATACTTGTGGTGGAACCTATGTGGTGGTGGCCACAAAACACGGCACCGTCCACCTGGTTTTGCGACACGTCAACATTTTGGAACGTACCGCAAACGCACCTCAAATGTAGAGCAGACGCAAGAGCTATCTGGCAGGTAGCAGTTTATCTGAGTCCCAGTCTTTGCAATTGTGCACCCAATTAACTTGACAAATGAATCACGATCACCTAACGCGGGGGGGGGGTGGAAGAGGGCAGCCACTGAAGAGGGCAGCCACTGAAGGCGGGGCCCTGCTTGTAAACGTTAGGGGAGCGATATATGTGCTTGTGTTAAGGAACCGGTTGCTCGATGTTAACGCCTCGGTGTGGCAAAGTGGGGTGTAAGAGCGGGCTCTGTGGTGCCGACGTTTGATATAGTAGTAGTGTACAGCTCATTCTAATGGTTAATGAGTGTCTCGTTTGGGCTGGTACGTCTCTGGGTATTGGTGTGTGTCCTCAGACTGCCTTCAACTGTGCGATCTGACGATGAAGTGTTTTAATCGACCGGAGGAGCTTTTCCCTTGCCATACTAGGCAGAGCCACGGCAAACTCACTCTCGCCAGAGCGTCTGCCGCTTGCCGATACTTGGACTCGCCTCTCGCGAGGGCGTACCACCACCGCTAATTTCAAGCCGTTGTTATTGTACGGCTTTGGGAAGCTGGCACATACCTCAAAGTAGGTAGTTAGTCCGTTTTCGTATGATTAGGATGGAGTTATGTATTCAGGATAATCATGAGATGGGACGGGCGAGAGCCCGCTCTGGCCAGATGCCATCGAGATGAAGGGGATAATATCAAGCTGCTTCTCTCCTACTTTTGAGCTTGATAACGTGAGTAACACCGAGGACATGCGTAAATGGCAGACCTGCAGGGATGCTCTGTCCCACTCAGCAACTTAACAAATGCGTCGTCGGCATGCAATGTTCTCATGCCGACTGGGAGACAGAACAGCAAGCTGAGCCGACGTGCCATGCCGCAACGCGCTACATCACTGTTATCGGTCGGCCGCCGGCCCTGCCACCCGACTGTGTGTCGTGTTACCCCTTGCACAAGGGTCCCTCACCCTCGGACATCCAGAATCTGGCAAACAAAGGTCGCTTACACACAATCGGCGACGTAATCTCGTCCTACTTGTCCGTAATCCGCCGCCGCCGCTTGACTACACAGGAAACACCACAAACAACCAAAGGAGAAGACCCAAACCTCATAACCCACGAAAATAAACAGAAAACTATGGAAGACGGCGGCGTGAAAGTAAACTAATCACGGTCACCACCCGGGGTTTATCTACGTTACGTTGGATCCCCCGAGGGAAGGCACCCGCGACGTGGGTGTGAAGGCATCAAGAACATCGTGCGGCCCCCGTCGATGTGGCGTAGCGCGCCGGAGGAAGAGGAAGTTTAATCGGCCCAGGATCGTACAAAACTCGGACCAGGTATACCCCGTCCGCAGTCGTGCTCGCGCTGATTTTCCCAAGCCACCACAACCATCGTCGCCCTGGTACCAAACGCGGACTCCCTTGGGGAGTGTTTTGTCAAGAAAGAGACGAAGCCACTCCGTGCGCGTGACGCAAGTGTAGCTTGGCGACAAAAAACTTTCATCTTTGTTCACGCCCGCAGTGACTCCTCGAGCACGGCAACATAGATGGCATGGACTCAACGGGCGCCAGAAGCTGCGACAGCATCGACGCTCCAGCGCAAGCGGCGCCTGCAGCACGCACAACGGGAGATCGCGGGGGCCGAGAGCGCGGAGAAGAAGGCATTCGCGTCGGCAGCGACGGCGCAAAAAGCCCTACATCGAAGCAGTCGGGCAGCTGCGACGGGAGCTACCGCGGATCTCCCGACCCCGACACGCCAGCAGGGCGTCAACATGCGGTCGGATCGACATGGGCACGCTGCCTTCTTCGCAAGAAGAGTCCTGTATATTGTCTCTGTGCTGAGAGAGGATTTCATCACCGTGTTGGGGGCCTCGGTCGTGGCCAAAGCATCCGCTCTCCTGACGTCAGTCCGGAAGACTTCGCTGCATCAGGCGGAGTTACTTTGGATGAGAAAGGCGTGGCCCAAAATCAACCGCGGCAAGCGGCAGGGCCCGCTGAGGGCAGCCCTAGCCCTCATGAAAGCTCTTCGCATGGCCCACGACGGCGCCCAAGACCCCGCCGTGCTATGGCTGAACCAGGAGAAAGGCGTGGCCCAAAAGCAACCGCAGCAAGCGGCAGGGCCCGCTGAGGGCAGCCCTAGCCCTCATGAAAGCTCTTCGCATGGCCCACGACGGCGCCCAAGACCCCGCCGTTCTATGGCTGAACCAGGAGGATGCGCAGCAGGAGCTACGCCGTCGCAAGAACAACAACCGGGACAGGGGGCAAGACCACCGCCGGGGTGGTGGAGGTTCTGGCGGCAATGGTGGTTCTGGCGGTAACTATGAGGGTTCTGGCGGCAGAAATGGTGGTTGTGGCGGCAACAAAGGTGTGGTGGTGGCGGCAGCCACGGTGGGGGTAGCAGCTCCCGCAATCGCCGTGGAAGAGGCAGCGGAAACAGAGGCGGCGGCGACACGTCAGGGTTTGGGGCAGGTGGTGGAGCACCCGGACGCCGTCAGGGTGGTGTTTGGGGAGACCCAACCGGGGAAATGGTGGCCGCAGCTCGGGGGGCGATAAAGTTGGACGCAGGGATGGCGTGAGAGGACGTCCTCACAACGGCACGTCAAGCTCCTTCAGCTCATCCGAGGGTTCGAGCATCGACCAGCGCAAGGCCAAGGTGGTGGCAGGAAAAAGGCAAGCGACTCCTTCTCTGGTGGATATTGCTTTCTCCACGGAGCGCCTGAGCATATTGACCGTGACGGATGATCCCGCTATTGCTTCTGATTTGACCCGAGCTCGTATCTCCACGATTGACACTGCCGCTGCCGCAGCCAAGGCCGCACTTGAGGACTCGGTCAAGCGTGCTTGCGTCAAGATTGCCCAAAACGGCGTAGCTCGTATTTCTGCGCTACCGTACCCTTCCTCTTGAACAAATTCCGACGGCGCGCAACCACCCACACGCTCAATCAAATTTGCCATGTCCGATACTATCATGCGCTGCGACGGCCGTTGTACAGAGGGTCTACCATCACCCACGTGGGTACCCGGTTGGGACCACCCACTTCCCAAAACGTTCACACGTGCTATAACGCCTGACAAGCCCACGTCCGCCCACATGATGACCTTGCTCAATGATTAATTTGGGTAGGTGTCGCGGGCCAACGTTGGGGGAGCATCTGGGCCTAAGGATTTCACTCTCTTGTTGCACCTGCTGACGACGCACTTTGACCGGGTAGGCACTGCAGCGGGATACCCCTAGTTTCATAATTTTGGAATGTGCAATGGCACAACCTTTCACGATTTCGGTCAGGAGTTTTGCGTGCTAGTGTCAGCAGTTACGATGGGCGAGCTGAAGCTTACGGTGAAAGCTTCTGCTCAGTGATGTTCTTCTAGTGTCCAGCAGTTGGATGTTTGGTCAAGCCAAGGGTTAGTAAGATCAGTGATGGGTATGGTGATGGGATTGTGGCTCGATCCCGTATGCCACGAAGGCAACGGGGACGGCACTCGGTCCCTGGTCTTGAGCTGTTAGAATATGGCCCCTGCCTCGTCGGGGGTACTGTGAAGCCAAACGACGTTTTCTTCACTACCAAACTCTCAGCACATAGCGGAGGAGACGCAATTGCGCCCTACAGATGCGTTGCGCTTCTGGAACCCCGTGCGGAATTCTCGTCTCCCCCCTCCCCAAGCCGGCGGTCCGCGAGAGGTATTTGGCTTGGTTTCCCTTGTCATAGCGCCAAAGCATTTCCTTCAGTTGCAATTATTTGCGTTTTTCCTGGCTGCAGGGCCTATCTGTTCAGAGGTGTGGAGGCGGATTTTGAGCGAGATTTGAGGAGCCGTATCTTCGACTCATGTTCTAGTTCATGGAACCGGGGTTTCAGCGAATTCCCCATATTTCTTCATGTGTGGCTCATCGGGGTGGACTAGTGTTATGTAACGTCTTTGGAAAGCCAGTAATTGCCTCAAAATCGGCAATTGGTCCGTTTTCGTTTTGTTAGGATGGTGTTTTGTATTAGGGATAATCTTGAGGTGGTACGGGCGAGAGCCCGGTCCGGCCAGATGTTATCAGGATTAAGGAAATAATAACAAGCTTCTTCTCTCCTTCTTCTGAGCTTAAGAAAGTGAATGACACCGAGGACATGCTTAATTGGCAGACTTGGAGAGATACTCTGTGTCCCATCCAGCAACAGTTCCGGCGGTTTCACGATGGCCGTGATTAGGCGGCACGCCCGCCGACGACACATATACATGAACAAAATCGAACGTCCAACAGATCATCGATTCCGCTTGATGATCTGGATTGTTCAGGGAAGATCTGTGAGGTGTAGTTCATGTTACCGGTTGGGATCCGTACGATCTGCGTGATGTAGCAAATGTTTCCAGGGTTGGATCTGTCCTTTTGATACACAGATCCTGCACAAAATCTTATGACGGCCGTAATAGATCCCGTCACGCAGAAGTCTAGGATAGTTCCAGGATCTATCTATTGTACATAGATGATCTAGATCATGATCTGTCGGAGTTGTCAAAAGAATGCTATTCGCATCGATGCTTTCATGAACGCTGCTTCGTTTCACAAAAGCAGCACTTCAACGAACATACCGGGTATAATATTATGTCATACATCTATTCGTCCACCATGTCAGTGTGACGGTTAGAAAATGGTAGTCATAGTGCCCCCCCTTCCCCCCGCTTGTCCCCGGAAAAAGACGCCGGGTACGATAAAGATAACCCTTTTCAATCAAATTATTTTCTGAAGGACGGGACGCCTGAACCCCAAACCGTCGGAATGCCGTTCTTGTTTTATAATCTGGTTGTTGTGTTGTGTACCTGGGCCACGGGTTTGTCCATCACTAAAACACGTTCACGTTGCCAACACCCAGAAAAATAAGGTACACGTTATCATAGTGTAGTCATATGCGTAAAAAACACGCAGCAAACAGCCAACAATGCATAATATCCCGATGCCGACCCACAAGATCCCAGAGGGGACCATTTGCTACATTGAACTTTGTACATCAAGTTTCAAGTGGACTTGGGCTTCTGATCCGAGGAATGTGGTCGATCCACTCCACCCATATCCAAGATCTCCGAACGCCCAATGCGACAACAAGTTTAAGTTGGCGCACGAATTAATGAGTTGCTCGACGTATTTGACATTTCGTATCATAGCCTGATCGACTCGTCAATTGCCGATGGTGTATTTCGCGAGTACCTACCAGACTCGGAGCTTCCACCTTCAGCTCCCAAAAGCGACTCTTTTTTCAGCTCTTCATCGTGTAGGAAGCGTATCAGCGTCCTCGAGATGTAGGTTGGTTCTTCTCTAGCATCACTTTTAAGTGTTTCGAATAGCCGCACCTTCAAACCCCTTTCCGATTGCTGGGTCTTACTGTTGTTGCCATCCCCTGGTCGTCCTGTGATCTTCATCTATCTGCGATTGATGTTTCAGGGTGGGCTAATGTTATGTAGTGCCGGCACAGCACGTAGCTACCTCTAGATATACTAGAGTAGGTAAATCACTGAGTGTAGCAGTGGTGTGAAAATCGGTTGTGCCGGGATTCATAAGATACTGCTGCCTTGTTTTGTTCTGTACGCGGTCGTTTGTGTATCGTATAATAATTAATCGTATCTCACACAGACAAGAGTTGATTGTTGTTGTTCCTTCGTCGTGTATATTTTCGAGGTGTTTGTCGAATAACTAACTGCCACGTGGCTAGGATGCGTCGGCGCGCCGGGTTGCTTCTTGGTTTTCGATGTATATATAATATATATGGCTATTCTATGACAGCGGTAGTAGTGCAGAACACGTAGCAAGAAACAGGAATGCTGGCTCTGGTTGAATTTCTTATTTGAGAAAGAAAGGGTGTGCGCTCGTAGACCACACTAAAGTGAGTATAAACATGAGAGCGTCTGAGTTTCATTTCCCTCAAAATACATCATCAGCTCTTGGCTTGGCTTTATTGGACTGTTTCTTAGTGTCAGGTGCTCCACTGGGTGTCGTACTGTACTTGTTAACTTGTTGTTGGCATCTTTATGATCTTCGTGTCTACGACGTTTTTCCGACGTTTGTTTCCGTTAGGTATCGTATTTTATATCTTCCAAGTTTCGAATCCCTCCGCAAAAGGTAGAATGAAGAGCCAAGATCTGCGCGACCACGATACAAGAGTAAGAATAATGGTTTGTCAACGTACCACCGATATGATACGAGCATGTACCTTTCCTGTATCTCCTACTACAGCCTGTGCCTCCTCTTGTTCCTTCTACCAGATATCGAAAGGATACCGGCAACCTTGGATCCCATCTGGGTTTTCTTCCTTGTCCTTGGTACCTATCATACCAACGAGACTTGATATGTTTTGAGAACGCAGGCTATTATAATAGGTTGTCGCTGTAAAGAGAGATCATGCGAGAGAACGAAACCTAAAACACAACTATAGACTAATACTACAATTATTATAATATTCGCACCACAACTCACTATTATTGATGCAACAGCTACCTGGTATTAAATGTACATTTATTATTAATATCACTCAGCCTACTGTCCGTCATACAATCCTTTGTACGGACACCTTACAAGTAGCGCACGTCGTGCTGGGTCGTGAAACTGTGCCGACAAAAAAATTGACACTACAAATAGGCCTTGGTCGAGACTACGAAGCAGAGAGCAAGACCATACGTGACATTGTTCCGTAGCGACCCCTCGTGCTCTGGAGCACGCTGACTCGTGATGATTTCGCCACGACCCAGTCACGGTGAGTCCTTATGAGGAGGGTAGCCGTGATCGTCTCTCCGACCGTGAACCGAAACAGCATGGCTGGGGAATTTGGTAGCCACAACTCGCTTTTGTTATAGGCATTATGGGTGGTCGGCTTATCATAAAATCAGCGAAGCACCTCTCCAGCCAAGCCCCGGCCACTGACAATGTAGCGACCGGCACAAGCTAGCTGTGTGCTGTGACAATGTACCAGCAGCAGGCAGGCCCGAACACGTGCCAGCACTGCGTCCTCAGTATTCTAAAGCTACATCCGACTCGCACGAGCATAAACAATCGGCTGATGAATGAGTGTACTAGTAATAGTACGCTGTACGCTGTACCGTAAACAAAACTTATAGTCTAGACTAGTCTATAGTCGCGCCTCGTTTTTTCGTTGGCTTGAAATCGTGCCGTGTTCTTCATTTAGCTCAAAATTGCGCCGCGTTTTTTTATTGGTACATATTCGTATTCGCGCCGCGTTTTGTTTTTTTCGCGCTACGTCTCACGTTATCGCTTCTCCCCGACAGCGCCACACATCACAACACCGCGACGCCACGACCGACAATCGACCTACAACATATCAGCGTACATTCACACGGCGAGCATAAGCCAGCGCCAGCGTAGTACATCCAAGAGTTCGCACGAAGCAAAACTTGGGAGGTGAGGCGTGGGTCTCGTGTGTGTTCTGTTCAAGCCAACCGAGTGATCAATCAGCCTTGCCTATTAATAATGTTTAGCTGGATATGACAAGGTGTTGGGGGGGTGGGGGAGGGTAGTCTTGCCGACGAAAAGGGTAATAGTCGAGACCATACAAAGCAAAAAAGCGGCGTGCCAACACATATTCACACAAGCCAGCGCGAGGGTACGTAGTAAGTCCGAGAGTATACGCATATACTACTTCGGGAGCGACCGTGAGTCTCGCTTGTGTTCTGTCTTCAAAAGGTTTGTAGTAGTATGATTCCTCGTTATCATGGTGCGGCGCCTTGCCTGCCGACCATACCCGACCAAATCGGGACCCCGCACTATCGCGGGATGGTGCAGTACTGTTGTAGTACTATGTAGAAGTAGCAATGTCGAGCGATTATAACCGCACTAAACTGGGATATCGCACTGAAGGACACCGCAATAATGCGTAACCAGCTGTACAGTGTAAATAACATCAACGGTACGCTAATCGGTTGACGCGTGAAGCTCTTCGTGACTAAGACACCGCCCTCTTTGAAAGCAGCCGAGCGAACTGATCGACAGTTTTTCAATACCTCCATTGGCTAAATGTGACCGTACCTAATGGAAGCAGCAGTTGAATGAAATCAGCTGATGGGTGTCGTTGTAGGTGGCTGGCCCGGATGTCTGAACCCTTTACGCTCCCACCGACTGCTGGGATGCCCAGAGGTACTACAGTAGGCAACCCCCGCTAGTCGGGTGTGTAGCATTTCGGCTTTATGCCAGGTAGAAAAGCAGGTGCTGGTGCTACCAAAGAGCTGTCAATATTTTATACTATAGTATTGATGCTCAACCAGGGTGGAACCGATTTTCAGGTCGTTACTTGGGTTGTGCCAGGTTGTGCCGAGCTTTGGGTGGGGTCATGCTGCAAAAATAGTAATCTTTTTAGCAGTTTAAATAAGGTGATGGGTGTCGTTGTAGCTGGCTGGCTCGCCGTCTGTACCCCGTACGCTCCCACCGAGGGCTGGGTGGGATGCCCAGATGTGCTAGACCACCCTCGCCGGTCGGGTGTGTAGCATGTTCCGACCCTATGCCAGCTATTAATAGCAGAGCAGATGCTGGTGCTACTGAGAAGGAATATCCCAAACTGCAAGGGCTCCGCATCGCCATCACCCATGCTCCGAATAGGAAAATATACAGCAGCAGTGTCTTTGTTAATACTTCGAAGTAGTATTTATCAGATTTAATACGTCAGTAAAATGAAGGCAATGCAAAGTATTGGATGAAGGCAATGCCAAGTGTACAAAAACCGTTGTAATACATAATAGAGACAACGCCAAGTGTTACAGGCTGAAGGGAAATAACAAAGAAAATAATGCGCCAAGAGAAAATAAATGCTAGATGCCAACGATTGGGGCGATATATATAAAAATATAAAAATGGTATGGCATTCGAAATTCGAAGAGGGACATTCCGGATACGTCAAGGACACAAAAGGAAGAAAAAGCGGTTGTCGTTTAGCTGCGACTAACAGCCCCAAAAAATGTTGTCAAGGTATCAGTGTGGTATTAGTCCGTTTGACCACTTGCGAAAGGTTAACCCATTGCTTACCTAAACTAAGCCTTATAACACTCTCCCGTCTTGAAACGGCGGGATAGCAGGTCGGCCGGATATACGGGCGGACCAGTCAATATCCAAGCCGTCTCATTTCCTGGGTATACCGGGGAGGAGGAGTATTTTTCAAGTTCGACATGGGGAAAGTCTGAAAATGTTTATTATGGTGGATGTGGTATTTGAACCCACGACCCAAAAAACCCATGGTCCTGTCGACGACGCCATTTGTGAAGGAATTAGTGGGGTATTAGTCCGTTTGACCACTTGCGAAAGGTCAACCAAGAGCTTACCCAAACTAAGCCTTATAACAATGTTGTTCGGAAATGTTCCCTCGAAATTCCCCTTCCAAAAACCCAAAATGCCACATATAGATGCGGATGGATGGACAGCAACACTCCCCCGCACAAAACGGCGCCCGCGAAAAAAGGCAGCGTCTTATCGACGTCAACGACACAAAAGGGAAAAAAATAAAACTTCGTTGTTTGCTGTATCTGATAACTGTATCTGACAACTCCAAACGATGTTGTTCGGAAATGATCCATCGCAATTTAAGGTCATTTTTGGTCACTGCGACCCGCAAGTATTTTGAGACAATTTTAACCGGTCAATTATCGTGCTCCACGTTCCGGTCGGAACGGGGATCCGAGCACAGGTGTCTCGTCTGTAGCCACGACGTCGCCGGCCCGCAGTCCATCGGAAAGCTCACCGGAGAACGAGACTCACGCGGCCCCGGTATGCCGCGCGAGTCTACGGTAGGCCACGCAAATCTCGTTCTCTGGTGAGCTTCCCGATGTACCCGTGACGTCGTGGTTACAGGGGAGACGCCTTCCGGTTGGATCTGCATTTCGACCAGAACATGGAGCACGACAACTGACAGGTTGATTGCCTCGTAATTCCTGCTGGTCGCAGTGGACAAACGTGTTGCCGTCTTTCTTCACCTTCGAGGCAATCAAGCCCGGACACAGGTTAGCTAGGCAGTCCCAGCTAGGGTTGCCCATGGTGCGTGGTATTGAGGAACCTTGCGCACCAGGTGTCCTCCACCCTGAATCTCCGTTAGAAGATTTGCGCCTCACGGGCAAGTGCTTGGACAATGCCGACATTGCTGCTAAGGAGAGCTGATCGAACGGGAACTTGCGGACTGAACTGAAGGAGCAGGGAGGGGCGATTGCTCCTGAGTTGACCCATATAGGAGGGGTGGTGCTCCAAGTCTGGAATATCGATTCTTCCGAACGAGCCGACCCGTATGTTGTAGGGGTAATGCTCCAGATCTGGGACATGACCAATCTTCGTGAATATTATTTGATCTTGAATTGACCCGCATAGAAGGGGCGTTGCTGCAAAACCGGATTTTGGAATCCTGCGAACGAATTAACCTGTAAAGATTAATTGATTTTGGATTACCCCGCATATGTGGTGTTGCTCCGAATCCAGAGGGTCGAATCTTGCGAACGAATTAACCTGCATATGGGGTGGTGTTGCTCCAAATCCGGATTATCGAATCTTCCGAACGACTTAGCCCGCATATGGTAGGGCTATTCCTCCTGATGGCCCGAACGAGTTCACCCATACACAGCCTCATAGCAGCGGTTGTAATTGACCGTTTCCGAACAACGTCGTTTGGGGTTTTCAGATACAGCAAAGCGACGAACTGTTTTTCTTTCCTTTGGTGTCCTTGATGTCGATAAGGCGCTTACCTATTTTGCGGATACCTTTGTTTTAGGGGGAGCGCTGCTGTTTATCCATCCGCGACTGTTTGTCGGGCTTTTGTTTTGTGGAAGGGGAATTGCGATGGAGCATTTCCGAACAACATCGTTTGTGTTTGCAGTTGACAGCAAAACAACGACCGTTTATGTTTCCTTTTGTGTCCTTGACGTCTCCGGTAAATCCCTCTTCAAATTTCAAATGGCATGTCAGGTTTATATTTGTATATTCATCGCCCCAATCCTTGGCATCTAGCACTCCTTTTCTCTCAGCGCATTATTTTCTTTGCTAATTCCCTTCAGTCTGTAACACTTGGCAGTGTCTTCATAATGTATTACTACGATCTTTGTACACTTGGCATGGCGTTCATCTAACACTTCGCATTGCGTTCATTCAACAGACGTATTAAATCTGATGAACGCTAAATATACTGATATATTGTCCCATCCGGAGCCTTGTATTTCCTTTTATAGCGCTACCGTATCGTAGCGCCCGCATTCCTCCTGGCTGACCCTGTCCTCGACCCAAAATCAGGCTAAACCGCTGTCGATTGTCCCGTTGGTTTGGTAAGAGTTAAACCGGCGTTACTTAGCCAGCGTTCTCTTTTTTATTTTGCAGCTGGCGACCTTTGGATCGCCTAACGGGAGTCAACACCTAACGGCAATCAGACCGGCGTGCGCATAAAATGTTTTCCGTAGGCCCCGTCTAGATACGAAATAAACTATCGGCGATATCGCTCCGTTGACGGCAACAAACAGAGGCAGTATTCAAAGGGCTATACTACGCAAAGTACGCCGCATGATTTCCATCTTATTGATCCTTGCATTAAAGACGGGAAAAATCGAAAACCATTGTGTGTTTGCTGTGTCTCTGACGAATTCATGGTATGCGCGACGAATTACCGCTTCAATAGGTTGGGCTCGCACGCACACCATCATGAGCTCTGGTGCCCGGATTTCGGGAGGTGCTCTGCACTCTCTGTCTATACAGCCGCCGCCACAAGCGTGGCCGGCCAGTGAAAAAGAGGCGAACGAGATGAACGAGGCGAGGCGCCTCAAGAACATCATCAAGAAGCAGCAGCAGGGACTCCGGGTGAAGGAGACGGGGCTAGAAGCTTCCAGCCAAGCCAGGCAAGACGCCGAGACTGGGCAACTCGTCAAAGATGTAACGTCATTCATCGTCGAGATTGCCTTTGATGTCGCTTGCGCGCGGGAGCGCACGAAAACAGCACAGGCTGCCCTGATCATCCAGTGGGCGTGGCGGACGAAGACAGTGCGGACGCGCTACGCTAGAACATGCGCTCTCAAGGTGGTCGAGAAGAGGCGGCAGGGGTGGGCTGTCCGATCGATCGAAAAAGCGTGGAGGCAGTTCCAGGACCGCAAATCTCTCGCCTACGCAGTTGAGGGTGTGGGCGAGAAAATAGCACCGCATCGCCGCAGGATGACTGAAATGATGCGAGCGGCGATAGACGTGGAAGGTGCCGAAGCGGCCGATAAGTCGAACGATGGCTTGGCGTCGAAACACTCCTCGGCTGTCGCCGGACTGGCGGAGGAAGTGAGGCCTCACAAGGCAACAGTTGGGGTTGCAGCAGCACGAGCATCACCATCGGCAGCAACAACTGCAGCGCAAATGACGTCAATTGGAGTATCTGGTCAAGTGTCAGGACGACTAGGCGACGTTCTGTTGAACACGATCAGATCATTGCTGCGGCTGCAAGAGGAAGAGGCGGCAGTCAGAGCAGCAGAAAGTGCGGAGGCCAGAGCTGAGATGGAGGCGGACATAACGGCGATTGAGGAAGCGCGGGTGGCGGCTGAGGAAGCGCAGGCCGTCAAGCGAGCTGCTCTCGAGCGGGAGTTGCTGCGAGCCACGTTGCAGGGGCTACACCGTCAGTGTATCGAGGACCGCGAAAAGGAGGAAGTGAATATAGCTCGGCGCCGATCCATGCTGCGCCTTCCGCCAGCCCGTAAGCACCACCCCGCCGGACCGACCGAGGATCTCGTGCCTCGTCCATTCCAACTGCTGGCAGGGCAGACGCTGCGGTATTCCCAGCAAGAGTTCGATGTCTGGGCGGCCATGGGCCAGCTGCAGGGCTGGGCGCTTCAGCTGGGGAAGGCACCCGTGTGGGGAGGTGGAGCACCGCGTGCGGCCGAGCAGTATTCCGTGGCGTGCGGGTTTTCGGCAGCGTTTGGGCCTCTTCTCTTCGAGCACGCCATTGGTAAGGTGTTCGGGAAGGAATTATCGAGCGGAATGGGTGGCGAGTCGCCAGCGGATCACATCGGACACATACTTGCCGAATTCTGGGAGAACGAGATTTTCCCGTTCGACGCGGTCGAGCGGTTGTACAGGCTTGTTGGTGGCTCGGGCCGTGGCGGCATCGTGAAGGTGGGTTGTTGGATAAGTGCTTTGGATAGATGGTTTTAGACGCGTAACTAATTATATAGATTGTTCGGCTACCATTTACTGCAACTGATCGCGATGGACGCCAGGAGCGGTTGGTGCGGTGCGGCGTGTAACTTATTATATGTACTATTCTGCCACCACTTACTGCAACTGATCGCGATGGACGGCAGGAGCAGTTGGTGCGGTGCGGCGCTTAACTTATTATATGTACTATTCTGCCACCATTGACTGCAACTGATGGCAATGGACGGCAGGAGCGGTTGGTGCGGTGCGATGAGCAGGCGCTTCATTTTCAATAATTCAGTAGTATCACATGCAAGCGTCGAGAAATATTGTTTGCTGGTGTTTTTGTGTGGTGGTAAGGATGGATGGGAGGTGCCGTCATGCGGTTGTTGTGTTTGGGCGTGCTCAGCCCGGGATAAGATTTTTTACGAGGTTTTCATGATCATAAAATTGTCTGCCCAGGGTCGCCGCGTACCACGGTCGGTGTGTATCACTGCCAGGCCTCCGTATTTTTGCTGTAACTATGGTGTCAACACAAATCCGACTTTTCACATAGATCTCCTTAAACGGCACAGACCTGTGGAAGATTTGAAGGTGACGATCCCCATCGTTAATTTGAGATGATGGTTCGAATACACAAAACTGGTGGCGTAGTCAATTCGATTACCGTTTTACACATCTCACCTTCCCCCCGCTTCGCTTCCGGTTGGTGTTGACACCGGCTTTCAGGAAGACCTGCAACCCTTCTTGCTGGAGATCGCGCGTAGACACCCCCATCTGGCTATGATGGCTCCAGACAACGTGTCTGCATACGTCGAGACTGTCTTGGCTGTGGTGTTCTACCGGCACAGGTGCGATTTGTCAAGCACATGACTCCTACAGTTAATAATTTTTTCCGGCAGGAACAATCAGGTCCAACCTTCCGAGGGGAAACCTGCTTGGAATGAAAATTATATAAACCAAGGTCCGCTTTCTATATGGAGCATGTCACGGGGAAACGCGTTCTATCGTCCGAATGTGGCACCCCAGGTGTAGATGTGCTCAAGCCGCTTCGTCGGACGAAACGCGTGCTTTTGTTTCTTTCGCTTGACGTGTGAATGTCACTAGCGATTAAAATAACGCTTATCCAGTCTGTACGTCTCGCGATGTGATTAGCTCCAGTAGAATTTAACCTGTTACTACTTCTGCTCGAAATTGTGGTTTTCAGAGATGAAATGAGCCCTTTGGGCGGGTCACATCGCTAAGCTCGAAAGCCGCACTTTCGCCGTGACAGCCTTGCTTCGGGCCGGTAGGGCCAGTCTTCAAGAAACGCCATGCAATACGAAGTTATTGTCGAGCGTCATCACTATTAATTGGTTACCTAACACTATCCACTAGACAACTCAGTCACAGATATCCAACATAATAACATGAAGCGTTGAATGCGCCGCTCCTTTAGGATGGTCTCGTAAGGTACTCTTGCCGTCCCCTGTCCCTCGTCGCCCTTTCTGGGTTCTTGGTTCGTTGTTTACGGCGCAGCCGGTGCGGAGTGATCAACTTGCGCGGCCTCCGCACAAGTGGCTTCGTCGAAATTCTAAACGCCACAGGCAGGCTAGAGATCGGGCTGGAGGTGCGTTTTTCTAGTTAACCACGCTACCGTGTGCAGGCCGTAGCATTAGTCGTATGGCGTAACATGAGAGTAAACATCCCATCAGGGGTAACACGCAATAAATAGGGCATATTCGACCATCAAAATCGCCGGCCGGCCAGTTTGATGGGAATGGCGCGGGCCCTTCGTCGAAGGGCTGCCGTAGGCATGAGAGCTTTGATCGATCGCGTGGCCAAACTGACACCCATGGACTGAACAAAATCTTCACCAAACACAGACTCAATTAGTTACTCACAGACGTCGTATTCCACCTTTTCTCGTTTGGAGCAGGATTCAGAGTACTTTTCTCTGGCTCGGCACAACACCATTCGCGGGGAATACCTTTCTCTTTGCCAAGACGGAGGGGGCGTACGGCACGAAGCTCTCCGTGGGTACCGGCATCACAACGGACCGGTGGTCGGCACCCTCCGCGCGTCGAGGTAAGAGGTTATCGTACAATGTCGAATATCACCTGCATATGAATCTCTGGCCGAACATCTCCGGCCGAACATCGGCGCACGCCTCTTCCCCACATCAAATGATTTTTTTTATTCATGTATACGGTACAGTTTTCAAGCGGCATATCGGCCAAGAGTGCTCGTAGATAATTCCACGGTTATATAAAAAAGTCAATATCTAGTCCAGCACAAGCATTGGCTTGTCGGCCGAGCACGTTCCTTCACGTCAAACCGTCACACCCACAAACGTACCGCAGCTACAGCCAGCTCAGCATGCTTTTCGTGTAGAAGTGGGGACAGGTTTTCCGAATACATGCCTTTCGTGTAGAAGTTGGGACAAGTTTTCCGAATAATACGTCAATTGGAAACCCGTAGTCCCGACTAGGCCTCAAGAGGGCCACCCGATCAGTGGCCGAAGGCACATCCCCATGATTTGCGCTTACTATAGCACCGCCTAAGATTGATTATACTGGTACACTTCACACATCCCCCCTCCGCCTGTCGCGTCTATCTCTTTGCCGAACAATAGGATTATCGACGCCGAGCTGCGACAGCACCCGCGCTGCACCTCTCCTGGAGTCGATGGGTCCTTTGTGGGCGGGCGGGGCAAGGAGCTCTCGTACGACGGCTGGGTGCGTTTCTACCTCTGTGAGGAAGCCCTCATGGCCGGAGAGTGTACGGAGCCAGACCTCAAGTACTCTTTTGACTTGGCCGACGACGCGGGAGTGGGGTGGGTTCGGCTCAAAGAGGTCGCCCCGTTCTATGAGGATATGGTGAGTAAGTGGAAAAATATTGTCTGGCAGCGAGCATGGCGATTCTGGTGTTGCCACAGAGGAACATACCCAATGTCAAGCCAGACAAACGCAGGAGAGAAACAGAAACAAGAAAATAATAACATATTGCATGAGTATGTAGAGGGAGGAGGGATAAAAATTCATTACATCATAAAATTAGTAGTACACTAATTAGCTTCTATGGTCTATGATCGAGGGAGACGATATCGTTAGAATTCCGTCGGTGATGTAGGTGCTACCATCTTGATTCGCCTTCGTATATCGTTTCGAAAGGTAGCACCAGTACTCCGTGTGATGATACAACAACAGCAACAGCAACATACTGGTGCTACCTTTCGAAACGACACGCAGTCCGTGCAGAGAAGGTCGTGCCGTGGGTTATTAAGGCCGTAAGTGACAGCGGCAGGTCATGACTCGGCAACTGTTATTTTGAATGAGCAGTGCATATCGTGTTCCTCAAACATAGACATTAATAAAGTATCGAATTTGATATAGTATGCCTTCTTAAACTTTCACTACTCCCCCATATCAGGTACATAGTATATACGTTGTCTGGTTTTCTGGATTATCAGCGTTTTTTTAATTGAAACACGACCTGCCTATGTCATCTGTCCGCTCCTCAATTCCGCCGCCCGCTGTGATCCGGCAGACCCGGGAGTTTGTCAACAACGGCGGAAATGCCAACGAGGTCGTGGACTGCCGCACGACGTTTTGTGAGCACTTGGACGCGATGGGCGTGCGAGCAGGGCGCGAGTACGTTACGTTGGTGGTGAGAAATATGCGAGAAGACGCGTGCGACGGTGGTGGGAAAGCGTGGCATTCTTTTCGTAGGCAATAATAGTTCTGACGGGACTCTTCCGTTGAGAAGCTACCCAAAATCTCATTGAATGTTTTCTAATACGGTAGGGGTTCCCCAAACAAGGCGGTATCCCCATATAAGGCGGTACTCCGACATATAGGCCGTCGAAATCGCTTGGCGCGACTGGGGAATTGCACTCACAACCTGGAATGAATAGGGCGGCTTCCCTCAATAAGGCGGCCGTACTGCTCTGGCACAAACACTGCCTTACTGGGCGATCCCTACTGTAAGGTCACGGGATTGTCCATCGAGTTGAGCGTACGGTTTCTACCAACAGCTACCCTTTTGTGTGAGGTAAGGCTGGGGTGCCTCAAGCGAGGAAGATCATAATCGTTATCTAGACCACCCTTCCCTGTTGTAGCATGAAACAAGAACCCACACAGTAACGTACTAGGTACCTATCAATACATTTCTAAGGTCATTTTTTCCCCAGGAATTGGCGCAAATAATAGCTGAGTCCTGGCAGACGAAGCAGGGCCTCCCTTTTTATCGTGAGGGGCACGAAACCCCCCAAGTGGACGGAGGAAATTGATCAGTTGAGTGCCACCACACTTCACATGTATTTATGCGCCAGCGTAATAGTGCCAGCCGACTGTGACTGCGTGCGGGCAGCGAAACACTTTGAAAGCTTCCCCGTTCAGCACGCCAGAACGATTGCGCTGTGTATGGCAGGAAGAAGAAAGCAAACCACACGCACTATAGGAAACGGCCCGGTGAGACTGATCAGCTGGCAGCTGAACACAATCGATCATAAAATCCCCGCCTTTTCGGTTGACGGCGTCCTTCTTCCCTCAGGAGATGCGGAAGCCTGGCAATGTCAAAATCGCAGGGCGGTTCTTCTCCCAACTTTTCTTGGGGCTGGACTTCAACGACGATGGTAGTGCCGCTAACGAGCACGCGGGGAATTGCCAATCCCCACCTCCCTCCACCATTTATGGTGCCGTACAAGCAGTATCAGCAAACCCAGGAGCCGCAGCAGCACCAGCAGCACCAGGGGCCCCAGCAGCAGCAGCAGCAGCAGCAACACAACAACAATGCCAGCAGTACTGCCACCAGCAGGGGTATCACAAGCAGCACCAGGAGCAGCACCAGGAGCAGCACCAGCAGCAGCACCAGGAGCAGCACCAGGAGTCGTCGTACCAGGAGCCGAACCAGGAGCCGAAGCAGCAGTACCAGGAGCCACAGCAGCACCATCAGCAGCAGGACCAGCAGTTCCACTACTACCACCACCACCAGCAACAGCAACAATCTCAGCAGTACTGCTACCAGCAGCAGTATCACCTGCAGTACTGCTACCAGCAGCAGTTTTACCAACAGTACCAGGAGCAGCACCAAGAGCCGTACCAGGAGACGTGTCAGCAACAGAACCAAGAGCAGCAGCAGCACCAGGAGACCCAGCAGCAGCACCGGGATTCCCAGCAGCAGCAGCAAGAACAGCCCCAGCAGTACTGCTACCACCAGCAGTTTCACTACCAGCAGCACCAACAACAAGGCCATCCGAACTACTACTATCAGCAACACCAGGATCACCAGCAGCAACAACAACAGTCCGAGCAGCACTGCTACCAGCAGCAGTATTACCAGCAGTACCAGGACCACCACCAGGACCCGTACCAGGAGACGTGCCAGCAGTTGCACTACCACCAGCAGCAGCAGGAAGCGTGCCAGCAGTTTCTCTACCAGCAGCATTGCTATCAACAGCTCCAGGAGCCGTACCATTGTAATGCGTCAGGCGACTACCAGCAGCAGCAGCAGTATCACCAGATGTGCCAGACGTGGGGTGCAGGTTACCTGAGCGAGATGGGATATGTCGACGACAACCATTTTTGCTGCAGCTAGAGGACGTGTTAGGTGCGTGGATGGCACGGCGGGAAGACACATCACTCGTCATTTCTAGATTTTCAGTCTCCAAGTCGCTGAACCTTTGGTGGCACTTTCTCCGGCGGCGGTAGCGTAGCCGATCCATTACCGGTTTTATATGCAGACACCAATGTTAAAGTTATCAGGTGAAGAGAGAGCTTGGTACATGCAGTTGCACAGATGGCCCGATCGCTTGCCCGCAAGGATGACGATCATGTAACTTGGTGTAGTCTATTGGTACTCTATTTGCGCCAAAGTTTTCTGTTAAATTGTAGACTACACATCTATTTTCCGAGCCGTAGGTACGTTTGGTTCATTGGGGATGACGTTCCGGTGGAACAGGGTGCTTTTTCGGAGGGGGCTAGGCATAACCGTGTACATTACAACACTGCTGCTGTTGAGCTCAAGGAGCAACAAGGGGGGCATGTTTGGAGGGGTAATACAGGGGGAAATGGGATAGTGATATTGGGGGGGGGGGTGTACTCAGTTTGTGCATGGTCGTAGTCGTATGACCATAGACCCTCGCATTCCTACATTGCCGGGACGGAGCACGTCGGGTTTTCAACAACCAGGCAGACACTGCTTGTACCAAGCGTGAAGTGCCGTGAGGTGTTTGGCGAGTCGCATGAAGGGTGAACTGCACCTTTCCAAGAACCGCTCGTAAGACGGACTTTGCCACCTTGTGGCACCTTATGCCTACTTTCTTGCGTACGGATGACAGCGCCAATGAGTTACTTCGTTTTCTGATGTGGCCATTCCAGAGACAGCAATGGGTATTACTATGTAACTGCCTTGTGGGTGCCTTGCCATGTTCACACTACTACGCGATGCGATCATCCCCCTTGTGCGGAGTGAGGGTTGTCCACCCCGCACAATATGATCTAACTCGACAAAGATCATGGCAACCGCCAAAAAACAAACAAAACAAACGGTACCCTGGTTGTCTAGCTCACACAGTGATCGGCATGTTTTACAACGTTGTGGCCAACCATGCCAACTCCAATATACATAGACTATATAGACTATGTTGTTTTACAGCGTCGGTGCCAACCGAGGCCAACTATTTTTATATATATTACGGGGCGAGAGGGGAGAGTAGGATGGAAGGGATGCCGGGGAGATAATTGGAAGGGCGGAATGGTTTGAAGGGTGAAACTGAGATATGGTGTTCGTGTGTTCGTAGGATGTTATCGTTTTTTCGTGTTCGAGTGTTTTTGTGTGCGCGGTCTGCCCGTGTTGACGATATATAACGTGAGGGTGGTGCGTCAGTGCAGTGTCAGCGCAGCGTTGGCAATCCTGTACAACATCCGTCCCAATCTGAGACCTTTTGCATACTTGTGGTGGAACCTATGTGGTGGTGGCCACAAAACACGGCACCGTCCACCTGGTTTTGCGACACGTCAACATTTTGGAACGTACCGCAAACGCACCTCAAATGTAGAGCAGACGCAAGAGCTATCTGGCAGGTAGCAGTTTATCTGAGTCCCAGTCTTTGCAATTGTGCACCCAATTAACTTGACAAATGAATCACGATCACCTAACGCGGGGGGGGGGTGGAAGAGGGCAGCCACTGAAGAGGGCAGCCACTGAAGGCGGGGCCCTGCTTGTAAACGTTAGGGGAGCGATATATGTGCTTGTGTTAAGGAACCGGTTGCTCGATGTTAACGCCTCGGTGTGGCAAAGTGGGGTGTAAGAGCGGGCTCTGTGGTGCCGACGTTTGATATAGTAGTAGTGTACAGCTCATTCTAATGGTTAATGAGTGTCTCGTTTGGGCTGGTACGTCTCTGGGTATTGGTGTGTGTCCTCAGACTGCCTTCAACTGTGCGATCTGACGATGAAGTGTTTTAATCGACCGGAGGAGCTTTTCCCTTGCCATACTAGGCAGAGCCACGGCAAACTCACTCTCGCCGGAGCGTCTGCCGCTTGCCGATACTTGGACTCGCCTCTCGCGAGGGCGTACCACCACCGCTAATTTCAAGCCGTTGTTATTGTACGGCTTTGGGAAGCTGGCACATACCTCAAAGTAGGTAGTTAGTCCGTTTTCGTATGATTAGGATGGAGTTATGTATTCAGGATAATCATGAGATGGGACGGGCGAGAGCCCGCTCTGGCCAGATGCCATCGAGATGAAGGGGATAATATCAAGCTGCTTCTCTCCTACTTTTGAGCTTGATAACGTGAGTAACACCGAGGACATGCTTAAATGGCAGACCTGCAGGGATGCTCTGTCCCACTCAGCAGCTTAACAAATGCGTCGTCGGCATGCAATGTTCTCATGCCGACTGGGAGACAGAACAGCAAGCTGAGCCGACGTGCCATGCCGCAACGCGCTACATCACTGTTATCGGCCGGCCGCCGGCCCTGCCACCCGACTGTGTGTCGTGTTACCCCTTGCACAAGGGTCCCTCACCCTCGGACATCCAGAATCTGGCAAACAAAGGTCGCTTACACACAATCGACGACGTAATCTCGTCCTACTTGTCCGTAATCCGCCGCCGCCGCTTGACTACACAGGCAACACCACAAACAACCAAAGGAGAAGACCCAAACCTCATAACCCACGGAAATAAACAGAAAACTATGGAAGACGGCGGCGTGAAAGTAAACTAATCACGGTCACCACCCGGGGTTTATCTACGTTACGTTGGATCCCCCGAGGGAAGGCACCCGCGACGTGGGTGTGAAGGCATCAAGAACATCGTGCGGCCCCCGTCGATGTGGCGTAGCGCGCCGGAGGAAGAGGAAGTTTAATCGGCCCAGGATCGTACAAAACTCGGACCAGGTATACCCCGTCCGCAGTCGTGCTCGCGCTGATTTTCCCAAGCCACCACAACCATCGTCGCCCTGGTACCAAACGCGGACTCCCTTGGGGAGTGTTTTGTCAAGAAAGAGACGAAGCCACTCCGTGCGCGTGACGCAAGTGTAGCTTGGCGACAAAAAACTTTCATCTTTGTTCACGCCCGCAGTGACTCCTCGAGCACGGCAACATAGGTGGCATGGACTCAACGGGCGCCAGAAGCTGCGACAGCATCGACGCTCCAGCGCAAGCGGCGCCTGCAGCACGCACAACGGGAGATCGCGGGGGCCGAGAGCGCGGAGAAGAAGGCATTCGCGTCGGCAGCGACGGCGCAAAAAGCCCTACATCGAAGCAGTCGGGCAGCTGCGACGGGAGCTACCGCGGATCTCCCGACCCCGACACGCCAGCAGGGCGTCAACATGCGGTCGGATCGACCTGGGCACGCTGCCTTCTTCGCAAGCAGTGTCCTGTATATGGCCTCTGTACTGAGAGAGGATTTCATCACCGAGTTGGGAGCCTCGGTCGTGGCCAAGGCATCCGCTCTCCCGACGTCAGTCCGGAAGAGTCGCTGCATCAGGCGGAGTTACTTTGGATGAGAAAGGCGTGGCCCAAAATCAACCGCAGCACGCGGCAGGGCCCGCTGAGGGCAGCCCTAGCCCTCATGAAAGCTCTTCGCATGGCCCACGACGGCGCCCAAGACCCCGTCGTGCTATGTCTGAACCAGGAGGATGCGCAGCAGGAGCTACGCCGTCGCAAGAAAAACAACCGGGACAGGGGGCAAGACCACCGCCGGGGCGGTGGGGGTTCTGGCGGCAATGGTGGTTCTGGCGGTAACTATGAGGGTTCTGGCGGCAGAAATGGTGGTTGTGGCGGCAACAAAGGTGTGGTGGTGGCGGCAGCCACGGTGGGGGTAGCAGCTCCCGCAACCGCCGTGGAAGAGGCAGCGGAAACAAAGGCGGCGGCGACACGTCAGGGTTTGGGGCAGGTGGTGGAGCACCCGGACGCCGTCAGGGTGGTGTTTGGGGAGACCCAACCGGGGAAATGGTGGCCGCAGCTCGGGGGGCGATCAAGTTGGACGTAGGGATGGCGTGAGAGGACGTCCTCACAACGGCACGTCAAGCTCCTTCAGCTCATCCGAGGGTTCGAGCATCGACCAGCGCAAGGCCAAGGTGGTGGCAGGAAAAAGGCGAGCGACTCCTTCTCTGGTGGATATTGCTTTTTTTCCACGGAGCGCCTGAGCATATTGACCGTGACGGATGATCCCGCTATTGCTTCTGATTTGGCCCGAGCTCGTATCTCCACGATTGACACTGCCGCTGCCGCAGCCAAGGCCGCACTTGAGGACTCGGTCAAGCGTGCTTGCGTCAAGATTGCCCAAAACGGCGTAGCTCGTATTTCTGCGCTACCGTACCCTTCCTCTTTAATCAATTCCGACGGCGCGCAACCACCCGCACGCTCAATCAAATTTACCATGTCCGATACTATCATGCGCTGCGACGGCCGTTGTACAGAGGGTCTACAATCACCCACGTGGGTACCCGGTTGGGACCACCCACTTCCCAAAACGTTCACACGTGCTATAACGCCTGACAAGCCCACGTCCGCCCACATGATGACCTTGCTCAATGATTAATTTGGGTAGGTGTCGCGGGCCAACGTTGGGGGAGCATCTGGGCCTAAGGATTTCACTCTCTTGTTGCACCTGCTGACGACGCACTTTGACCGGGTAGGCACTGCAGCGGGATACCCCTAGTTTCATAATTTTGGAATGTGCAATGGCACAACCTTTCACGATTTCGGTCAGGAGTTTTGCGTGCTAGTGTCAGCAGTTACGATGGGCGAGCTGAAGCTTACGGTGAAAGCTTCTGCTCAGTGATGTTCTTCTAGTGTCCAGCAGTTGGATGTTTGGTCAAGCCAAGGGTTAGTAAGATCAGTGATGGGTATGGTGATGGGATTGTGGCTCGATCCCGTATGCCACGAAGGCGACGGGGACGGCACTCGGTCCCTGGTCTTGAGCTGTTAGAATATGGCCCCTGCCTCGTCGGGGGTACTGTGGAGCCAAACGACGTTTTCTTCACTACCAAACTCGCAGCACATAGCGGAGGAGACGCAATTGCGCCCTACAGATGCGTTGCGCTTCTGGAACCCCGTGCGGAATTCTCGTCTCCCCCCTCCCCAAGCCGGCGGTCCGCGAGAGGTATTTGGCTTGGTTTCCCTTGTCATAGCGCCAAAGCATTTCCTTCAGTTGCAATTATTTGCGTTTTTCCTGGCTGCAGGGCCTATCTGTTCAGAGGTGTGGAGGCGGATTTTGAGCGAGATTTGAGGAGCCGTATCTTCGACTCATGTTCTAGTTCATGGAACCGGGGTTTCAGCGAATTCCCCATATTTCTTCATGTGCGGCTCATCGGGGTGGACTAGTGTTATGTAACGTCTTTGGAAAGCCAGTAATTGCCTCAAAATCGGCAATTGGTCCGTTTTCGTTTTGTTAGGATGGTGTTTTGTATTAGGGATAATCTTGAGGTGGTACGGGCGAGAGCCCGGTCCGGCCAGATGTTATCAGGATTAAGGAAATAATAATAATCTTCTTCTCTCCTTCTTCTGAGCTTAAGAAAGTGAATGACACCGAGGACATGCTTAATTGGCAGACTTGGAGAGATACTCTGTGTCCCATCCAGCAACAGTTCCGGCGGTTTCACGATGGCCGTGATTAGGCGGTACGCCCGCCGACGACACATATACATCAACAAAATCGAACGTCCAACAGATCATCGATTCCGCTTGATGATCTGGATTGTTCAGGGAAGATCTGTGAGGTGTAGTTCATGTTACCGGTTGGGATCCGTACGATCTGCGTGATGTAGCAAATGTTTCCAGGGTTGGATCTGTCCTTTTGATACACAGATCCTGCACAAAATCTTATGACGGCCGTAATAGATCCCGTCACGCAGAAGTCTAGGATAGTTCCAGGATCTATCTATTGTACATAGATGATCTAGATCATGATCTGTCGGAGTTGTCAAAAGAATGCTATTCGCATCGATGCTTTCATGAACGCTGCTTCGTTTCACAAAAGCAGCACTTCAACGAACATACCGGGTATAATATTATATCATACATCTATTCGTCCACCATGTCAGTGTGACGGTTAGAAAATGGTAGTCATAGTGCCCCCCCTTCCCCCCGCTTGTCCCCGGAAAAAGACGCCGGGTACGATAAAGATAACCCTTTTCAATCAAATTATTTTCTGAAGGACGGGACGCCTGAACCCCAAACCGTCGGAATGCCGTTCTTGTTTTATAATCTGGTTGTTGTGTTGTGTACCTGGGCCACGGGTTTGTCCATCACTAAAACACGTTCACGTTGCCAACACCCAGAAAAATAAGGTACACGTTATCATAGTGTAGTCATATGCGTAAAAAACACGCAGCAAACAACCAACAATGCATAATATCCCGATGCCGACCCACAAGATCCCAGAGGGGACCATTTGCTACATTGAACTTTGTACATCAAGTTTCAAGTGGACTTGGGCTTCTGATCCGAGGAATGTGGTCGATCCACTCCACCCATATCCAAGATCTCCGAACGCCCAATGCGACAACAAGTTTAAGTTGGCGCACGAATTAATGAGTTGCTCGACGTATTTGACATTTCGTATCATAGCCTGATCGACTCGTCAATTGCCGATGGTGTATTTCGCGAGTACCTACCAGACTCGGAGCTTCCACCTTCAGCTCCCAAAAGCGACTCTTTTTTCAGCTCTTCATCGTGTAGGAAGCGTATCAGCGTCCTCGAGATGTAGGTTGGTTCTTCTCTAGCATCACTTTTAAGTGTTTCGAATAGCCGCACCTTCAAACCCCTTTCCGATTGCTGGGTCTTACTGTTGTTGCCATCCCCTGATCGTCCTGTGATCTTCATCTATCTGCGATTGATGTTTCAGGGTGGGCTAATGTTATGTAGTGCCGGCACAGCACGTAGCTACCTCTAGATATACTAGATTAGGTAAATCACTGTGTGTAGCAGTGGTGTGAAAATCGGTTGTGCCGGGATTCATAAGATACTGCTGCCTTGTTTTGTTCTGTACGCGGTCGTTTGTGTATCGTATAATAATTAATCGTATCTCACACAGACAAGAGTTGATTGTTGTTGTTCCTTCGTCGTGTATATTTTCGAGGTGTTTGTCGAATAACTAACTGCCACGTGGCTAGGATGCGTCGGCGCGCCGGGTTGCTTCTTGGTTTTCGATGTATATATAATATATATGGCTATTCTATGACAGCGGTAGTAGTGCAGAACACGTAGCAAGAAACAGGAATGCTGGCTCTGGTTGAATTTCTTATTTGAGAAAGAAAGGGTGTGCGCTCGTAGACCACACTAAAGTGAGTATAAACATAAGAGCGTCTGAGTTTCATTTCCCTCAAAATACATCATCAGCTCTTGGCTTGGCTTTATTGGACTGTTTCTTAGTGTCAGGTGCTCCACGGGGTGTCGTACTGTACTTGTTAACTTGTTGTTGGCATCTTTATGATCTTCGTGTCTACGACGTTTTTCCGACGTTTGTTTCCGTTAGGTACCGTATCTTATATCTTCCAAGTTTCGAATCCCTCCGCAAAAGGTATAATGAAGAGCCAAGATCTGCGCGACCACGATACAAGAGTAAGAATAATGGTTTGTCAACGCACCACCGATATGATACGAGCATGTACCTTTCCTGTATCTCCTACTACAGCCTGTGCCTCCTCTTGTTCCTTCTACCAGATATCGAAAGGATACCGGCAACCTTGGATCCCATCTGGGTTTTCTTCCTTGTCCTTGGTACCTATCATACCAACGAGACTTGATATGTTTCGAGAACGCAGGCTATTATAATAGGTTGTCGCTGTAAAGAGAGATCATGCGAGAGAACGAAACCTAAAACACAACTATAGACTAATACTACAATAATAATATTCGCACCACAACTCACTATTATTGATGCAACAGCTACCTGGTATTAAATGTACATTTATTATTAATATCACTCAGCCTACTGTCCGTCATACAATCCTTTGTACGGACACCTTACAAGTAGCGCACGTCGTGCTGGGTCGTGAAACTGTGCCGACAAAAAAAATGACACTACAAATAGGCCTTGGTCGAGACTACGAAGCAGAGAGCAAGACCGTACGTGACATTGTTCCGTAGCGACCCCTCGTGCTCTGGAGCACGCTGACTCGTGATGATTTCGCCACGACCCAGTCACGGTGAGTCCTTATGAGGAGGGTAGCCGTGATCGCCTCTCCGACCGTGAACCGAAACAGCATGGCTGGGGAATTTGGTAGCCACAACTCGCTTTTATTATAGGCATTATGGGTGGTCGGCTTATCATAAAATCAGCGAAGCACCTCTCCAGCCAAGCCCCGGCCACTGACAATGTAGCGACCGGCACAAGCTAGCTGTGTGCTGTGACAATGTACCAGCAGCAGGCAGGCCCGAACACGTGCCAGCACTGCGTCCTCAGTATTCTAAAGCTACATCCGACTCGTACGAGCATAAACAATCGGCTGATGAATGAGTGTACTAGTAATAGTACGCTGTACGCTGTACCGTGAACAAAACTTATAGTCTAGACTAGTCTATAGTCGCGCCTCGTTTTTTCGTTGGCTTGAAATCGCGCCGTGTTCTTCATTTAGCTCAAAATTGCGCCGCGTTTTTCCATTGGTACATATTCGTATTCGCGCCGCGTTTTGTTTTTTTCGCGCTACGTCTCACGTTATCGCTTCTCCCCGACAGCGCCACACATCACAACACCGCGACGCCACGACCGACAATCGACCTACAACATATCAGCGTACATTCACACGGCGAGCATAAGCCAGCGCCAGCGTAGTACATCCGAGAGTTCGCACGAAGCAAAACTTGGGAGGTGAGGCGTGGGTCTCGTGTGTGTTCTGTCCAAGCCAACCGAGTGTTCAATCAGCCTTGCCTATTAATAATGTTTAGCTGGATATGACAAGGTGTTGGGGGGGTGGGGGAGGGTAGTCTTGCCGACGAAAAGGGTAATAGTCGGGACCATACAAAGCAAAAAAGCGGCGTGCCAACACATATTCACACAAGCCATGCGAGGGTACGTAGTAAGTCCGAGAGTATACGCATATACTACTTCGGGAGCGACCGTGAGTCTCGCTTGTGTTCTGTCTTCAAAAGGTTTGTAGTAGTATGATTCCTCGTTATCATGGTGCGGCGCCTTGCCTGCCGACCATACCCGACCAAATCGGGACCCCGCACTATCGCGGGATGGTGCAGTGCTGTTGTAGTACTATGTAGAAGTAGCAATGTCGAGCGATTATGACCGCACTAAACTGGGATATCGCACTGAAGGATACCGCAATAATGCGTAACCATGCTGTACAGTGTAAATAACATCAACGGTACGCTAATCGGTTGACGCGTGAAGCTCTTCGTGACTAAGACACCGCCCTCTTTGAAAGCAGCCGAGCGAACTGATCGACAGTTTTTCAATACCTCCATTGGCTACATGTGACCGTACCTAATAGAAGCAGCAGTTGAATGAAATCAGCTGATGGGTGTCGTTGTAGGTGGCTGGCCCGGATGTCTGAACCCTTTACGCTCCCACCGACTGCTGGGATGCCCAGAGGTACTACAGTAGGCAACCCCCGCTAGTCGGGTGTGTAGCACTTCGGCTTTATGCCAGGTAGAAAAGAAGGTGCTGGTGCTACCAAAGAGCTGTCAATATTTTATACTATAGTATTGATGCTCAACCAGGGTGGAACCGATTTTCAGGTCGTTACTTGGGTTGTGCCAGGTTGTGCCGAGCTTTGGGTGGGGTCATGCTGCAAAAATAGTAATCTTTTTAGCAGTTTAAATAAGGTGATGGGTGTCGTTGTAGCTGGCTGGCTCGCCGTCTGTACCCCGTACGCTCCCACCGAGGGCTGGGTGGGATGCCCAGATGTGCTAGACCACCCTCGCCGGTCGGGTGTGTAGCATGTTCCGACCCTATGCCAGCTATTAATAGCAGAGCAGATGCTGGTGCTACTGAGAAGGAATATCCCAAACTGCAAGGGCTCCGCATCGCCATCACCCATGCTCCGAATAGGAAAATATACAGCAGCAGTGTCTTTGTTAATACTTCGAAGTAGTATTTATCAGATTTAATACGTCAGTAAAATGAAGGCAATGCAAAGTATTGGATGAAGGCAATGCCAAGTGTACAAAAACCGTTGTAATACATAATAGAGACAACGCCAAGTGTTACAGGCTGAAGGGAAATAACAAAGAAAATAATGCGCCAAGAGAAAATAAATGCTAGATGCCAACGATTGGGGCGATATATATAAAAATATAAAAATGGTATGGCATTCGAAATTCGAAGAGGGACATTCCGGATACGTCAAGGACACAAAAGGAAGAAAAAGCGGTTGTCGTTTAGCTGCGACTAACAGCCCCAAAAAATGTTGTCAAGGTATCAGTGTGGTATTAGTCCGTTTGACCACTTGCGAAAGGTTAACCCATTGCTTACCTAAACTAAGCCTTATAACACTCTCCCGTCTTGAAACGGCGGGATAGCAGGTCGGCCGGATATACGGGCGGACCAGTCAATATCCAAGCCGTCTCATTTCCTGGGTATACCGGGGAGGAGGAGTATTTTTCAAGTTCGACATGGGGAAAGTCTGAAAATGTTTATTATGGTGGATGTGGTATTTGAACCCACGACCCAAAAAACCCATGGTCCTGTCGACGACGCCATTTGTGAAGGAATTAGTGGGGTATTAGTCCGTTTGACCACTTGCGAAAGGTCAACCAAGAGCTTACCCAAACTAAGCCTTATAACAATGTTGTTCGGAAATGTTCCCTCGAAATTCCCCTTCCAAAAACCCAAAATGCCACATATAGATGCGGATGGATGGACAGCAACACTCCCCCGCACAAAACGGCGCCCGCGAAAAAAGGCAGCGTCTTATCGACGTCAACGACACAAAAGGGAAAAAAATAAAACTTCGTTGTTTGCTGTATCTGATAACTGTATCTGACAACTCCAAACGATGTTGTTCGGAAATGATCCATCGCAATTTAAGGTCATTTTTGGTCACTGCGACCCGCAAGTATTTTGAGACAATTTTAACCGGTCAATTATCGTGCTCCACGTTCCGGTCGGAACGGGGATCCGAGCACAGGTGTCTCGTCTGTAGCCACGACGTCGCCGGCCCGCAGTCCATCGGAAAGCTCACCGGAGAACGAGACTCACGCGGCCCCGGTATGCCGCGCGAGTCTACGGTAGGCCACGCAAATCTCGTTCTCTGGTGAGCTTCCCGATGTACCCGTGACGTCGTGGTTACAGGGGAGACGCATTCCGGTTGGATCTGCATTTCGACCAGAACATGGAGCACGACAACTGACAGGTTGATTGCCTCGTAATTCCTGCTGGTCGCAGTGGACAAACGTGTTGCCGTCTTTCTTCACCTTCGAGGCAATCAAGCCCGGACACAGGTTAGCTAGGCAGTCCCAGCTAGGGTTGCCCATGGTGCGTGGTATTGAGGAACCTTGCGCACCAGGTGTCCTCCACCCTGAATCTCCGTTAGAAGATTTGCGCCTCACGGGCAAGTGCTTGGACAATGCCGACATTGCTGCTAAGGAGAGCTGATCGAACGGGAACTTGCGGACTGAACTGAAGGAGCAGGGAGGGGCGATTGCTCCTGAGTTGACCCATATAGGAGGGGTGGTGCTCCAAGTCTGGAATATCGATTCTTCCGAACGAGCCGACCCGTATGTTGTAGGGGTAATGCTCCAGATCTGGGACATGACCAATCTTCGTGAATATTATTTGATCTTGAATTGACCCGCATAGAAGGGGCGTTGCTGCAAAACCGGATTTTGGAATCCTGCGAACGAATTAACCTGTAAAGATTAATTGATTTTGGATTACCCCGCATATGTGGTGTTGCTCCGAATCCAGAGGGTCGAATCTTGCGAACGAATTAACCTGCATATGGGGTGGTGTTGCTCCAAATCCGGATTATCGAATCTTCCGAACGACTTAGCCAGGGCTATTCCTCCTGATGGCCCGAACGAGTTCACCCATACACAGCCTCATAGCAGCGGTTGTAATTGACCGTTTCCGAACAACGTCGTTTGGGGTTTTCAGATACAGCAAAGCGACGAACTGTTTTTCTTTCCTTTGGTGTCCTTGATGTCGATAAGGCGCTTACCTATTTTGCGGATACCTTTGTTTTAGGGGGAGCGCTGCTGTTTATCCATCCGCGACTGTTTGTCGGGCTTTTGTTTTGTGGAAGGGGAATTGCGATGGAGCATTTCCGAACAACATCGTTTGTGTTTGCAGTTGACAGCAAAACAACGACCGTTTATGTTTCCTTTTGTGTCCTTGACGTCTCCGGTAAATCCCTCTTCAAATTTCAAATGGCATGTCAGGTTTATATTTGTATATTCATCGCCCCAATCCTTGGCATCTAGCACTCCTTTTCTCTCAGCGCATTATTTTCTTTGCTAATTCCCTTCAGTCTGTAACACTTGGCAGTGTCTTCATAATGTATTACTACGATCTTTGTACACTTGGCATGGCGTTCATCTAACACTTCGCATTGCGTTCATTCAACAGACGTATTAAATCTGATGAACGCTAAATATACTGATATATTGTCACATCCGGAGCCTTGTATTTCCTTTTATAGCGCTACCGTATCGTAGCGCCCGCATTCCTCCTGGCTGACCCTGTCCTCGACCCAAAATCAGGCTAAACCGCTGTCGATTGTCCCGTTGGTTTGGTAAGAGTTAAACCGGCGTTACTTAGCCAGCGTTCTCTTTTTTATTTTGCAGCTGGCGACCTTTGGATCGCCTAACGGGGGTCAACACCTAACGGCAATCAGACCGGCGTGCGCATAAAATGTTTTCCGTAGGCCCCGTCTAGATACGAAATAAACTATCGGCGATATCGCTCCGTTGACGGCAACAAACAGAGGCAGTATTCAAAGGGCTATACTACGCAAAGTACGCCGCATGATTCCCATCTCATGTCCTTGCATTCAAGATGAGAATTATCGGAATTCGTTGTGTGTTTGCTGTGTTTCTGTCGAATGCATGGTATGCACGCCGAACTACCGCTTCAATAGGTTGAGCTCGCACGCACACCATCATGAGCTCTGGTGCCCGGGATTCGGGAGGTGCTCTGCACTCTCTGTCTATACAGCCGCCGCCACAAGCGTGGCCGGCCAGTGAACAAGAGGCGAACGAGATGAACGAGGCGAGGCGCCTCAAGAACATCGTCAAAGAGCAGCAGCAGGGACTCCGGGTGAAAGAGACGGGGCTAGAAGCTTCCAGCCAAGCCAGGCAAGACGCCGAGACTGGGCAACTCGTCAAAGATGTAACGTCATTCATCGTCGAGATTGCCTTTGATGTCGCTTGCGCGCGGGAGCGCACGAAAACAGCACAGGCTGCCCTGATCATCCAGTGGGCGTGGCGGACGAAGACAGTGCGGACGCGCTACGCTAGAACATGCGCTCTCAAGGTGGTCGAGAAGAGGCGGCAGGGGTGGGCTGTCCGATCGATCGAAAAAGCGTGGAGGCAGTTCCAGGACCGCAAATCTCTCGCCTACGCAGTTGAGGGTGTGGGCGAGAAAATAGCACCGCATCGCCGCAGGACGACTGAAATGATGCGAGCGGCGATAGACGTGGAAGGTGCCGAAGCGGCCGATAAGTCGAACGATGGCTTGGCGTCGAAACACTCCTCGGCTGTCGCCGGACTGGCGGAGGAAGTAAGGCCTCACAAGGCAACAGTTGGGGTTGCAGCAGCACGAGCATCACCATCGGCAGCAACAACTGCAGCGCAAATGACGTCAATTGGAGTATCTGGTCAAGTGTCAGGACGACTAGGCGACGTTCTGTTGAACACGATCAGAGCATTGCTGCGGCTGCAAGAGGAAGAGGCGGCAGTCAGAGCAGCAGAAAGTGCGGAGGCCAGAGCTGAGATGGAGGCGGACATAACGGCGATTGAGGAAGCGCGGGTGGCGGCTGAGGAAGCGCAGGCCGTCAAGCGAGCTGCTCTCGAGCGGGAGTTGCTGCGAGCCACGTTGCAGGGGCTACACCGCCAGTGTATCGAGGACCGCGAAAAGGAGGAAGTGAATATAGCTCGGCGCCGATCCATGCTGCGCCTTCCGCCAGCCCGTAAGCACCACCCCGCCGGACCGACCGAGGATCTCGTGCCTCGTCCATTCCAACTGCTGGCAGGGCAGACGCTGCGGTATTCCCAGCAAGAGTTCGATGTCTGGGCGGCCATGGGCCAGCTGCAGGGCTGGGCGCTTCAGCTGGGGAAGGCACCCGTGTGGGGAGGTGGAGCACCGCGTGCGGCCGAGCAGTATTCCGTGGCGTGCGGGTTTTCGGCAGCGTTTGGGCCTCTTCTCTTCGAGCACGCCATTGGTAAGGTGTTCGGGAAGGAATTATCGAGCGGAATGGGTGGCGAGTCGCCAGCGGATCACATCGGACACATACTTGCCGAATTCTGGGAGAACGAGATTTTCCCGTTCGACGCGGTCGAGCGGTTGTACAGGCTTGTTGGTGGCTCGGGCCGTGGCGGCATCGTGAAGGTGGGTTGTTGGATAAGTACTTTGGATAGATGGTTTTAGACGCGTAACTAATTATATAGATTGTTCGGCTACCATTTACTGCAACTGATCGCGATGGACGCCAGGAGCGGTTGGTGCGGTGCGGCGTGTAACTTATTATATGTACTATTCTGCCACCACTTACTGCAACTGATCGCGATGGACGGCAGGAGCAGTTGGTGCGGTGCGGCGCTTAACTTATTTTATGTACTATTCTGCCACCATTGACTGCAACTGATGGCAATGGACGGCAGGAGCGGTTGGTGCGGTGCGATGAGCAGGCGCTTCATTTTCAATAATTCAGTAGTATCACATGCAAGCGTCGAGAAATATTGTTTGCTGGTGTTTTTGTGTGGTGGTAAGGATGGATGGGAGGTGCCGTCATGCGGTTGTTGTGTTTGGGCGTGCTCAGCCCGGGATAAGATTTTTTACGAGGTTTTCATGATCATAAAATTGTCTGCCCAGGGTCGCCGCGTACCACGGTCGGTGTGTATCACTGCCAGGCCTCCGTATTTTTGCTGTAACTATGGTGTCAACACAAATCCGACTTTTCACATAGATCTCCTTAAACGGCACAGACCTGTGGAAGATTTGAAGGTGACGATCCCCATCGTTAATTTGAGATGATGGTTCGAATACACAAAACTGGTGGCGTAGTCAATTCGATTACCGTTTTACACATCTCACCTTCCCCCCGCTTCGCTTCCGGTTGGTGTTGACACCGGCTTTCAGGAAGACCTGCAACCCTTCTTGCTGGAGATCGCGCGTAGACACCCCCATCTGGCTATGATGGCTCCAGACAACGTGTCTGCATACGTCGAGACTGTCTTGGCTGTGGTGTTCTACCGGCACAGGTGCGATTTGTCAAGCACATGACTCCTACAGTTAATAATTTTTTCCGGCAGGAACAATCAGGTCCAACCTTCCGAGGGGAAACCTGCTTGGAATGAAAATTATATAAACCAAGGTCCGCTTTCTATATGGAGCATGTCACGGGGAAACGCGTTCTATCGTCCGAATGTGGCACCCCAGGTGTAGATGTGCTCAAGCCGCTTCGTCGGACGAAACGCGTGCTTTTGTTTCTTTCGCTTGACGTGTGAATGTCACTAGCGATTAAAATAACGCTTATCCAGTCTGTACGTCTCGCGATGTGATTAGCTCCAGTAGAATTTAACCTGTTACTACTTCTGCTCGAAATTGTGGTTTTCAGAGATGAAATGAGCCCTTTGGGCGGGTCACATCGCTAAGCTCGAAAGCCGCACTTTCGCCGTGACAGCCTTGCTTCGGGCCGGTAGGGCCAGTCTTCAAGAAACGCCATGCAATACGAAGTTATTGTCGAGCGTCATCACTATTAATTGGTTACCTAACACTATCCACTAGACAACTCAGTCACAGATATCCAACATAATAACATGAAGCGTTGAATGCGCCGCTCCTTTAGGATGGTCTCGTAAGGTACTCTTGCCGTCCCCTGTCCCTCGTCGCCCTTTCTGGGTTCTTGGTTCGTTGTTTACGGCGCAGCCGGTGCGGAGTGATCAACTTGCGCGGCCTCCGCACAAGTGGCTTCGTCGAAATTCTAAACGCCACAGGCAGGCTAGAGATCGGGCTGGAGGTGCGTTTTTCTAGTTAACCACGCTACCGTGTGCAGGCCGTAGCATTAGTCGTATGGCGTAACATGAGAGTAAACATCCCATCAGGGGTAACACGCAATAAATAGGGCATATTCGACCATCAAAATCGCCGGCCGGCCAGTTTGATGGGAATGGCGCGGGCCCTTCGTCGAAGGGCTGCCGTAGGCATGAGAGCTTTGATCGATCGCGTGGCCAAACTGACACCCATGGACTGAACAAAATCTTCACCAAACACAGACTCAATTAGTTACTCACAGACGTCGTATTCCACCTTTTCTCGTTTGGAGCAGGATTCAGAGTACTTTTCTCTGGCTCGGCACAACACCATTCGCGGGGAATACCTTTCTCTTTGCCAAGACGGAGGGGGCGTACGGCACGAAGCTCTCCGTGGGTACCGGCATCACAACGGACCGGTGGTCGGCACCCTCCGCGCGTCGAGGTAAGAGGTTATCGTACAATGTCGAATATCACCTGCATATGAATCTCTGGCCGAACATCTCCGGCCGAACATCGGCGCACGCCTCTTCCCCACATCAAATGATTTTTTTTATTCATGTATACGGTACAGTTTTCAAGCGGCATATCGGCCAAGAGTGCTCGTAGATAATTCCACGGTTATATAAAAAAGTCAATATCTAGTCCAGCACAAGCATTGGCTTGTCGGCCGAGCACGTTCCTTCACGTCAAACCGTCACACCCACAAACGTACCGCAGCTACAGCCAGCTCAGCATGCTTTTCGTGTAGAAGTGGGGACAGGTTTTCCGAATACATGCCTTTCGTGTAGAAGTTGGGACAAGTTTTCCGAATAATACGTCAATTGGAAACCCGTAGTCCCGACTAGGCCTCAAGAGGGCCACCCGATCAGTGGCCGAAGGCACATCCCCATGATTTGCGCTTACTATAGCACCGCCTAAGATTGATTATACTGGTACACTTCACACATCCCCCCTCCGCCTGTCGCGTCTATCTCTTTGCCGAACAATAGGATTATCGACGCCGAGCTGCGACAGCACCCGCGCTGCACCTCTTCTGGAGTCGATGGGTCCTTTGTGGGCGGGCGGGGCAAGGAGCTCTCGTACGACGGCTGGGTGCGTTTCTACCTCTGTGAGGAAGCCCTCATGGCCGGAGAGTGTACGGAGCCAGACCTCAAGTACTCTTTTGACTTGGCCGACGACGCGGGAGTGGGGTGGGTTCGGCTCAAAGAGGTCGCCCCGTTCTATGAGGATATGGTGAGTAAGTGGAAAAATATTGTCTGGCAGCGAGCATGGCGATTCTGGTGTTGCCACAGAGGAACATACCCAATGTCAAGCCAGACAAACGCAGGAGAGAAACAGAAACAAGAAAATAATAACATATTGCATGAGTATGTAGAGGGAGGAGGGATAAAAATTCATTACATCATAAAATTAGTAGTACACTAATTAGCTTCTATGGTCTATGATCGAGGGAGACGATATCGTTAGAATTCCGTCGGTGATGTAGGTGCTACCATCTTGATTCGCCTTCGTATATCGTTTCGAAAGGTAGCACCAGTACTCCGTGTGATGATACAACAACAGCAACAGCAACATACTGGTGCTACCTTTCGAAACGACACGCAGTCCGTGCAGAGAAGGTCGTGCCGTGGGTTATTAAGGCCGTAAGTGACAGCGGCAGGTCATGACTCGGCAACTGTTATTTTGAATGAGCAGTGCATATCGTGTTCCTCAAACATAGACATTAATAAAGTATCGAATTTGATATAGTATGCCTTCTTAAACTTTCACTACTCCCCCATACCAGGTACATAGTATATACGTTGTCTGGTTTTCTGGATTATCAGCGTTTTTTTAATTGAAACACGACCTGCCTATGTCATCTGTCCGCTCCTCAATTCCGCCGCCCGCTGTGATCCGGCAGACCCGGGAGTTTGTCAACAACGGCGGAAATGCCAACGAGGTCGTGGACTGCCGCACGACGTTTTGTGAGCACTTGGACGCGATGGGCGTGCGAGCAGGGCGCGAGTACGTTACGTTGGTGGTGAGAAATATGCGAGAAGACGCGTGCGACGGTGGTGGGAAAGCGTGGCATTCTTTTCGTAGGCAATAATAGTTCTGACGGGACTCTTCCGTTGAGAAGCTACCCAAAATATCATTGAATGTTTTCTAATACGGTAGGGGTTCCCCAAACAAGGCGGTATCCCCATATAAGGCGGTACTCCGACATATAGGCCGTCGAAATCGCTTGGCGCGACTGGGGAATTGCACTCACAACCTGGAATGAATAGGGCGGCTTCCCTCAATAAGGCGGTCGTACTGCTCTGGCACAAACACTGCCTTACTGGGCGATCCCTACTGTAAGGTCACGGGATTGTCCATCGAGTTGAGCGTACGTTTTCTACCAACAGCTACCCTTTTGTGTGAGGTAAGGCTGGGGTGCCTCAAGCGAGGAAGATCATAATCGTTATCTAGACCACCCTTCCCTGTTGCAGCATGAAACAAGAACCCACACAGTAACGTACTAGGTACCTATCAATACATTTCTAAGGTCATTTTTTCCCCAGGAATTGGCGCAAATAATAGCTGAGTCCTGGCAGACGAAGCAGGGCCTCCCTTTTTATCGTGAGGGGCACGAAACCCCCCAAGTGGACGGAGGAAATTGATCAGTTGAGTGCCACCACACTTCACATGTATTTATGCGCCAGCGTAATAGTGCCAGCCGACTGTGACTGCGTGCGGGCAGCGAAACACTTTGAAAGCTTCCCCGTTCAGCACGCCAGAACGATTGCGCTGTGTATGGCAGGAAGAAGAGAGCAAACCACACGCACTATAGGAAACGGCCCGGTGAGACTGATCAGCTGGCAGCTGAACACAATCGATCATAAAATCCCCGCCTTTTCGGTTGACGGCGTCCTTCTTCCCTCAGGAGATGCGGAAGCCTGGCAATGTCAAAATCGCAGGGCGGTTCTTCTCCCAACTTTTCTTGGGGCTGGACTTCAACGACGATGGTAGTGCCGCTAACGAGCACGCGGGGAATTGCCAATCCCCACCTCCCTCCACCATTTATGGTGCCGTACAAGCAGTATCAGCAAACCCAGGAGCCGCAGCAGCACCAGCAGCACCAGGGGCCCCAGCAGCAGCAGCAGCAGCAGCAACACAACAACAATGCCAGCAGTACTGCCACCAGTAGGGGTATCACAAGCAGCACCAGGAGCAGCACCAGGAGCAGCACCAGCAGCAGCACCAGGAGCAGCACCAGGAGTCGTCGTACCAGGAGCCGAACCAGGAGCCGAAGCAGCAGTACCAGGAGCCACAGCAGCACCATCAGCAGCAGGACCAGCAGTTCCACTACTACCACCACCACCAGCAACAGCAACAATCTCAGCAGTACTGCTACCAGCAGCAGTATCACCTGCAGTACTGCTACCAGCAGCAGTTTTACCAACAGTACCAGGAGCAGCACCAAGAGCCGTACCAGGAGACGTGTCAGCAACAGAACCAAGAGCAGCAGCAGCACCAGGAGACCCAGCAGCAGCACCGGGATTCCCAGCAGCAGCAGCAAGAACAGCCCCAGCAGTACTGCTACCACCAGCAGTTTCACTACCAGCAGCACCAACAACAAGGCCATCCGAACTACTACTATCAGCAACACCAGGATCACCAGCAGCAACAACAACAGTCCGAGCAGCACTGCTACCAGCAGCAGTATTACCAGCAGTACCAGGACCACCACCAGGACCCGTACCAGGAGACGTGCCAGCAGTTGCACTACCACCAGCAGCAGCAGGAAGCGTGCCAGCAGTTTCTCTACCAGCAGCATTGCTATCAACAGCTCCAGGAGCCGTACCATTGTAATGCGTCAGGCGACTACCAGCAGCAGCAGCAGTATCACCAGATGTGCCAGACGTGGGGTGCAGGTTACCTGAGCGAGATGGGATATGTCGACGACAACCATTTTTGCTGCAGCTAGAGGACGTGTTAGGTGCGTGGATGGCACGGCGGGAAGACACATCACTCGTCATTTCTAGATTTTCAGTCTCCAAGTCGCTGAACCTTTGGTGGCACTTTCTCCGGCGGCGGTAGCGTAGCCGATCCATTACCGGTTTTATATGCAGACACCAATGTTAAAGTTATCAGGTGAAGAGAGAGCTTGGTACATGCAGTTGCACAGATGGCCCGATCGCTTGCCCGCAAGGATGACGATCATGTAACTTGGTGTAGTCTATTGGTACTCTATTTGCGCCAAAGTTTTCTGTTAAATTGTAGACTACACATCTATTTTCCGAGCCGTAGGTACGTTTGGTTCATTGGGGATGACGTTCCGGTGGAACAGGGTGCTTTTTCGGAGGGGGCTAGGCATAACCGTGTACATTACAACACTGCTGCTGTTGAGCTCAAGGAGCAACAAGGGGGGCATGTTTGGAGGGGTAATACAGGGGGAAATGGGATAGTGATATTGGGGGGGGGGGTGTACTCAGTTTGTGCATGGTCGTAGTCGTATGACCATAGACCCTCGCATTCCTACATTGCCGGGACGGAGCACGTCGGGTTTTCAACAACCAGGCAGACACTGCTTGTACCAAGCGTGAAGTGCCGTGAGGTGTTTGGCGAGTCGCATGAAGGGTGAACTGCACCTTTCCAAGAACCGCTCGTAAGACGGACTTTGCCACCTTGTGGCACCTTATGCCTACTTTCTTGCGTACGGATGACAGCGCCAATGAGTTACTTCGTTTTCTGATGTGGCCATTCCAGAGACAGCAATGGGTATTACTATGTAACTGCCTTGTGGGTGCCTTGCCATGTTCACACTACTACGCGATGCGATCATCCCCCTTGTGCGGAGTGAGGGTTGTCCACCCCGCACAATATGATCTAACTCGACAAAGATCATGGCAACCGCCAAAAAACAAACAAAACAAACGGTACCCTGGTTGTCTAGCTCACACAGTGATCGGCATGTTTTACAACGTTGTGGCCAACCATGCCAACTCCAATATACATAGACTATATAGACTATGTTGTTTTACAGCGTCGGTGCCAACCGAGGCCAACTATTTTTATATATATTACGGGGCGAGAGGGGAGAGTAGGATGGAAGGGATGCCGGGGAGATAATTGGAAGGGCGGAATGGTTTGAAGGGTGAAACTGAGATATGGTGTTCGTGTGTTCGTAGGATGTTATCGTTTTTTCGTGTTCGAGTGTTTTTGTGTGCGCGGTCTGCCCGTGTTGACGATATATAACGTGAGGGTGGTGCGTCAGTGCAGTGTCAGCGCAGCGTTGGCAATCCTGTACAACATCCGTCCCAATCTGAGACCTTTTGCATACTTGTGGTGGAACCTATGTGGTGGTGGCCACAAAACACGGCACCGTCCACCTGGTTTTGCGACACGTCAACATTTTGGAACGTACCGCAAACGCACCTCAAATGTAGAGCAGACGCAAGAGCTATCTGGCAGGTAGCAGTTTATCTGAGTCCCAGTCTTTGCAATTGTGCACCCAATTAACTTGACAAATGAATCACGATCACCTAACGCGGGGGGGGGGTGGAAGAGGGCAGCCACTGAAGAGGGCAGCCACTGAAGGCGGGGCCCTGCTTGTAAACGTTAGGGGAGCGATATATGTGCTTGTGTTAAGGAACCGGTTGCTCGATGTTAACGCCTCGGTGTGGCAAAGTGGGGTGTAAGAGCGGGCTCTGTGGTGCCGACGTTTGATATAGTAGTAGTGTACAGCTCATTCTAATGGTTAATGAGTGTCTCGTTTGGGCTGGTACGTCTCTGGGTATTGGTGTGTGTCCTCAGACTGCCTTCAACTGTGCGATCTGACGATGAAGTGTTTTAATCGACCGGAGGAGCTTTTCCCTTGCCATACTAGGCAGAGCCACGGCAAACTCACTCTCGCCGGAGCGTCTGCCGCTTGCCGATACTTGGACTCGCCTCTCGCGAGGGCGTACCACCACCGCTAATTTCAAGCCGTTGTTATTGTACGGCTTTGGGAAGCTGGCACATACCTCAAAGTAGGTAGTTAGTCCGTTTTCGTATGATTAGGATGGAGTTATGTATTCAGGATAATCATGAGATGGGACGGGCGAGAGCCCGCTCTGGCCAGATGCCATCGAGATGAAGGGGATAATATCAAGCTGCTTCTCTCCTACTTTTGAGCTTGATAACGTGAGTAACACCGAGGACATGCTTAAATGGCAGACCTGCAGGGATGCTCTGTCCCACTCAGCAGCTTAACAAATGCGTCGTCGGCATGCAATGTTCTCATGCCGACTGGGAGACAGAACAGCAAGCTGAGCCGACGTGCCATGCCGCAACGCGCTACATCACTGTTATCGGCCGGCCGCCGGCCCTGCCACCCGACTGTGTGTCGTATTACCCCTTGCACAAGGGTCCCTCACCCTCGGACATCCAGAATCTGGCAAACAAAGGTCGCTTACACACAATCGACGACGTAATCTCGTCCTACTTGTCCGTAATCCGCCGCCGCCGCTTGACTACACAGGCAACACCACAAACAACCAAAGGAGAAGACCCAAACCTCATAACCCACGAAAATAAACAGAAAACTATGGAAGACGGCGGCGTGAAAGTAAACTAATCACGGTCACCACCCGGGGTTTATCTACGTTACGTTGGATCCCCCGAGGGAAGGCACCCGCGACGTGGGTGTGAAGGCATCAAGAACATCGTGCGGCCCCCGTCGATGTGGCGTAGCGCGCCGGAGGAAGAGGAAGTTTAATCGGCCTAGGATCGTACAAAACTCGGACCAGGTATACCCCGTCCGCAGTCGTGCTCGCGCTGATTTTCCCAAGCCACCACAACCATCGTCGCCCTGGTACCAAACGCGGACTCCCTTGGGGAGTGTTTTGTCAAGAAAGAGACGAAGCCACTCCGTGCGCGTGACGCAAGTGTAGCTTGGCGACAAAAAACTTTCATCTTTGTTCACGCCCGCAGTGACTCCTCGAGCACGGCAACATAGGTGGCATGGACTCAACGGGCGCCAGAAGCTGCGACAGCATCGACGCTCCAGCGCAAGCGGCGCCTGCAGCACGCACAACGGGAGATCGCGGGGGCCGAGAGCGCGGAGAAGAAGGCATTCGCGTCGGCAGCGACGGCGCAAAAAGCCCTACATCGAAGCAGTCGGGCAGCTGCGACGGGAGCTACCGCGGATCTCCCGACCCCGACACGCCAGCAGGGCGTCAACATGCGGTCGGATCGACCTGGGCACGCTGCCTTCTTCGCAAGCAGTGTCCTGTATATGGCCTCTGTACTGAGAGAGGATTTCATCACCGAGTTGGGAGCCTCGGTCGTGGCCAAGGCATCCGCTCTCCCGACGTCAGTCCGGAAGAGTCGCTGCATCAGGCGGAGTTACTTTGGATGAGAAAGGCGTGGCCCAAAATCAACCGCAGCACGCGGCAGGGCCCGCTGAGGGAAGCCCTAGCCCTCATGAAAGCTCTTCGCATGGCCCACGACGGCGCCCAAGACCCCGTCGTGCTATGTCTGAACCAGGAGGATGCGCAGCAGGAGCTACGCCGTCGCAAGAAAAACAACCGGGACAGGGGGCAAGACCACCGCCGGGGCGGTGGGGGTTCTGGCGGCAATGGTGGTTCTGGCGGTAACTATGAGGGTTCTGGCGGCAGAAATGGTGGTTGTGGCGGCAACAAAGGTGTGGTGGTGGCGGCAGCCACGGTGGGGGTAGCAGCTCCCGCAACCGCCGTGGAAGAGGCAGCGGAAACAAAGGCGGCGGCGACACGTCAGGGTTTGGGGCAGGTGGTGGAGCACCCGGACGCCGTCAGGGTGGTGTTTGGGGAGACCCAACCGGGGAAATGGTGGCCGCAGCTCGGGGGGCGATCAAGTTGGACGTAGGGATGGCGTGAGAGGACGTCCTCACAACGGCACGTCAAGCTCCTTCAGCTCATCCGAGGGTTCGAGCATCGACCAGCGCAAGGCCAAGGTGGTGGCAGGAAAAAGGCGAGCGACTCCTTCTCTGGTGGATATTGCTTTTTTTCCACGGAGCGCCTGAGCATATTGACCGTGACGGATGATCCCGCTATTGCTTCTGATTTGGCCCGAGCTCGTATCTCCACGATTGACACTGCCGCTGCCGCAGCCAAGGCCGCACTTGAGGACTCGGTCAAGCGTGCTTGCGTCAAGATTGCCCAAAACGGCGTAGCTCGTATTTCTGCGCTACCGTACCCTTCCTCTTGAACAAATTCCGACGGCGCGCAACCACCCACACGCTCAATCAAATTTGCCATGTCCGATACTATCATGCGCTGCGACGGCCGTTGTACAGAGGGTCTACAATCACCCACGTGGGTACCCGGTTGGGACCACCCACTTCCCAAAACGTTCACACGTGCTATAACGCCTGACAAGCCCACGTCCGCCCACATGATGACCTTGCTCAATGATTAATTTGGGTAGGTGTCGCGGGCCAACGTTGGGGGAGCATTTGGGCCTAAGGCTTTCACTCTCTTGTTGCACCTGCTGACGACGCACTTTGACCGGGTAGGCACTGCAGCGGGATACCCCTAGTTTCATAATTTTGGAATGTGCAATGGCACAACCTTTCACGATTTCGGTCAGGAGTTTTGCGTGCTAGTGTCAGCAGTTACGATGGGCGAGCTGAAGCTTACGGTGAAAGCTTCTGCTCAGTGATGTTCTTCTAGTGTCCAGCAGTTGGATGTTTGGTCAAGCCAAGGGTTAGTAAGATCAGTGATGGGTATGGTGATGGGATTGTGGCTCGATCCCGTATGCCACGAAGGCAACGGGGACGGCACTCGGTCCCTGGTCTTGAGCTGTTAGAATATGGCCCCTGCCTCGTCGGGGGTACTGTGAAGCCAAACGACGTTTTCTTCACTACCAAACTCTCAGCACATAGCGGAGGAGACGCAATTGCGCCCTACAGATGCGTTGCGCTTCTGGAACCCCGTGCGGAATTCTCGTCTCCCCCCTCCCCAAGCCGGCGGTCCGCGAGAGGTATTTGGCTTGGTTTCCCTTGTCATAGCGCCAAAGCATTTCCTTCAGTTGCAATTATTTGCGTTTTTCCTGGCTGCAGGGCCTATCTGTTCAGAGGTGTGGAGGCGGATTTTGAGCGAGATTTGAGAAGCCGTATCTTCGACTCATGTTCTAGTTCATGGAACCGGGGTTTCAGCGAATTCCCCATATTTCTTCATGTGCGGCTCATCGGGGTGGACTAGTGTTATGTAACGTCTTTGGAAAGCCAGTAATTGCCTCAAAATCGGCAATTGGTCCGTTTTCGTTTTGTTAGGATGGTGTTTTGTATTAGGGATAATCTTGAGGTGGTACGGGCGAGAGCCCGGTCCGGCCAGATGTTATCAGGATTAAGGAAATAATAACAAGCTTCTTCTCTCCTTCTTCTGAGCTTAAGAAAGTGAATGACACCGAGGACATGCTTAATTGGCAGACTTGGAGAGATACTCTGTGTCCCATCCAGCAACAGTTCCGGCGGTTTCACGATGGCCGTGATTAGGCGGCACGCCCGCCGACGACACATATACATGAACAAAATCGAACGTCCAACAGATCATCGATTCCGCTTGATGATCTGGATTGTTCAGGGAAGATATGTGAGGTGTAGTTCATGTTACCGGTTGGGATCCGTACGATCTGCGTGATGTAGCAAATGTTTCCAGGGTTGGATCTGTCCTTTTGATACACAGATCCTGCACAAAATCTTATGACGGCCGTAATAGATCCCGTCACGCAGAAGTCTAGGATAGTTCCAGGATCTATCTATTGTACATAGATGATCTAGATCATGATCTGTCGGAGTTGTCAAAAGAATGCTATTCGCATCGATGCTTTCATGAACGCTGCTTCGTTTCACAAAAGCAGCACTTCAACGAACATACCGGGTATAATATTATATCATACATCTATTCGTCCACCATGTCAGTGTGACGGTTAGAAAATGGTAGTCATAGTGCCCCCCCTTCCCCCCGCTTGTCCCCGGAAAAAGACGCCGGGTACGATAAAGATAACCCTTTTCAATCAAATTATTTTCTGAAGGACGGGACGCCTGAACCCCAAACCGTCGGAATGCCGTTCTTGTTTTATAATCTGGTTGTTGTGTTGTGTACCTGGGCCACGGGTTTGTCCATCACTAAAACACGTTCACGTTGCCAACACCCAGAAAAATAAGGTACACGTTATCATAGTGTAGTCATATGCGTAAAAAACACGCAGCAAACAACCAACAATGCATAATATCCCGATGCCGACCCACAAGATCCCAGAGGGGACCATTTGCTACATTGAACTTTGTACATCAAGTTTCAAGTGGACTTGGGCTTCTGATCCGAGGAATGTGGTCGATCCACTCCACCCATATCCAAGATCTCCGAACGCCCAATGCGACAACAAGTTTAAGTTGGCGCACGAATTAATGAGTTGCTCGACGTATTTGACATTTCGTATCATAGCCTGATCGACTCGTCAATTGCCGATGGTGTATTTCGCGAGTACCTACCAGACTCGGAGCTTCCACCTTCAGCTCCCAAAAGCGACTCTTTTTTCAGCTCTTCATCGTGTAGGAAGCGTATCAGCGTCCTCGAGATGTAGGTTGGTTCTTCTCTAGCATCACTTTTAAGTGTTTCGAATAGCCGCACCTTCAAACCCCTTTCCGATTGCTGGGTCTTACTGTTGTTGCCATCCCCTGATCGTCCTGTGATCTTCATCTATCTGCGATTGATGTTTCAGGGTGGGCTAATGTTATGTAGTGCCGGCACAGCACGTAGCAACCTCTAGATATACTATTAATAGAGTAGGTAAATCACTGTGTGTAGCAGTGGTGTGAAAATCGGTTGTGCCGGGATTCATAAGATACTGCTGCCTTGTTTTGTTCTGTACGCGGTCGTTTGTGTATCGTATAATAATTAATCGTATCTCACACAGACAAGAGTTGATTGTTGTTGTTCCTTCGTCGTGTATATTTTCGAGGTGTTTGTCGAATAACTAACTGCCACGTGGCTAGGATGCGTCGGCGCGCCGGGTTGCTTCTTGGTTTTCGATGTATATATAATATATATGGCTATTCTATGACAGCGGTAGTAGTGCAGAACACGTAGCAAGAAACAGGAATGCTGGCTCTGGTTGAATTTCTTATTTGAGAAAGAAAGGGTGTGCGCTCGTAGACCACACTAAAGTGAGTATAAACATAAGAGCGTCTGAGTTTCATTTCCCTCAAAATACATCATCAGCTCTTGGCTTGGCTTTATTGGACTGTTTCTTAGTGTCAGGTGCTCCACTGGGTGTCGTACTGTACTTGTTAACTTGTTGTTGGCATCTTTATGATCTTCGTGTCTACGACGTTTTTCCGACGTTTGTTTCCGTTAGGTATCGTATTTTATATCTTCCAAGTTTCGAATCCCTCCGCAAAAGGTAGAATGAAGAGCCAAGATCTGCGCGACCACGATACAAGAGTAAGAATAATGGTTTGTCAACGTACCACCGATATGATACGAGCATGTACCTTTCCTGTATCTCCTACTACAGCCTGTGCCTCCTCTTGTTCCTTCTACCAGATATCGAAAGGATACCGGCAACCTTGGATCCCATCTGGGTTTTCTTCCTTGTCCTTGGTACCTATCATACCAACGAGACTTGATATGTTTTGAGAACGCAGGCTATTATAATAGGTTGTCGCTGTAAAGAGAGATCATGCGAGAGAACGAAACCTAAAACACAACTATAGACTAATACTACAATTATTATAATATTCGCACCACAACTCACTATTATTGATGCAACAGCTACCTGGTATCAAATGTACATTTATTATTAATATCACTCAGCCTACTGTCCGTCATACAATCCTTTGTACGGACACCTTACAAGTAGCGCACGTCGTGCTGGGTCGTGAAACTGTGCCGACAAAAAAATTGACACTACAAATAGGCCTTGGTCGAGACTACGAAGCAGAGAGCAAGACCATACGTGACATTGTTCCGTAGCGACCCCTCGTGCTCTGGAGCACGCTGACTCGTGATGATTTCGCCACGACCCAGTCACGGTGAGTCCTTATGAGGAGGGTAGCCGTGATCGTCCTCTCCGACCGTGAACCGAAACAGCATGGCTGGGGAATTTGGTAGCCACAACTCGCTTTTGTTATAGGCATTATGGGTGGTCGGCTTATCATAAAATCAGCGAAGCACCTCTCCAGCCAAGCCCCGGCCACTGACAATGTAGCGACCGGCACAAGCTAGCTGTGTGCTGTGACAATGTACCAGCAGCAGGCAGGCCCGAACACGTGCCAGCACTGCGTCCTCAGTATTCTAAAGCTACATCCGACTCGCACGAGCATAAACAATCGGCTGATGAATGAGTGTACTAGTAATAGTACGCTGTACGCTGTACCGTAAACAAAACTTATAGTCTAGACTAGTCTATAGTCGCGCCTCGTTTTTTCGTTGGCTTGAAATCGTGCCGTGTTCTTCATTTAGCTCAAAATTGCGCCGCGTTTTTTATTGGTACATATTCGTATTCGCGCCGCGTTTTGTTTTTTTCGCGCTACGTCTCACGTTATCGCTTCTCCCCGACAGCGCCACACATCACAACACCGCGACGCCACGACCGACAATCGACCTACAACATATCAGCGTACATTCACACGGCGAGCATAAGCCAGCGCCAGCGTAGTACATCCAAGAGTTCGCACGAAGCAAAACTTGGGAGGTGAGGCGTGGGTCTCGTGTGTGTTCTGTTCAAGCCAACCGAGTGATCAATCAGCCTTGCCTATTAATAATGTTTAGCTGGATATGACAAGGTGTTGGGGGGGTGGGGGAGGGTAGTCTTGCCGACGAAAAGGGTAATAGTCGAGACCATACAAAGCAAAAAAGCGGCGTGCCAACACATATTCACACAAGCCAGCGCGAGGGTACGGAGTAAGTCCGAGAGTATACGCATATACTACTTCGGGAGCGACCGTGAGTCTCGCTTGTGTTCTGTCTTCAAAAGGTTTGTAGTAGTATGATTCCTCGTTATCATGGTGCGGCGCCTTGCCTGCCGACCATACCCGACCAAATCGGGACCCCGCACTATCGCGGGATGGTGCAGTACTGTTGTAGTACTATGTAGAAGTAGCAATGTCGAGCGATTATAACCGCACTAAACTGGGATATCGCACTGAAGGACACCGCAATAATGCGTAACCAGCTGTACAGTGTAAATAACATCAACGGTACGCTAATCGGTTGACGCGTGAAGCTCTTCGTGACTAAGACACCGCCCTCTTTGAAAGCAGCCGAGCGAACTGATCGACAGTTTTTCAATACCTCCATTGGCTAAATGTGACCGTACCTAATGGAAGCAGCAGTTGAATGAAATCAGCTGATGGGTGTCGTTGTAGGTGGCTGGCCCGGATGTCTGAACCCTTTACGCTCCCACCGACTGCTGGGATGCCCAGAGGTACTACAGTAGGCAACCCCCGCTAGTCGGGTGTGTAGCACTTCGGCTTTATGCCAGGTAGAAAAGAAGGTGCTGGTGCTACCAAAGAGCTGTCAATATTTTATACTATAGTATTGATGCTCAACCAGGGTGGAACCGATTTTCAGGTCGTTACTTGGGTTGTGCCAGGTTGTGCCGAGCTTTGGGTGGGGTCATGCTGCAAAAATAGTAATCTTTTTAGCAGTTTAAATAAGGTGATGGGTGTCGTTGTAGCTGGCTGGCTCGCCGTCTGTACCCCGTACGCTCCCACCGAGGGCTGGGTGGGATGCCCAGATGTGCTAGACCACCCTCGCCGGTCGGGTGTGTAGCATGTTCCGACCCTATGCCAGCTATTAATAGCAGAGCAGATGCTGGTGCTACTGAGAAGGAATATCCCAAACTGCAAGGGCTCCGCATCGCCATCACCCATGCTCCGAATAGGAAAATATACAGCAGCAGTGTCTTTGTTAATACTTCGAAGTAGTATTTATCAGATTTAATACGTCAGTAAAATGAAGGCAATGCAAAGTATTGGATGAAGGCAATGCCAAGTGTACAAAAACCGTTGTAATACATAATAGAGACAACGCCAAGTGTTACAGGCTGAAGGGAAATAACAAAGAAAATAATGCGCCAAGAGAAAATAAATGCTAGATGCCAACGATTGGGGCGATATATATAAAAATATAAAAATGGTATGGCATTCGAAATTCGAAGAGGGACATTCCGGATACGTCAAGGACACAAAAGGAAGAAAAAGCGGTTGTCGTTTAGCTGCGACTAACAGCCCCAAAAAATGTTGTCAAGGTATCAGTGTGGTATTAGTCCGTTTGACCACTTGCGAAAGGTTAACCCATTGCTTACCTAAACTAAGCCTTATAACACTCTCCCGTCTTGAAACGGCGGGATAGCAGGTCGGCCGGATATACGGGCGGACCAGTCAATATCCAAGCCGTCTCATTTCCTGGGTATACCGGGGAGGAGGAGTATTTTTCAAGTTCGACATGGGGAAAGTCTGAAAATGTTTATTATGGTGGATGTGGTATTTGAACCCACGACCCAAAAAACCCATGGTCCTGTCGACGACGCCATTTGTGAAGGAATTAGTGGGGTATTAGTCCGTTTGACCACTTGCGAAAGGTCAACCAAGAGCTTACCCAAACTAAGCCTTATAACAATGTTGTTCGGAAATGTTCCCTCGAAATTCCCCTTCCAAAAACCCAAAATGCCACATATAGATGCGGATGGATGGACAGCAACACTCCCCCGCACAAAACGGCGCCCGCGAAAAAAGGCAGCGTCTTATCGACGTCAACGACACAAAAGGGAAAAAAATAAAACTTCGTTGTTTGCTGTATCTGATAACTGTATCTGACAACTCCAAACGATGTTGTTCGGAAATGATCCATCGCAATTTAAGGTCATTTTTGGTCACTGCGACCCGCAAGTATTTTGAGACAATTTTAACCGGTCAATTATCGTGCTCCACGTTCCGGTCGGAACGGGGATCCGAGCACAGGTGTCTCGTCTGTAGCCACGACGTCGCCGGCCCGCAGTCCATCGGAAAGCTCACCGGAGAACGAGACTCACGCGGCCCCGGTATGCCGCGCGAGTCTACGGTAGGCCACGCAAATCTCGTTCTCTGGTGAGCTTCCCGATGTACCCGTGACGTCGTGGTTACAGGGGAGACGCATTCCGGTTGGATCTGCATTTCGACCAGAACATGGAGCACGACAACTGACAGGTTGATTGCCTCGTAATTCCTGCTGGTCGCAGTGGACAAACGTGTTGCCGTCTTTCTTCACCTTCGAGGCAATCAAGCCCGGACACAGGTTAGCTAGGCAGTCCCAGCTAGGGTTGCCCATGGTGCGTGGTATTGAGGAACCTTGCGCACCAGGTGTCCTCCACCCTGAATCTCCGTTAGAAGATTTGCGCCTCACGGGCAAGTGCTTGGACAATGCCGACATTGCTGCTAAGGAGAGCTGATCGAACGGGAACTTGCGGACTGAACTGAAGGAGCAGGGAGGGGCGATTGCTCCTGAGTTGACCCATATAGGAGGGGTGGTGCTCCAAGTCTGGAATATCGATTCTTCCGAACGAGCCGACCCGTATGTTGTAGGGGTAATGCTCCAGATCTGGGACATGACCAATCTTCGTGAATATTATTGATCTTGAATTGACCCGCATAGAAGGGGCGTTGCTGCAAAACCGGATTTTGGAATCCTGCGAACGAATTAACCTGTAAAGATTAATTGATTTTGGATTACCCCGCATATGTGGTGTTGCTCCGAATCCAGAGGGTCGAATCTTGCGAACGAATTAACCTGCATATGGGGTGGTGTTGCTCCAAATCCGGATTATCGAATCTTCCGAACGACTTAGCCAGGGCTATTCCTCCTGATGGCCCGAACGAGTTCACCCATACACAGCCTCATAGCAGCGGTTGTAATTGACCGTTTCCGAACAACGTCGTTTGGGGTTTTCAGATACAGCAAAGCGACGAACTGTTTTTCTTTCCTTTGGTGTCCTTGATGTCGATAAGGCGCTTACCTATTTTGCGGATACCTTTGTTTTAGGGGGAGCGCTGCTGTTTATCCATCCGCGACTGTTTGTCGGGCTTTTGTTTTGTGGAAGGGGAATTGCGATGGAGCATTTCCGAACAACATCGTTTGTGTTTGCAGTTGACAGCAAAACAACGACCGTTTATGTTTCCTTTTGTGTCCTTGACGTCTCCGGTAAATCCCTCTTCAAATTTCAAATGGCATGTCAGGTTTATATTTGTATATTCATCGCCCCAATCCTTGGCATCTAGCACTCCTTTTCTCTCAGCGCATTATTTTCTTTGCTAATTCCCTTCAGTCTGTAACACTTGGCAGTGTCTTCATAATGTATTACTACGATCTTTGTACACTTGGCATGGCGTTCATCTAACACTTCGCATTGCGTTCATTCAACAGACGTATTAAATCTGATGAACGCTAAATATACTGATATATTGTCACATCCGGAGCCTTGTATTTCCTTTATAGCGCTACCGTATCGTAGCGCCCGCATTCCTCCTGGCTGACCCTGTCCTCGACCCAAAATCAGGCTAAACCGCTGTCGATTGTCCCGTTGGTTTGGTAAGAGTTAAACCGGCGTTACTTAGCCAGCGTTCTCTTTTTTATTTTGCAGCTGGCGACCTTTGGATCGCCTAACGGGGGTCAACACCTAACGGCAATCAGACCGGCGTGCGCATAAAATGTTTTCCGTAGGCCCCGTCTAGATACGAAATAAACTATCGGCGATATCGCTCCGTTGACGGCAACAAACAGAGGCAGTATTCAAAGGGCTATACTACGCAAAGTACGCCGCATGATTCCCATCTCATGTCCTTGCATTCAAGATGAGAATTATCGGAATTCGTTGTGTGTTTGCTGTGTTTCTGTCGAATGCATGGTATGCACGCCGAACTACCGCTTCAATAGGTTGAGCTCGCACGCACACCATCATGAGCTCTGGTGCCCGGGATTCGGGAGGTGCTCTGCACTCTCTGTCTATACAGCCGCCGCCACAAGCGTGGCCGGCCAGTGAACAAGAGGCGAACGAGATGAACGAGGCGAGGCGCCTCAAGAACATCGTCAAAGAGCAGCAGCAGGGACTCCGGGTGAAAGGAGACGGGGCTAGAAGCTTCCAGCCAAGCCAGGCAAGACGCCGAGACTGGGCAACTCGTCAAAGATGTAACGTCATTCATCGTCGAGATTGCCTTTGATGTCGCTTGCGCGCGGGAGCGCACGAAAACAGCACAGGCTGCCCTGATCATCCAGTGGGCGTGGCGGACGAAGACAGTGCGGACGCGCTACGCTAGAACATGCGCTCTCAAGGTGGTCGAGAAGAGGCGGCAGGGGTGGGCTGTCCGATCGATCGAAAAAGCGTGGAGGCAGTTCCAGGACCGCAAATCTCTCGCCTACGCAGTTGAGGGTGTGGGCGAGAAAATAGCACCGCATCGCCGCAGGACGACTGAAATGATGCGAGCGGCGATAGACGTGGAAGGTGCCGAAGCGGCCGATAAGTCGAACGATGGCTTGGCGTCGAAACACTCCTCGGCTGTCGCCGGACTGGCGGAGGAAGTGAAGGCCTCACAAGGCAACAGTTGGGGTTGCAGCAGCACGAGCATCACCATCGGCAGCAACAACTGCAGCGCAAATGACGTCAATTGGAGTATCTGGTCAAGTGTCAGGACGACTAGGCGACGTTCTGTTGAACACGATCAGAGCATTGCTGCGGCTGCAAGAGGAAGAGGCGGCAGTCAGAGCAGCAGAAAGTGCGGAGGCCAGAGCTGAGATGGAGGCGGACATAACGGCGATTGAGGAAGCGCGGGTGGCGGCTGAGGAAGCGCAGGCCGTCAAGCGAGCTGCTCTCGAGCGGGAGTTGCTGCGAGCCACGTTGCAGGGGCTACACCGTCCAGTGTATCGAGGACCGCGAAAAGGAGGAAGTGAATATAGCTCGGCGCCGATCCATGCTGCGCCTTCCGCCAGCCCGTAAGCACCACCCCGCCGGACCGACCGAGGATCTCGTGCCTCGTCCATTCCAACTGCTGGCAGGGCAGACGCTGCGGTATTCCCAGCAAGAGTTCGATGTCTGGGCGGCCATGGGCCAGCTGCAGGGCTGGGCGCTTCAGCTGGGGAAGGCACCCGTGTGGGGAGGTGGAGCACCGCGTGCGGCCGAGCAGTATTCCGTGGCGTGCGGGTTTTCGGCAGCGTTTGGGCCTCTTCTCTTCGAGCACGCCATTGGTAAGGTGTTCGGGAAGGAATTATCGAGCGGAATGGGTGGCGAGTCGCCAGCGGATCACATCGGACACATACTTGCCGAATTCTGGGAGAACGAGATTTTCCCGTTCGACGCGGTCGAGCGGTTGTACAGGCTTGTTGGTGGCTCGGGCCGTGGCGGCATCGTGAAGGTGGGTTGTTGGATAAGTGCTTTGGATAGATGGTTTTAGACGCGTAACTAATTATATAGATTGTTCGGCTACCATTTACTGCAACTGATCGCGATGGACGCCAGGAGCGGTTGGTGCGGTGCGGCGTGTAACTTATTATATGTACTATTCTGCCACCACTTACTGCAACTGATCGCGATGGACGGCAGGAGCAGTTGGTGCGGTGCGGCGCTTAACTTATTATATGTACTATTCTGCCACCATTGACTGCAACTGATGGCAATGGACGGCAGGAGCGGTTGGTGCGGTGCGATGAGCAGGCGCTTCATTTTCAATAATTCAGTAGTATCACATGCAAGCGTCGAGAAATATTGTTTGCTGGTGTTTTTGTGTGGTGGTAAGGATGGATGGGAGGTGCCGTCATGCGGTTGTTGTGTTTGGGCGTGCTCAGCCCGGGATAAGATTTTTTACGAGGTTTTCATGATCATAAAATTGTCTGCCCAGGGTCGCCGCGTACCACGGTCGGTGTGTATCACTGCCAGGCCTCCGTATTTTTGCTGTAACTATGGTGTCAACACAAATCCGACTTTTCACATAGATCTCCTTAAACGGCACAGACCTGTGGAAGATTTGAAGGTGACGATCCCCATCGTTAATTTGAGATGATGGTTCGAATACACAAAACTGGTGGCGTAGTCAATTCGATTACCGTTTTACACATCTCACCTTCCCCCCGCTTCGCTTCCGGTTGGTGTTGACACCGGCTTTCAGGAAGACCTGCAACCCTTCTTGCTGGAGATCGCGCGTAGACACCCCCATCTGGCTATGATGGCTCCAGACAACGTGTCTGCATACGTCGAGACTGTCTTGGCTGTGGTGTTCTACCGGCACAGGTGCGATTTGTCAAGCACATGACTCCTACAGTTAATAATTTTTTCCGGCAGGAACAATCAGGTCCAACCTTCCGAGGGGAAACCTGCTTGGAATGAAAATTATATAAACCAAGGTCCGCTTTCTATATGGAGCATGTCACGGGGAAACGCGTTCTATCGTCCGAATGTGGCACCCCAGGTGTAGATGTGCTCAAGCCGCTTCGTCGGACGAAACGCGTGCTTTTGTTTCTTTCGCTTGACGTGTGAATGTCACTAGCGATTAAAATAACGCTTATCCAGTCTGTACGTCTCGCGATGTGATTAGCTCCAGTAGAATTTAACCTGTTACTACTTCTGCTCGAAATTGTGGTTTTCAGAGATGAAATGAGCCCTTTGGGCGGGTCACATCGCTAAGCTCGAAAGCCGCACTTTCGCCGTGACAGCCTTGCTTCGGGCCGGTAGGGCCAGTCTTCAAGAAACGCCATGCAATACGAAGTTATTGTCGAGCGTCATCACTATTAATTGGTTACCTAACACTATCCACTAGACAACTCAGTCACAGATATCCAACATAATAACATGAAGCGTTGAATGCGCCGCTCCTTTAGGATGGTCTCGTAAGGTACTCTTGCCGTCCCCTGTCCCTCGTCGCCCTTTCTGGGTTCTTGGTTCGTTGTTTACGGCGCAGCCGGTGCGGAGTGATCAACTTGCGCGGCCTCCGCACAAGTGGCTTCGTCGAAATTCTAAACGCCACAGGCAGGCTAGAGATCGGGCTGGAGGTGCGTTTTTCTAGTTAACCACGCTACCGTGTGCAGGCCGTAGCATTAGTCGTATGGCGTAACATGAGAGTAAACATCCCATCAGGGGTAACACGCAATAAATAGGGCATATTCGACCATCAAAATCGCCGGCCGGCCAGTTTGATGGGAATGGCGCGGGCCCTTCGTCGAAGGGCTGCCGTAGGCATGAGAGCTTTGATCGATCGCGTGGCCAAACTGACACCCATGGACTGAACAAAATCTTCACCAAACACAGACTCAATTAGTTACTCACAGACGTCGTATTCCACCTTTTCTCGTTTGGAGCAGGATTCAGAGTACTTTTCTCTGGCTCGGCACAACACCATTCGCGGGGAATACCTTTCTCTTTGCCAAGACGGAGGGGGCGTACGGCACGAAGCTCTCCGTGGGTACCGGCATCACAACGGACCGGTGGTCGGCACCCTCCGCGCGTCGAGGTAAGAGGTTATCGTACAATGTCGAATATCACCTGCATATGAATCTCTGGCCGAACATCTCCGGCCGAACATCGGCGCACGCCTCTTCCCCACATCAAATGATTTTTTTTATTCATGTATACGGTACAGTTTTCAAGCGGCATATCGGCCAAGAGTGCTCGTAGATAATTCCACGGTTATATAAAAAAGTCAATATCTAGTCCAGCACAAGCATTGGCTTGTCGGCCGAGCACGTTCCTTCACGTCAAACCGTCACACCCACAAACGTACCGCAGCTACAGCCAGCTCAGCATGCTTTTCGTGTAGAAGTGGGGACAGGTTTTCCGAATACATGCCTTTCGTGTAGAAGTTGGGACAAGTTTTCCGAATAATACGTCAATTGGAAACCCGTAGTCCCGACTAGGCCTCAAGAGGGCCACCCGATCAGTGGCCGAAGGCACATCCCCATGATTTGCGCTTACTATAGCACCGCCTAAGATTGATTATACTGGTACACTTCACACATCCCCCCTCCGCCTGTCGCGTCTATCTCTTTGCCGAACAATAGGATTATCGACGCCGAGCTGCGACAGCACCCGCGCTGCACCTCTTCTGGAGTCGATGGGTCCTTTGTGGGCGGGCGGGGCAAGGAGCTCTCGTACGACGGCTGGGTGCGTTTCTACCTCTGTGAGGAAGCCCTCATGGCCGGAGAGTGTACGGAGCCAGACCTCAAGTACTCTTTTGACTTGGCCGACGACGCGGGAGTGGGGTGGGTTCGGCTCAAAGAGGTCGCCCCGTTCTATGAGGATATGGTGAGTAAGTGGAAAAATATTGTCTGGCAGCGAGCATGGCGATTCTGGTGTTGCCACAGAGGAACATACCCAATGTCAAGCCAGACAAACGCAGGAGAGAAACAGAAACAAGAAAATAATAACATATTGCATGAGTATGTAGAGGGAGGAGGGATAAAAATTCATTACATCATAAAATTAGTAGTACACTAATTAGCTTCTATGGTCTATGATCGAGGGAGACGATATCGTTAGAATTCCGTCGGTGATGTAGGTGCTACCATCTTGATTCGCCTTCGTATATCGTTTCGAAAGGTAGCACCAGTACTCCGTGTGATGATACAACAACAGCAACAGCAACATACTGGTGCTACCTTTCGAAACGACACGCAGTCCGTGCAGAGAAGGTCGTGCCGTGGGTTATTAAGGCCGTAAGTGACAGCGGCAGGTCATGACTCGGCAACTGTTATTTTGAATGAGCAGTGCATATCGTGTTCCTCAAACATAGACATTAATAAAGTATCGAATTTGATATAGTATGCCTTCTTAAACTTTCACTACTCCCCCATATCAGGTACATAGTATATACGTTGTCTGGTTTTCTGGATTATCAGCGTTTTTTTAATTGAAACACGACCTGCCTATGTCATCTGTCCGCTCCTCAATTCCGCCGCCCGCTGTGATCCGGCAGACCCGGGAGTTTGTCAACAACGGCGGAAATGCCAACGAGGTCGTGGACTGCCGCACGACGTTTTGTGAGCACTTGGACGCGATGGGCGTGCGAGCAGGGCGCGAGTACGTTACGTTGGTGGTGAGAAATATGCGAGAAGACGCGTGCGACGGTGGTGGGAAAGCGTGGCATTCTTTTCGTAGGCAATAATAGTTCTGACGGGACTCTTCCGTTGAGAAGCTACCCAAAATCTCATTGAATGTTTTCTAATACGGTAGGGGTTCCCCAAACAAGGCGGTATCCCCATATAAGGCGGTACTCCGACATATAGGCCGTCGAAATCGCTTGGCGCGACTGGGGAATTGCACTCACAACCTGGAATGAATAGGGCGGCTTCCCTCAATAAGGCGGTCGTACTGCTCTGGCACAAACACTGCCTTACTGGGCGATCCCTACTGTAAGGTCACGGGATTGTCCATCGAGTTGAGCGTACGTTTTCTACCAACAGCTACCCTTTTGTGTGAGGTAAGGCTGGGGTGCCTCAAGCGAGGAAGATCATAATCGTTATCTAGACCACCCTTCCCTGTTGTAGCATGAAACAAGAACCCACACAGTAACGTACTAGGTACCTATCAATACATTTCTAAGGTCATTTTTTTCCCCAGGAATTGGCGCAAATAATAGCTGAGTCCTGGCAGACGAAGCAGGGCCTCCCTTTTTATCGTGAGGGGCACGAAACCCCCCAAGTGGACGGAGGAAATTGATCAGTTGAGTGCCACCACACTTCACATGTATTTATGCGCCAGCGTAATAGTGCCAGCCGACTGTGACTGCGTGCGGGCAGCGAAACACTTTGAAAGCTTCCCCGTTCAGCACGCCAGAACGATTGCGCTGTGTATGGCAGGAAGAAGAGAGCAAACCACACGCACTATAGGAAACGGCCCGGTGAGACTGATCAGCTGGCAGCTGAACACAATCGATCATAAAATCCCCGCCTTTTCGGTTGACGGCGTCCTTCTTCCCTCAGGAGATGCGGAAGCCTGGCAATGTCAAAATCGCAGGGCGGTTCTTCTCCCAACTTTTCTTGGGGCTGGACTTCAACGACGATGGTAGTGCCGCTAACGAGCACGCGGGGAATTGCCAATCCCCACCTCCCTCCACCATTTATGGTGCCGTACAAGCAGTATCAGCAAACCCAGGAGCCGCAGCAGCACCAGCAGCACCAGGGGCCCCAGCAGCAGCAGCAGCAGCAGCAACACAACAACAATGCCAGCAGTACTGCCACCAGTAGGGGTATCACAAGCAGCACCAGGAGCAGCACCAGGAGCAGCACCAGCAGCAGCACCAGGAGCAGCACCAGGAGTCGTCGTACCAGGAGCCGAACCAGGAGCCGAAGCAGCAGTACCAGGAGCCACAGCAGCACCATCAGCAGCAGGACCAGCAGTTCCACTACTACCACCACCACCAGCAACAGCAACAATCTCAGCAGTACTGCTACCAGCAGCAGTATCACCTGCAGTACTGCTACCAGCAGCAGTTTTACCAACAGTACCAGGAGCAGCACCAAGAGCCGTACCAGGAGACGTGTCAGCAACAGAACCAAGAGCAGCAGCAGCACCAGGAGACCCAGCAGCAGCACCGGGATTCCCAGCAGCAGCAGCAAGAACAGCCCCAGCAGTACTGCTACCACCAGCAGTTTCACTACCAGCAGCACCAACAACAAGGCCATCCGAACTACTACTATCAGCAACACCAGGATCACCAGCAGCAACAACAACAGTCCGAGCAGCACTGCTACCAGCAGCAGTATTACCAGCAGTACCAGGACCACCACCAGGACCCGTACCAGGAGACGTGCCAGCAGTTGCACTACCACCAGCAGCAGCAGGAAGCGTGCCAGCAGTTTCTCTACCAGCAGCATTGCTATCAACAGCTCCAGGAGCCGTACCATTGTAATGCGTCAGGCGACTACCAGCAGCAGCAGCAGTATCACCAGATGTGCCAGACGTGGGGTGCAGGTTACCTGAGCGAGATGGGATATGTCGACGACAACCATTTTTGCTGCAGCTAGAGGACGTGTTAGGTGCGTGGATGGCACGGCGGGAAGACACATCACTCGTCATTTCTAGATTTTCAGTCTCCAAGTCGCTGAACCTTTGGTGGCACTTTCTCCGGCGGCGGTAGCGTAGCCGATCCATTACCGGTTTTATATGCAGACACCAATGTTAAAGTTATCAGGTGAAGAGAGAGCTTGGTACATGCAGTTGCACAGATGGCCCGATCGCTTGCCCGCAAGGATGACGATCATGTAACTTGGTGTAGTCTATTGGTACTCTATTTGCGCCAAAGTTTTCTGTTAAATTGTAGACTACACATCTATTTTCCGAGCCGTAGGTACGTTTGGTTCATTGGGGATGACGTTCCGGTGGAACAGGGTGCTTTTTCGGAGGGGGCTAGGCATAACCGTGTACATTACAACACTGCTGCTGTTGAGCTCAAGGAGCAACAAGGGGGGCATGTTTGGAGGGGTAATACAGGGGGAAATGGGATAGTGATATTGGGGGGGGGGGTGTACTCAGTTTGTGCATGGTCGTAGTCGTATGACCATAGACCCTCGCATTCCTACATTGCCGGGACGGAGCACGTCGGGTTTTCAACAACCAGGCAGACACTGCTTGTACCAAGCGTGAAGTGCCGTGAGGTGTTTGGCGAGTCGCATGAAGGGTGAACTGCACCTTTCCAAGAACCGCTCGTAAGACGGACTTTGCCACCTTGTGGCACCTTATGCCTACTTTCTTGCGTACGGATGACAGCGCCAATGAGTTACTTCGTTTTCTGATGTGGCCATTCCAGAGACAGCAATGGGTATTACTATGTAACTGCCTTGTGGGTGCCTTGCCATGTTCACACTACTACGCGATGCGATCATCCCCCTTGTGCGGAGTGAGGGTTGTCCACCCCGCACAATATGATCTAACTCGACAAAGATCATGGCAACCGCCAAAAAACAAACAAAACAAACGGTACCCTGGTTGTCTAGCTCACACAGTGATCGGCATGTTTTACAACGTTGTGGCCAACCATGCCAACTCCAATATACATAGACTATATAGACTATGTTGTTTTACAGCGTCGGTGCCAACCGAGGCCAACTATTTTTATATATATTACGGGGCGAGAGGGGAGAGTAGGATGGAAGGGATGCCGGGGAGATAATTGGAAGGGCGGAATGGTTTGAAGGGTGAAACTGAGATATGGTGTTCGTGTGTTCGTAGGATGTTATCGTTTTTTTCGTGTTCGAGTGTTTTTTGTGTGCGCGGTCTGCCCGTGTTGACGATATATAACGTGAGGGTGGTGCGTCAGTGCAGTGTCAGCGCAGCGTTGGCAATCCTGTACAACATCCGTCCCAATCTGAGACCTTTTGCATACTTGTGGTGGAACCTATGTGGTGGTGGCCACAAAACACGGCACCGTCCACCTGGTTTTGCGACACGTCAACATTTTGGAACGTACCGCAAACGCACCTCAAATGTAGAGCAGACGCAAGAGCTATCTGGCAGGTAGCAGTTTATCTGAGTCCCAGTCTTTGCAATTGTGCACCCAATTAACTTGACAAATGAATCACGATCACCTAACGCGGGGGGGGGGTGGAAGAGGGCAGCCACTGAAGAGGGCAGCCACTGAAGGCGGGGCCCTGCTTGTAAACGTTAGGGGAGCGATATATGTGCTTGTGTTAAGGAACCGGTTGCTCGATGTTAACGCCTCGGTGTGGCAAAGTGGGGTGTAAGAGCGGGCTCTGTGGTGCCGACGTTTGATATAGTAGTAGTGTACAGCTCATTCTAATGGTTAATGAGTGTCTCGTTTGGGCTGGTACGTCTCTGGGTATTGGTGTGTGTCCTCAGACTGCCTTCAACTGTGCGATCTGACGATGAAGTGTTTTAATCGACCGGAGGAGCTTTTCCCTTGCCATACTAGGCAGAGCCACGGCAAACTCACTCTCGCCGGAGCGTCTGCCGCTTGCCGATACTTGGACTCGCCTCTCGCGAGGGCGTACCACCACCGCTAATTTCAAGCCGTTGTTATTGTACGGCTTTGGGAAGCTGGCACATACCTCAAAGTAGGTAGTTAGTCCGTTTTCGTATGATTAGGATGGAGTTATGTATTCAGGATAATCATGAGATGGGACGGGCGAGAGCCCGCTCTGGCCAGATGCCATCGAGATGAAGGGGATAATATCAAGCTGCTTCTCTCCTACTTTTGAGCTTGATAACGTGAGTAACACCGAGGACATGCTTAAATGGCAGACCTGCAGGGATGCTCTGTCCCACTCAGCAGCTTAACAAATGCGTCGTCGGCATGCAATGTTCTCATGCCGACTGGGAGACAGAACAGCAAGCTGAGCCGACGTGCCATGCCGCAACGCGCTACATCACTGTTATCGGCCGGCCGCCGGCCCTGCCACCCGACTGTGTGTCGTATTACCCCTTGCACAAGGGTCCCTCACCCTCGGACATCCAGAATCTGGCAAACAAAGGTCGCTTACACACAATCGACGACGTAATCTCGTCCTACTTGTCCGTAATCCGCCGCCGCCGCTTGACTACACAGGCAACACCACAAACAACCAAAGGAGAAGACCCAAACCTCATAACCCACGAAAATAAACAGAAAACTATGGAAGACGGCGGCGTGAAAGTAAACTAATCACGGTCACCACCCGGGGTTTATCTACGTTACGTTGGATCCCCCGAGGGAAGGCACCCGCGACGTGGGTGTGAAGGCATCAAGAACATCGTGCGGCCCCCGTCGATGTGGCGTAGCGCGCCGGAGGAAGAGGAAGTTTAATCGGCCTAGGATCGTACAAAACTCGGACCAGGTATACCCCGTCCGCAGTCGTGCTCGCGCTGATTTTCCCAAGCCACCACAACCATCGTCGCCCTGGTACCAAACGCGGACTCCCTTGGGGAGTGTTTTGTCAAGAAAGAGACGAAGCCACTCCGTGCGCGTGACGCAAGTGTAGCTTGGCGACAAAAAACTTTCATCTTTGTTCACGCCCGCAGTGACTCCTCGAGCACGGCAACATAGGTGGCATGGACTCAACGGGCGCCAGAAGCTGCGACAGCATCGACGCTCCAGCGCAAGCGGCGCCTGCAGCACGCACAACGGGAGATCGCGGGGGCCGAGAGCGCGGAGAAGAAGGCATTCGCGTCGGCAGCGACGGCGCAAAAAGCCCTACATCGAAGCAGTCGGGCAGCTGCGACGGGAGCTACCGCGGATCTCCCGACCCCGACACGCCAGCAGGGCGTCAACATGCGGTCGGATCGACCTGGGCACGCTGCCTTCTTCGCAAGCAGTGTCCTGTATATGGCCTCTGTACTGAGAGAGGATTTCATCACCGAGTTGGGAGCCTCGGTCGTGGCCAAGGCATCCGCTCTCCCGACGTCAGTCCGGAAGAGTCGCTGCATCAGGCGGAGTTACTTTGGATGAGAAAGGCGTGGCCCAAAATCAACCGCAGCACGCGGCAGGGCCCGCTGAGGGAAGCCCTAGCCCTCATGAAAGCTCTTCGCATGGCCCACGACGGCGCCCAAGACCCCGTCGTGCTATGTCTGAACCAGGAGGATGCGCAGCAGGAGCTACGCCGTCGCAAGAAAAACAACCGGGACAGGGGGCAAGACCACCGCCGGGGCGGTGGGGGTTCTGGCGGCAATGGTGGTTCTGGCGGTAACTATGAGGGTTCTGGCGGCAGAAATGGTGGTTGTGGCGGCAACAAAGGTGTGGTGGTGGCGGCAGCCACGGTGGGGGTAGCAGCTCCCGCAACCGCCGTGGAAGAGGCAGCGGAAACAAAGGCGGCGGCGACACGTCAGGGTTTGGGGCAGGTGGTGGAGCACCCGGACGCCGTCAGGGTGGTGTTTGGGGAGACCCAACCGGGGAAATGGTGGCCGCAGCTCGGGGGGCGATCAAGTTGGACGTAGGGATGGCGTGAGAGGACGTCCTCACAACGGCACGTCAAGCTCCTTCAGCTCATCCGAGGGTTCGAGCATCGACCAGCGCAAGGCCAAGGTGGTGGCAGGAAAAAGGCGAGCGACTCCTTCTCTGGTGGATATTGCTTTTTTTCCACGGAGCGCCTGAGCATATTGACCGTGACGGATGATCCCGCTATTGCTTCTGATTTGGCCCGAGCTCGTATCTCCACGATTGACACTGCCGCTGCCGCAGCCAAGGCCGCACTTGAGGACTCGGTCAAGCGTGCTTGCGTCAAGATTGCCCAAAACGGCGTAGCTCGTATTTCTGCGCTACCGTACCCTTCCTCTTGAACAAATTCCGACGGCGCGCAACCACCCACACGCTCAATCAAATTTGCCATGTCCGATACTATCATGCGCTGCGACGGCCGTTGTACAGAGGGTCTACAATCACCCACGTGGGTACCCGGTTGGGACCACCCACTTCCCAAAACGTTCACACGTGCTATAACGCCTGACAAGCCCACGTCCGCCCACATGATGACCTTGCTCAATGATTAATTTGGGTAGGTGTCGCGGGCCAACGTTGGGGGAGCATTTGGGCCTAAGGCTTTCACTCTCTTGTTGCACCTGCTGACGACGCACTTTGACCGGGTAGGCACTGCAGCGGGATACCCCTAGTTTCATAATTTTGGAATGTGCAATGGCACAACCTTTCACGATTTCGGTCAGGAGTTTTGCGTGCTAGTGTCAGCAGTTACGATGGGCGAGCTGAAGCTTACGGTGAAAGCTTCTGCTCAGTGATGTTCTTCTAGTGTCCAGCAGTTGGATGTTTGGTCAAGCCAAGGGTTAGTAAGATCAGTGATGGGTATGGTGATGGGATTGTGGCTCGATCCCGTATGCCACGAAGGCAACGGGGACGGCACTCGGTCCCTGGTCTTGAGCTGTTAGAATATGGCCCCTGCCTCGTCGGGGGTACTGTGAAGCCAAACGACGTTTTCTTCACTACCAAACTCTCAGCACATAGCGGAGGAGACGCAATTGCGCCCTACAGATGCGTTGCGCTTCTGGAACCCCGTGCGGAATTCTCGTCTCCCCCCTCCCCAAGCCGGCGGTCCGCGAGAGGTATTTGGCTTGGTTTCCCTTGTCATAGCGCCAAAGCATTTCCTTCAGTTGCAATTATTTGCGTTTTTCCTGGCTGCAGGGCCTATCTGTTCAGAGGTGTGGAGGCGGATTTTGAGCGAGATTTGAGAAGCCGTATCTTCGACTCATGTTCTAGTTCATGGAACCGGGGTTTCAGCGAATTCCCCATATTTCTTCATGTGCGGCTCATCGGGGTGGACTAGTGTTATGTAACGTCTTTGGAAAGCCAGTAATTGCCTCAAAATCGGCAATTGGTCCGTTTTCGTTTTGTTAGGATGGTGTTTTGTATTAGGGATAATCTTGAGGTGGTACGGGCGAGAGCCCGGTCCGGCCAGATGTTATCAGGATTAAGGAAATAATAACAAGCTTCTTCTCTCCTTCTTCTGAGCTTAAGAAAGTGAATGACACCGAGGACATGCTTAATTGGCAGACTTGGAGAGATACTCTGTGTCCCATCCAGCAACAGTTCCGGCGGTTTCACGATGGCCGTGATTAGGCGGCACGCCCGCCGACGACACATATACATGAACAAAATCGAACGTCCAACAGATCATCGATTCCGCTTGATGATCTGGATTGTTCAGGGAAGATATGTGAGGTGTAGTTCATGTTACCGGTTGGGATCCGTACGATCTGCGTGATGTAGCAAATGTTTCCAGGGTTGGATCTGTCCTTTTGATACACAGATCCTGCACAAAATCTTATGACGGCCGTAATAGATCCCGTCACGCAGAAGTCTAGGATAGTTCCAGGATCTATCTATTGTACATAGATGATCTAGATCATGATCTGTCGGAGTTGTCAAAAGAATGCTATTCGCATCGATGCTTTCATGAACGCTGCTTCGTTTCACAAAAGCAGCACTTCAACGAACATACCGGGTATAATATTATATCATACATCTATTCGTCCACCATGTCAGTGTGACGGTTAGAAAATGGTAGTCATAGTGCCCCCCCTTCCCCCCGCTTGTCCCCGGAAAAAGACGCCGGGTACGATAAAGATAACCCTTTTCAATCAAATTATTTTCTGAAGGACGGGACGCCTGAACCCCAAACCGTCGGAATGCCGTTCTTGTTTTATAATCTGGTTGTTGTGTTGTGTACCTGGGCCACGGGTTTGTCCATCACTAAAACACGTTCACGTTGCCAACACCCAGAAAAATAAGGTACACGTTATCATAGTGTAGTCATATGCGTAAAAAACACGCAGCAAACAACCAACAATGCATAATATCCCGATGCCGACCCACAAGATCCCAGAGGGGACCATTTGCTACATTGAACTTTGTACATCAAGTTTCAAGTGGACTTGGGCTTCTGATCCGAGGAATGTGGTCGATCCACTCCACCCATATCCAAGATCTCCGAACGCCCAATGCGACAACAAGTTTAAGTTGGCGCACGAATTAATGAGTTGCTCGACGTATTTGACATTTCGTATCATAGCCTGATCGACTCGTCAATTGCCGATGGTGTATTTCGCGAGTACCTACCAGACTCGGAGCTTCCACCTTCAGCTCCCAAAAGCGACTCTTTTTTCAGCTCTTCATCGTGTAGGAAGCGTATCAGCGTCCTCGAGATGTAGGTTGGTTCTTCTCTAGCATCACTTTTAAGTGTTTCGAATAGCCGCACCTTCAAACCCCTTTCCGATTGCTGGGTCTTACTGTTGTTGCCATCCCCTGATCGTCCTGTGATCTTCATCTATCTGCGATTGATGTTTCAGGGTGGGCTAATGTTATGTAGTGCCGGCACAGCACGTAGCAACCTCTAGATATACTATTAATAGAGTAGGTAAATCACTGTGTGTAGCAGTGGTGTGAAAATCGGTTGTGCCGGGATTCATAAGATACTGCTGCCTTGTTTTGTTCTGTACGCGGTCGTTTGTGTATCGTATAATAATTAATCGTATCTCACACAGACAAGAGTTGATTGTTGTTGTTCCTTCGTCGTGTATATTTTCGAGGTGTTTGTCGAATAACTAACTGCCACGTGGCTAGGATGCGTCGGCGCGCCGGGTTGCTTCTTGGTTTTCGATGTATATATAATATATATGGCTATTCTATGACAGCGGTAGTAGTGCAGAACACGTAGCAAGAAACAGGAATGCTGGCTCTGGTTGAATTTCTTATTTGAGAAAGAAAGGGTGTGCGCTCGTAGACCACACTAAAGTGAGTATAAACATAAGAGCGTCTGAGTTTCATTTCCCTCAAAATACATCATCAGCTCTTGGCTTGGCTTTATTGGACTGTTTCTTAGTGTCAGGTGCTCCACTGGGTGTCGTACTGTACTTGTTAACTTGTTGTTGGCATCTTTATGATCTTCGTGTCTACGACGTTTTTCCGACGTTTGTTTCCGTTAGGTATCGTATTTTATATCTTCCAAGTTTCGAATCCCTCCGCAAAAGGTAGAATGAAGAGCCAAGATCTGCGCGACCACGATACAAGAGTAAGAATAATGGTTTGTCAACGTACCACCGATATGATACGAGCATGTACCTTTCCTGTATCTCCTACTACAGCCTGTGCCTCCTCTTGTTCCTTCTACCAGATATCGAAAGGATACCGGCAACCTTGGATCCCATCTGGGTTTTCTTCCTTGTCCTTGGTACCTATCATACCAACGAGACTTGATATGTTTTGAGAACGCAGGCTATTATAATAGGTTGTCGCTGTAAAGAGAGATCATGCGAGAGAACGAAACCTAAAACACAACTATAGACTAATACTACAATTATTATAATATTCGCACCACAACTCACTATTATTGATGCAACAGCTACCTGGTATCAAATGTACATTTATTATTAATATCACTCAGCCTACTGTCCGTCATACAATCCTTTGTACGGACACCTTACAAGTAGCGCACGTCGTGCTGGGTCGTGAAACTGTGCCGACAAAAAAATTGACACTACAAATAGGCCTTGGTCGAGACTACGAAGCAGAGAGCAAGACCATACGTGACATTGTTCCGTAGCGACCCCTCGTGCTCTGGAGCACGCTGACTCGTGATGATTTCGCCACGACCCAGTCACGGTGAGTCCTTATGAGGAGGGTAGCCGTGATCGTCTCTCCGACCGTGAACCGAAACAGCATGGCTGGGGAATTTGGTAGCCACAACTCGCTTTTGTTATAGGCATTATGGGTGGTCGGCTTATCATAAAATCAGCGAAGCACCTCTCCAGCCAAGCCCCGGCCACTGACAATGTAGCGACCGGCACAAGCTAGCTGTGTGCTGTGACAATGTACCAGCAGCAGGCAGGCCCGAACACGTGCCAGCACTGCGTCCTCAGTATTCTAAAGCTACATCCGACTCGCACGAGCATAAACAATCGGCTGATGAATGAGTGTACTAGTAATAGTACGCTGTACGCTGTACCGTAAACAAAACTTATAGTCTAGACTAGTCTATAGTCGCGCCTCGTTTTTTCGTTGGCTTGAAATCGTGCCGTGTTCTTCATTTAGCTCAAAATTGCGCCGCGTTTTTTTATTGGTACATATTCGTATTCGCGCCGCGTTTTGTTTTTTTCGCGCTACGTCTCACGTTATCGCTTCTCCCCGACAGCGCCACACATCACAACACCGCGACGCCACGACCGACAATCGACCTACAACATATCAGCGTACATTCACACGGCGAGCATAAGCCAGCGCCAGCGTAGTACATCCAAGAGTTCGCACGAAGCAAAACTTGGGAGGTGAGGCGTGGGTCTCGTGTGTGTTCTGTTCAAGCCAACCGAGTGATCAATCAGCCTTGCCTATTAATAATGTTTAGCTGGATATGACAAGGTGTTGGGGGGGTGGGGGAGGGTAGTCTTGCCGACGAAAAGGGTAATAGTCGAGACCATACAAAGCAAAAAAGCGGCGTGCCAACACATATTCACACAAGCCAGCGCGAGGGTACGGAGTAAGTCCGAGAGTATACGCATATACTACTTCGGGAGCGACCGTGAGTCTCGCTTGTGTTCTGTCTTCAAAAGGTTTGTAGTAGTATGATTCCTCGTTATCATGGTGCGGCGCCTTGCCTGCCGACCATACCCGACCAAATCGGGACCCCGCACTATCGCGGGATGGTGCAGTACTGTTGTAGTACTATGTAGAAGTAGCAATGTCGAGCGATTATAACCGCACTAAACTGGGATATCGCACTGAAGGACACCGCAATAATGCGTAACCAGCTGTACAGTGTAAATAACATCAACGGTACGCTAATCGGTTGACGCGTGAAGCTCTTCGTGACTAAGACACCGCCCTCTTTGAAAGCAGCCGAGCGAACTGATCGACAGTTTTTCAATACCTCCATTGGCTAAATGTGACCGTACCTAATGGAAGCAGCAGTTGAATGAAATCAGCTGATGGGTGTCGTTGTAGGTGGCTGGCCCGGATGTCTGAACCCTTTACGCTCCCACCGACTGCTGGGATGCCCAGAGGTACTACAGTAGGCAACCCCCGCTAGTCGGGTGTGTAGCACTTCGGCTTTATGCCAGGTAGAAAAGAAGGTGCTGGTGCTACCAAAGAGCTGTCAATATTTTATACTATAGTATTGATGCTCAACCAGGGTGGAACCGATTTTCAGGTCGTTACTTGGGTTGTGCCAGGTTGTGCCGAGCTTTGGGTGGGGTCATGCTGCAAAAATAGTAATCTTTTTAGCAGTTTAAATAAGGTGATGGGTGTCGTTGTAGCTGGCTGGCTCGCCGTCTGTACCCCGTACGCTCCCACCGAGGGCTGGGTGGGGTGCCCAGATGTGCTAGACCACCCTCGCCGGTCGGGTGTGTAGCATGTTCCGACCCTATGCCAGCTATTAATAGCAGAGCAGATGCTGGTGCTACTGAGAAGGAATATCCCAAACTGCAAGGGCTCCGCATCGCCATCACCCATGCTCCGAATAGGAAAATATACAGCAGCAGTGTCTTTGTTAATACTTCGAAGTAGTATTTATCAGATTTAATACGTCAGTAAAATGAAGGCAATGCAAAGTATTGGATGAAGGCAATGCCAAGTGTACAAAAACCGTTGTAATACATAATAGAGACAACGCCAAGTGTTACAGGCTGAAGGGAAATAACAAAGAAAATAATGCGCCAAGAGAAAATAAATGCTAGATGCCAACGATTGGGGCGATATATATAAAAATATAAAAATGGTATGGCATTCGAAATTCGAAGAGGGACATTCCGGATACGTCAAGGACACAAAAGGAAGAAAAAGCGGTTGTCGTTTAGCTGCGACTAACAGCCCCAAAAAATGTTGTCAAGGTATCAGTGTGGTATTAGTCCGTTTGACCACTTGCGAAAGGTTAACCCATTGCTTACCTAAACTAAGCCTTATAACACTCTCCCGTCTTGAAACGGCGGGATAGCAGGTCGGCCGGATATACGGGCGGACCAGTCAATATCCAAGCCGTCTCATTTCCTGGGTATACCGGGGAGGAGGAGTATTTTTCAAGTTCGACATGGGGAAAGTCTGAAAATGTTTATTATGGTGGATGTGGTATTTGAACCCACGACCCAAAAAACCCATGGTCCTGTCGACGACGCCATTTGTGAAGGAATTAGTGGGGTATTAGTCCGTTTGACCACTTGCGAAAGGTCAACCAAGAGCTTACCCAAACTAAGCCTTATAACAATGTTGTTCGGAAATGTTCCCTCGAAATTCCCCTTCCAAAAACCCAAAATGCCACATATAGATGCGGATGGATGGACAGCAACACTCCCCCGCACAAAACGGCGCCCGCGAAAAAAGGCAGCGTCTTATCGACGTCAACGACACAAAAGGGAAAAAAATAAAACTTCGTTGTTTGCTGTATCTGATAACTGTATCTGACAACTCCAAACGATGTTGTTCGGAAATGATCCATCGCAATTTAAGGTCATTTTTGGTCACTGCGACCCGCAAGTATTTTGAGACAATTTTAACCGGTCAATTATCGTGCTCCACGTTCCGGTCGGAACGGGGATCCGAGCACAGGTGTCTCGTCTGTAGCCACGACGTCGCCGGCCCGCAGTCCATCGGAAAGCTCACCGGAGAACGAGACTCACGCGGCCCCGGTATGCCGCGCGAGTCTACGGTAGGCCACGCAAATCTCGTTCTCTGGTGAGCTTCCCGATGTACCCGTGACGTCGTGGTTACAGGGGAGACGCATTCCGGTTGGATCTGCATTTCGACCAGAACATGGAGCACGACAACTGACAGGTTGATTGCCTCGTAATTCCTGCTGGTCGCAGTGGACAAACGTGTTGCCGTCTTTCTTCACCTTCGAGGCAATCAAGCCCGGACACAGGTTAGCTAGGCAGTCCCAGCTAGGGTTGCCCATGGTGCGTGGTATTGAGGAACCTTGCGCACCAGGTGTCCTCCACCCTGAATCTCCGTTAGAAGATTTGCGCCTCACGGGCAAGTGCTTGGACAATGCCGACATTGCTGCTAAGGAGAGCTGATCGAACGGGAACTTGCGGACTGAACTGAAGGAGCAGGGAGGGGCGATTGCTCCTGAGTTGACCCATATAGGAGGGGTGGTGCTCCAAGTCTGGAATATCGATTCTTCCGAACGAGCCGACCCGTATGTTGTAGGGGTAATGCTCCAGATCTGGGACACGACCAATCTTCGCGAATAGTAGTTCACTTTCAATTGGCTCGCATAGAAGGGGTACTCCAAAACTGGATTTTTGGATCCTGCGAACGAATAAACCTGTGAAGATTAATTGATCTTGAATTAACCCGCATACGTGGTTTTGATCCAAATCCAGAGGGTCGAATATTGCGAACGAATTAACCCGCATATGCGGTGGTGTTGCTCCAAATCCGGATGATCGAATCTTGCGAACGAGTTAGCCCGCATATGGTAGGGCTATTCCTCCAGATGTCCCGAACGAGTTCACCCACACACAGCCTCATAGCAGCGGTTGTGATGGACCGTTTCCGAACAACGTCGTTTGGGGTTTTCAGATACAGCAAAATGACGAACTGTTTTTCTTTCCTTTGGTGTCCTTGATGTCGATAAGGCGTTTTCCTTTTTTGCGGATGCCTTTGTTTTAGGCGGAGTGCTGTTGTTTATCCATCCGCGACTGTTTGTCGGGCTTTTGTTTTGTGGAAGGGGAATTGCGATTGAGCATTTCCGAACAACATCGTTTGTGTTTGCAGCTCACAGCAAAACAACGACTGTTTATTTTTCCTTTTGTGTCCTTGACGTCTCCGGAAAATCCCTCTTCGAATTTCAAATGGCATGTCAGGTTTATATTTGTATATTCATCGCCCCAATCCTTGACATCTAGCACTACTTTTCTCTCAGCGCATCATTTTCTTTGTTAATTCCCTTCAGTCTGTAACACTTGGCAGTGTCTTCATAATTTATTACTACAACCTTTGTACACTTGGCCTGGCCTTCATCTAACACTTCGCATTGTCTTCATTCAACAGACGTATCAAATCTGATAAACGTTAAAGGCACTGATATATTGTCACATCCGGAGACTTGTATTTCCTATTATAGCGCTACCGTATCGTAGCGCCCGCATTCCTCCTGGTTGACCCTGTCCTCGACCCCAAATCAGGCTAAACCGCTGTCGATTGTCCCGTTGGTTTGGCAAGAGTTAAACCGGCGTTACTTAGCCAGCGTTTTCTTTTTTATTTTGCAGCTGGCGACCTTTGGCTCGCCTAACGGGGGTCAACACCTAACGGCACTCAGACCGGCGTGCGCGTAAAATGTTTTCCGTAGGCCCCGTCCAGTCACGAAATAAACTATCTCGGGGATATCGCTCCGTTGATGGCGACAAACAGAGGCAGTATTTAAAGGGCTATACTACGCAAAGTACGCCGCATGATTTCCATCTTATTGATCCTTGCATTAAAGATGGGATAACCGAAAACCATTGCGTGTTTGCTGTGTCTCTGACGAATTCATGGTATGCGCGACGAACTACCGCTTCAATAGGTTGGGCTCGCACGCACACCATCATGAGCTCTGGTGCTCGGGATTCGGGAGGTGCTCTGCACTCTCTGTCTATACAGCCGCCGCCACAAGCGTGGCCGGCCAGTGAAAAAGAGGCGAACGAGATGAACGAGGCGAGGCGCCTCAAGAACATCGTCAAGAAGCAGCAGCAGGGACTCCGGGCGAAGGAGACGGGGCTAGAAGCTTCCAGCCAAGCCAGACGAGACGCCGAGACTAGGCAACTCGTCAAAGATGTAACGTCATTCATCGTCGAGATTGCCTTTGATATTGCTTGCGCGCGGGAGCGCACGAAAACAGCACAGGCTGCCCTGATCATCCAGTGGGCGTGGCGGACGAAGACAGTGCGGACGCGCTACGCTAGAACATGCGCTCTCAAGGTGGCCGAGAAGAGGCGGCAGCGGTGGGCTGTCCGCTCGATCGAAAAAGCGTGGAGGCAGTTCCGGGACCGCAAAGCTCTCGCCTACGAAGTTGAGGGTGTGGACGAGAAAATAGCACCGCATCGCCGTAGGACGACTGAAATGATGCGAGCGGCAATAGACGTGGAAGGTGCCGAAGCAGCCGATAAGTCTAACGATGGCTTGGCGTCGGAACATTCCTCGGCTGTCGCCGGACTGGCAGAGGAAGTGAGGCCTCACAAGGCAACGGTTGGGGTTGCAGCAACACAGGCAGCACCATCGGCAGGAACAACTGCAGCACAATTGACGTCAATTGGAGTATCTGGTCAAGTGTCAGGACGACTAGGCGACGTCCTGTTGAACACGATCAGAGCATTGCTGCGGCTACAAGAGGAAGAGGCGGCAGTCAGAGCAGCAGAAAGTGCACAGGCCAGAGCTGAGATGGAGGCGGACATAACGGCGATTGAGGGAGCGCGGGTGGCGCCTGAGGAAGCGCAGGCCGTCAAGCGAGCTGCTCTCGAGCGGGAGTTGCTGCGAGCCACGTTGCAGGGGCTACACCGTCAGTGTATCGAGGACCGTGAGAAGGAGGAAGAGAACATAGCTCGGCGCCGATCCATGCTGCGCCTTCCGCCAGCCCGTAAGCACCACCCTGCCGGACCGACCGAGAATCTCGTGCCTCGCCATTTCCAACCGCTGGAAGGGCAGACGCTGCGGTATTCCCAGCAAGAGTTCGATGTCTGGGCGGCCATGGGCCAGCTGCAGGGCTGGGCGCTTCAGCTGGGGAAGGCACCCGTGTGGGGAGGTGGAGCACCGCGTGCGGCCGAGCAGTATTCCGTGGCGTGCGGGTTTTCGGCAGCGTTTGGGCCTCTTCTCTTCGAGCACGCCACTGGTAAGGTGTTCGGGAAGGGATTATCGAGCGGAATGGGTGGCGAGTCACCAGCGGATCACATCGGACACATACTTGCTGAATTCTGGGAGAACGAGATTTTCCCGTTCGACGCGGTCGAGCGGTTGTACAGGCTTGTTGGTGGCTCGGGCCGTGGCGGCATTGTGAAGGTGGGTTGTTGGATAAGTACTTTGGATAGATAGTTTTAGACGCGTAACTTATTGCATAGATTGTTCGGCTACCATTTACTGCAACTGATCGCGATGGACGGCAGGAACGGTTGGTGCGGTGCGATGAGCAGGCGCTTCGTTTTCGATAATTCGGTAGCGTCACGTGAAAGCGTCGAGAAATATTGTTTGCTGGTGTTTTTGTGTGGTGGTAAGGATGAATGGGAGGTGCCGTTATGCGGTTGTTTTGTTTGGGCGGGCTCAGCCCGGGAAGAGAATTTTTACGAGTTTTTCATTACCATAAAATTGTCTGCCCAGGGCCCCTGCGTACCACGGCCGATGTGTAGCACTGCCAGGCATCTATACTTCTGCTGTAACTGTGGTGTCAACACGAATCCGACGTGTCACTTAGATCTCGTGACACGGCACAGACCTGTGAAATATTTGAAGGTGGCGATCCCCATCGTTAATTTGAGACGGTGATCCGACTGCGCACAATACTGGTAGCGTAGTCAATTCGATTACCGTTTTACACATCTCACCTTCGGTCCGCTTCGCTGCCGGTTGGTGTTGACACCGGCCTTCAGGAAGACCTGCAACCCTTCTTGCTGGAGATCGCGCGTAGACACCCCCATCTGGCTATGATGGCTCCAGACGACGTGTCTGCATACGTCGAGACTGTCTTGGCTGTGGTGTTCTACCGGCACAGGTGCGATTTGTCTAGCATATGACCCATACCGTTAATAGTATTTTTCCGGTAGGAACAATCAGGTCGAACCTTCCGAGGGGAAACCGGTTTAGAAAGAAAAATATAGAAAAAAAGATCCGTTTTCTATATGGAGCATGTCACGGGGAAACGCGTTCTATCGTCTCAATGTGGCACCCCTGCTGCAGATATGCTCGAGCCGCTTCGTTGGACGAAACGCGTGTTTTTGTTTTTTTCGCTCGTCGTGTGAATGTCACTAGCGATTAACATAACGATTATCCAGTCTGTACGTCTCGCGATGTGATTGGCTGCAGTAGAATTTAACCGGTTACTAGTTATTTTCGAAATTACATTTTAAGAGATGAAATGAGTCCTTTGGGCGGGTCACATCGCTAAGCTCGAAAGCCGCACTTTCGCCGTGACAGACTTGCTTCGGGCCGGTAGGACCGATCTTCAAGAAACGCCATGCAATACGAAATTATTGTTGACCGTCATCACTATTAATTGATCACCTAGGACTAACTCAGTCACATATATATCCAACATAACGTGAAGCGTTGAATGCGCCGCTCCCTTAGGATGGTCTCGTAAGGTACTCTCGCCGTCCCCTGTCCCCCGTCGCCCTTTCCGGGTTCTTGGTTCGTTGTTTACGGCGCAGTCGGTGCGGAGTGATCAACTTGCGCGGCCTCCGCACAAGTGGCTTTGTCGAAATTCTAAACGCCACAGGCAGGCTAGAGATCGGGCTGGAGGTGCGTTTTTCTAGTTAACCACGCTACCGTGTGCAGGCCGTAGCATGAGTCGTATGGAGTAACATGAGAGTAAACGCCCCATCAGGGGTAACACGCAATAAATAGAGCATATTCGATTATCAAAATCACCGGATGGTCATTTTAGTGGGAATGGCGCGCACCCCTGGTCGCAGGGCTGCAGTAGGCATGAGAGCTTTGATCGATCGCGTGGCCAAACTGACACCCATGGACTGAACAAAATCTTCACGAAACACAGACTCAATTAGCTACTCACAGACGTCGTATTCCACCTTTTCTCGTTTGGAGCAGGATTCAGAGTACTTTTCTCTGGCTCGGCACAACACCATTCGCGGGGAATACCTTTCTCTTTGCCAAGACGGACGGGGCGTACGGCACGAAGCTCTCCGTGGGTACCGGCATCACAACGGACCGGTGGTCGGCACCCTCCGCGCGTCGAGGTAAGAGGTTATCGTACAATGTCGAATATCACCTGCATATGAATCTCTGGCCGAACATCTCCGGCCAAATATCGGCGTACGCCTCTTCCCTACATCAAATGATTTTGTTGATTTATGTATACGGTACATATTTCAAGCGGCATGTCGGCCAAGAGTGCTCGTAGATAATTCCACGGTTATGTGAAAAAGTCAATATCTAGTCCAGCACAATCGTTGGCTGGTCGGCAGAGCACGTCCCTTCACGTCAAACCGCCACACCCACATATGCACCGCAGCTACAGCCAGCTCAGCATGCCTCTCGTGTAGAAGTGGGGACAGGTTTTCCGAATACATGCCTCTCGTGTAGAAGTGGGGACAGGTTTCCCGAATAATACATCAATTGGAACCCCTAGCCCCGACTAGCCTTCAAGAAGGCCACCCGATCAATGGCCGAAGGCACATCCCCATGATTTGCGCTTACTATAGCACCGCCTAAGATTGATTATACTGGTACACTCCACACATCCCCCATCCGCCCGTCGCGTCTATCTCTTTGCCGAACGATAGGATTATCGACGCCGACCTGCGACAGCGCCCGCGCTGCAACTCTCCCGGAGTCGATGGGCCCTTTATGGGCGGGCGGGGCAAGGAGCTCTCGTACGACGGCTGGGTGCGTTTCTACCTCTGCGAGGAAGCCCTCATGGCCGGAGAGTGTACGGAGCCAGACCTCAAGTACTCTTTCGACTTGGTCGACGACGCCGGAGTGGGGTGGGTTCGGCTCAAAGAGGTCGCCCCGTTCTATGAGGATATGGTGAGTAAGTAGAAAAATATTGTCTGGCAGCAAGCATGGCGATTCTGGTGTTGCCATAGAGGAACATACCCAATGTCAAACCAGAAAACGCAGGAGAGAAACAGAAACAAGAAAATATTAACGTAATGCATGAGTATGTAGGGGGGGGAGGGATGGAAATTTATTACATTATAAAATTAGTGATACACTAATTAGTTCTATGATCTATGATCGAGGGAGACGATATCGTTAGAATCCCGTCGGTGATGTAGGTGCTACCATCTTGATTCGCCTTCGTATATCGTTTCGAAAGGTAGCACCAGTACTCCGTGTGATGATACAGCAACAGCAACAGCAACATACTGGTGCTACCTTTCGAAACGACACGCAGTCCGTGCAGAGAAGGTCGTGCCGTGGGTTATTAACGCCGTTAATTGACAGCGGCAGTCATGACTCGGCAACTGTTATTTTGAATGAGCAGTGCATATCGTGTTCCTCAAACATAGTCCAGACATTAATAAGGTCTCGAATTTGATGCAGCATGTCTTCTTAAACTTTCACTACTCCCCCATACCAGGTACGTAAGTTGTCCGTTTCTTCTGATCTTTCAGCGTTTTTTTAATCGAAACACGACCTGCCTATGTCATCTGTCCGCCCCTAAATTCCGCCGCCCGCTGTGATTCGGCAGACCAGGGAGTTTGTCAACAACGGCGGAAATGCCGACGAGGTCGTGGACTGCCGCACGACGTTTTGTGAGCACTTGGACGCGATGGGCGTGCGAGCAGGGCGCGAGTACGTTACGTTGGTGGTGAGAGATATGCGACAAGACGCGTGCGACGGTGGTGGGACAGCGTGGCACTTTGGGCAACATAGTTCTGACGGAACTCCTCCGTTGAGAAGCTACCTAAAATTTAATTTAATGTTTTCTAATACGGTAGGGGTCCCCCAAACAAGGCGGTATCCCGATATAATGCGGTACTCCGACATATAGGCCGTCGAAATCGCTTAGCGCGACTGAGTGAATTGCACTCATAACCCGGAATGAATAGGGCGGCTTCCCTCAGTAAGGCGGTCGTACTGCTCTGGCACAAACACCGCCTTACTGGGCGATTTCTACTCTAAGGTCACGGAATTGTCCATCGAGTTGAGCGTACGTTTTCTACCAAAAGCTACCTTTTTGGGTGAGGTAAGTCTGGGGTGCCTCAAGCGAGGAAGATCATAATCGTTATCTAGACCACCCTTCCCTGTTGTAGCACGAAACAAGAACACACACGGTTACGTACCAGGTACCTATCAATACATTTTAAAGGTCATTTTTTCCCCAAGACTTGGCGCGAATAATAGCTGAGTCCTGGCAGACGAAGCAGGGCCTCCCTATTTATCGTGAGGGGCACGAAACCCCCCAAGTGGACGGAGGAAATTGAACAGTTGGGTGCCACCACACTTCACATGTATTTATGCGCCAGCGTAATAGTGCCAACTGACTGTGATTGCGTGCGGGCAGCGAAACACTTTGAAAGCTTCCCCGTTCAGCACGCCAGAACGATTGCGCTGTGTATGGCAGGAAGAAGAAAGCAAACCACACGCACTAAAGGAACCGGCCCGGTGAGACTGATCAGCTAGCAGCTGAACACAATCGATCATAAAATCTCCACCTTTTCGGCTGACGACGTCCTTCTTCCCTCAGGAGATGCGGAAGCCTGGCAATGTCAAAATCGCAGGGCGGTTCTTCTCCCAACTTTTCTTGGGGTTGGACTTCAACGACGACAGCAGTGCCGCTAACGAGCACGCGGGGAATTACCAATCTCCACCTCCCCCCACTATTTATGGTGCCGTACCAGCAGTATCAGCAAACCCAGGAGCCGCAGCAGCACCAGCAGCACCAGGAGCCCCAGCAGCATCAGCAGCAGCAATACAACAACAATCCCAGCAGTACTGCCAGCAGCAGAAGTATCACAAGCAGCACCAGGAGCAGCACCAGGAGCAGCACAAGGAGTCGTACCAGGAGCCGAAGCAGGAGCCGAAGCAGCAGTACCAGGAGCCACAGCAGCACCATCAGCAGCAGGACCAGCAGTTCCACTACGACTACCACCAGCAGCAACAACAACAGTCTCAGCAGTACTGCTACCAGCAGCAGTATTACTTGCAGTACTGCTACCAGCAGCAGTTTCACCAGCAGTACCAGGAGCAGCACCAAGAGCCGTACCAGGAGACGTGTCAGCAACAGAACCAAGAGCAGCAGCAGCACCAGGAGACCCAGCAGCAGCACCGGGATCCCCAGCAGCGGCAGCAAGAACAGTCCCAGCAGTACTGCTACCACCAGCAGTTTCACTACCAGCAGCACCAACAACAAGGCCATCCGAACTACTGCTATCAGCAACACCAGGATCACCAGCAGCAACAACAACAGTCCGAGCAGCACTGCTACCAGCAGCAGTATCACCAGCAGTACCAGGACCACCACCAGGACCCGTACCTGGAGACGTTCCAGCTGTTGCACTACCATCAGCAGCAGCAGGAAGCGTGCCAGCAGTTTCTCTACCAGCAGCAGAGCTGCCAACAGCTCCAGGAGCTGAACCACTACCACCAGCAGCAGTATCACCAGATGTGCCAGACGTGGGGTGCAGGTTACCTGAGCGAGATGGGATATGTCGGCGACAGCCATGTTTGCTGCAGCTAGAGGACGTGTTAGGTGCGTGGGTGGCACAGCGGCAAGACACCTCACCTCACTCATCGTTTCCAGATCTTCAGTCTCCAAGTCTTTGAGCCTTTGGCTGTGGCACTTTCTCCGGCGGCGGTAGCGTAGCCGATCCATTACCCATTTTATATGCAGACACCAATGTTGAAGTTATCAGGTGAAGAGAGAGCATGGTACACGCAGATGCACAGATGGCCCGATCGTTCGCCCTCAAGGATGACGATTATGTAAATTGGTGTATTGGTACTCACTTGCGCCTGTTTTTTTTTTTTAATTGTAGACTACACATCTACTTTCCGGTGGTAGGTACGTTTGGTTCATTGGGGATGACTCTCCGGTGTAGTCTATTGGTACTCTATTTGCGCCAACGTTTTCTGTTAAGTTTGTACACATCTATTTTCCGAGCCGTAGGTACGTTTGGTTCATTGGGGATGACTTTCGGTTGGAACAGGGTGCTTTTTCGGAGGGGGCTAGGCATAACCGTGTGAGTTACGACACTGCTGCTGTTAAGCTCAAAGAGCAACAAGGGGGGCATGTTTGGAGGGAGAAAGGGGATAGTGATATTGGGGGGGGGGGTGTACTCAGTTTGTGCATGGTCATAGTCGTATGACCAGAGACCCTCGCATTCATACTATGTCGGGACGGAGCACGTCGGGTTTTCACCAACCAGGCAGACATTGCTTGCACCAAGCGCGAAGCGCCGTGAAGTGTTTGGCGAGTCGCATGAAGGGTGAACTGCACCCTTCCAAGAACCGCTCGTAAGACGGACTTCGCCACCTTGTGGCACCTTGTGGCACCTTGTGCTTACTTTGTTGCGTATGGATGACATCGCCAATGAGTTACTTCGTTTTCTGGTGTGGCCACTCAAGAGACAGCAATGGGTATTACTATGTAACTGCCTCGTGGGTGCCTTGATATATGCACAAACTACTATGCGATGCGATAATCCCCCTTGTGCGGAGTTAGGGTTCTCCACCCCACACAATATGATCTAACTAACTCGATAAGCATCATGGTAACCGCCAAAAAAACACACAAAACAAACGGTACCTTAGTTGTCTAGCTCACGCAGTGATTGGCATGTTTTACAACGTCGTTGCCAACCACGCCAACCCCAATATACATAAGTTGTTTTGCAGCGTCGGTGCCAACCGAGGCCAACTATTGATATATATATTACGGGGGGAGAAGGGAGAGTAGGATGGAAGGGATGCCGGGGAGATAATTGGAAGGGGAGAGTGGTTTGGAAGGTGAAACTGGGATATGGTGTTCGTGTGTTCGTAGGATGTTATCGTTTTTTCGTGTTCGGGTGGTTTTGTGGTCTGCCCGTGTTGAGGATATATAACGTGCGGGTGGTGCGTCAGTGCAGCGTCAGCCTAGCCTTGACAATCCTGTACAACATCCGCCCTAATCTGATACCTTTTGTACACTTGTGGTGGAACCTAAGTGGTGGTGGCCGTAAAACGCGGCACCGTTCACAAGGGTTTGGCGGCACGTCAACATTTTGGTACGTACCGCAATACACCTCAAATGTAGAGCAGATCCAAGAGCTATCCGGCAGGTAGCAGTTCATCTGAGTCCCAGTCTTTGCAATTGTGTACTCAATTCGCTTGACAAATAAATGACGATCCCCTAACGCGGGGGGGGTGGAAGAGGGCAGCCACTGAAGGCAGTGCCCTGCTTGTAAAGTTCAGGGAAAGGACAAGGGGAACGATATATGTGCTTGTGTTAAGGAACCGGTTTTTCGATGTTAACCCTCGGTGTGGCAAAGTGGGGTGTGAGAGCGGGCTCTGTGGTGCCGACGTTTGATATGGTAGTAGTAGTGTACAGCTCATTCTGATGGTTAATGAGTGTCTCGTTTGGGCTGGTACGTCTCTGTGTATTGGTGTGTGTCCCCAGACTGTGTTCAACTGTGCGATCTAACGATGAAGTGTTTCAATCGGCCGGAGGAGCTTTTCCCTTGCCATGCTAGGCAGAGGCACGGCAAACTCACTCTCGCCGGAGCGTCTGCCGCTTGCCGATACGTGGGCTCGCCTCTCGCGAGAGCGTACCACCACCGCTAATTTCAAGCCGTTTTTATTGTACGGCTTTGGGAAGCTGGTACATACCTCAAAACATGAAATTAGTCCATTTTCGTATTTATTAATAGGATGGAGTTATGTATTCGGGATGATCTTGAGATGGGACGTACGAGAGCCCGCTCTGGCCAGATTCCATCAAGATAAAGAGGACAACATTAAGCTGCTTCTCTCCTAATTCTGTGCTTGAGAAGACACCGAGAACGTGCTTGATTGGCAGACCTGCAGGGATGCTCTGTCCCACTCAGCAACTTAACAAATGCGTCGTCGGCATGCGATATTCTCATGCCGGCTGGGAGAGAGAACAGCAGGCTGAGCCGACGTGCCATGCCGCAACGCGCTACATCACTATCATCGCCCGGCCGCCGGCCGTGCCACCCGACTGTTTGTCGTATTACCCCCCACACAAGGGCCTCTCACTCTCGGACATCCAGGAGCTGGCAAACGAAGTTTGCTTACACACAACCGACGACGACATCGTCCTACTCGCCCGTAATCGATGCCACCACCGACGGTTGACTACGCAGAAAACACCACAAACAACCCAAGGAGAAGACCCAAGCATCATAACCCCGAAAATAAACGGAAAACTATGGGGTGCGGCGGCATGAACGTTAACTAACCACGGTCACCACCCGGGGTTTATCTACGTTACGTTGGATCCCCCGAGGGAAGGCACCCGCGACGTGGGTGTGAAGGCATCAAGAACATCGTGCGGCCCCCGTCGATGTGGCGTAGCGCGCCGGAGGAAGAGGAAGTTTAATCGGCCCAGGATCGTACAAAACTCGGACCAGGTATACCCCGTCCGCAGTCGTGCTCGCGCTGATTTTCCCAAGACACCACAACCCATCGTCGCCCTTGTACCAGACGCGGGCTTTCTTGGGGAGTATTGTGTCACGAAAGAATCGAAGTCACTCCGTCCCCGCGACGCAAAGTAGCTATGCGCAGAAAAACGTTCGCATTTGTTCACGCCCGCAGCGACTCCTCGAGCACGGCAGCCAAAGCGGCATGGATTCAACGGGCGCTAGAAGCTGCGACCGCGACGACGCTCCAGCGCAAGCGGCGCCTCCAGCACGCTCAACGAGAGATCGCGGGGGCCGAGAGCGCGGAGAAGAAGGCATTTGCGGCGGCAGCGACGGCGCAAGAAGCCCTACATCGAAGCAATCGGGCAGCTGCGACGGGAGCTACCGCGAATCTCCCGACACAGACACGCCAGCAGGGGGACACCTCGCGGTCGGAACGACCTGGGCACGCTGCCTTCTTCGCAGGTAGTGTCCTGTATATGGTCTCTGCGCTGAAAGAGGAATTCATCACCGAGTTGGGGGCCTCGGTCGTGTCCAAGGCGTCCGTTCTCCTGGCGTCAGTCCGGAAGACGCCGCTGCATCAGACGGAATTAATTTCGATGAGAAAGGCGTGGCCCAAAATGGACCGCAGCACGTGGCAGGGCCCGCTGAGGGCAGCCCTATCCCTCATGAAAGCTCTCCGCATGGCCCACGACGGTGCCCAAGACCCCGCCGTGCTATGACTGAGCCAGGAGGATGCACAGCAGGAGTTCCGCCGTCGCAAGAACGATAACCAGGACAGGGGTTAAGACCACCGCCGGGGTGGTGGGGGTTCTGCCACCAATAGTGGTTTTGGCGGTGGAAATGGGGGTTCTGGCGGCGTCAATGGTTGTTCTGGCGCCGGCAAAGGTGGTGGTGGCGGCAGTCACGGTGGGGGTACCAGCTCCCGCCACCGCCGTGGAAGAGGCAGCGGTAACAGAGACGGCGGCGACACGTCAGGGTCTGGGGCAGGAGGTGGAGCACGCGGTGGCCGTCAGGGCGGTTTTGGGGGAGACCCAATCGGGGAAATGGTGGCCCCAGCTCGGGGGGCGATCAAAGTGGACGCAGGGATGGCGTGAAAGGCTGTTTCCACGACGCCACGTCAAGCTCCTCCAGTTCATCCAAGGGTTCGAGCATCCACCAGCGCAAGGCCAAGGTGGTGGCTGGAAAAAGGTAAGGGACTCCTTCTCTGGTGGATATTGCTTCCTCCACCGAGCGCCTGAGCATATTGACCGTGACGGGTGATCGCGCTCTTGTTTTTGTTTTGGCCCGTATCTCTACGATTGATGTTGCCGCTGCCACAGCCAAGGCCGCACTTGAGGACTCGGTCAAGCGTGCTTGCGTCAAGATTGGCCCAAACCGGCGTAGCTCGTATTTCTGTGCTACCGTTCCCTGCCTCTTAAACAAATTCCGACGGCGCGCAACAACCCACACGGTCGATCAAATGTGCCATGTCCGATATTATCATGCGCTGCGACCACTGTTGTACAGAGGGCCAACGATCACCCACGTGGGTACACGGTTGGGACCACCTACTCCTCAAAGCGTTCACACGTTCTGTAATGCCTGAGAAGCCCACGACCGCCCACATGATGACCTCGTTTGATTATTGTTGTGGGCAGGTGTCGCGGGCCATGGTGGGGGGAGCATCTGGGCCTAAGGCTTTCACTCTCCTGTTGCGCTTGCTGACGAAGTATTTTTGACCGGGTAGACACGGCAGCGGGATACCCTAAGTTGCATAAGTTTGGAATGTGTAATGGCACACCCTTTTGCGATTTCAGTCAGGAGGTTCGCGTGCTAGGTCAGCAGTTACGGGGAGAGCAGTGGTGTTCTTTTAGTGTCCAGCAGTCGGATGTCTGGTCAAGCCAAGGGGTAGTGGGATCATTGGTGGGTATGGCAATGGGATATGGTTCGATCCCGCATGCCACGAACGCGACGGGGACGAAACTCGCCCCTTTGCTTTGCGCGGTCAGAACACGGCCCCTGCTCGTCGGAGGTACTGTGGCGCTAGACGACGTTTTGTTCACGACCAAAATCGTAACACACAGCGGAGGGGACGCTATTACGCCCTACAGATGCGTGGCACTCTTGGAATCCCTGGCGGAATTCTCATCTTCCCCCCGCTATGCTGGCAGTCCGCGGGAGGTGTTGGGCTTGGTTTCCCCTGTCATAGCGTCAACATGTTTCCTTCAATCGCATTCACCTGCGTTTTTCCGGCAGCAGAGCCTATCCGTTCAGAGGTAGGTGTGGGAGCGGAGTTTGAGCGGGTTTTCAGGAGTCATATCTTCGACTCATGTTCTAGTTCGTGGAACCGGATTTTCACGAAATTTCCCATATTTCTTGATGTGTGCGGCTCATCAGGGTGGCCTGGTGCTATGATACGTTTTTGTAAAGTCAGTAATTATATCAAAATCGGCAATTAGTCCGTTTTCATATTGTTGGGATGGCGTCTTGCATTAGGGATAATCATGAGATCGGACGGGCAAGAGCTCGTTCTGGCCAGATGTCATCAAGATTAAGGGAATAATAACAAGCTACTTCTCTCCTACCTCTGAGCTTAAGAAAGTGAGCAACGTCAAGAACATGCTTAATTGGTAGACCTGCAGAGATACTCTGTGTTCCACCCAGCAACTTAGCACAGTTCCGGCGGTCTCGGGATGGCCGTGACTAGTCGGTAGGCCCGCCGACGACACACATACATAAACAATATCACACGTCCGACAGATAATTGATTCCCACTTGATTATCTAAATCGTTCAGGGAAGATCTGCGAGGTGTAGTTCATGGTACCGGTTGGGATCCGTACGATCTGCATGATGTAGCATACGTTTTCAGGGTTGGATCTGTACTCTCAATACACACATGCCGCACAAAATCTTTTAACGGCCGTAGAGATCCCGTAACACAGAAGTCTAGGATAGTTCCAGGATCTATCTGTTGTACGTAGATGATCTAGATCGTGATCTGTCGGAGGTGTGGAAATCATGATGAACGCTGCTTCGTTTCATAAGCAGTACTTCAGCGAACAACCGGGTATAACATTCAATCATACATCTATATCAACATTATTAGTCCGTCTCATCAGTGTGCGACCTTTAACGAATGTAAGCAGCAGTGCCCCCCCCCCCCCCCCCCCTCGCGCTTGTATCCGCAAAAAAGACGCGTGGTACGATAGACGGGACGTACCTGTAAACAGAAAAAAAGACGCTAATACCCGTAAAAGTGTTTTCTGGATGACGGGGCGCCTGAGCCCCAAACCGTTGGAATGTCCTTCTTGTTCAGTAATCTGATTGTTGTGTTGTGTACCTGGGCCACGGGGTTGTTCATCCCTAGAACACTTTCAGATTGCTCAAAAATAAGTTTTATGGTGGGGTAGAGCTCCTCAAGAGGTTAGGAGCCTCAGAAAAGAATGGTGCACCTTTAGAAGTCGTATGTGTAAAAAAACGCGCAGCCAGCAATTTTTTTGTCATAACCCTATCGGCTCGATTGCTGTTGTCATATTTCGCGAGTACTTACCCGACTCGGAGCTTCCACCTTCATCTCCAAAAAATGACTTTTTTAGCTCTTCTTCTTGCAGGAAGCGCATTATCGTCCTTACGAGGTGTAGGTAGGATATCTAGCTTCATTTTTAAGTGTTTCGAACAGCCGCACCTTCGACCCCCTTTCCGATGTATCGATATTTCTGTTGTTGTTGCCATCCACCCTCTGATCGTCCTGTGATCTTCATCTATCTACGATTGAGTATTCAGGGTGGGCTTATATTATGTAGTGTCACACGGCACAGTACGTAGTATAGCTACGTATAGAGAGTACTAAAGTAGGTACATCACTGTAGTATTGGTGTGAAAATAATCGGTTGTGTCAGGATTAATAAGATACTGCTGCCATATTTAGTCGTATAAGGTCGTTTGTGTATCGTATCATTATCAGGGTTTTTCGCGTGCCAGGTTATTTCTCGCGGGTTGGATCTGGTCAGGGTGACCCGTGAGATTTTAAAATCTACTGACCGGACCCGACACGCCCCGTGAAATTTCGGACACCTCCTGATCCGGCCCGACTAGAAAAACCGCGATATTTTGGAAACCTCCAGATCCGACCCGCGGGACGGGTCGTCACCGGGAAAAACACTAATCATAATAATCACAATCGTGTCATACCGCTTGCCAATATAGGGTTGGTTGTTTTGTTGTTCATCCGTCGTATATTTTTTCGATGTGGTTGGCAAATGACTAACTGCCAAGCGGATAGGGTGCGTCGGCGCGCTGGGTTGCTTGTTGGTTTTCGATGTATGTAATATGGTTACTATAACAGCAGCAGTGCACAGGACACGTAATAATGGCAAGAAGCAGGAATGAATGCTAGCTCTGTGGCTAAAGTTCTTACCCTGTTATTTGATAAAGAGTGTGTGCTCTGCATTGAAGTGAATATAAATGTCAGCTTCTGCGTTTCACATTTTTTCCCTGCCAATAAAATACATCAGCCAGGCTTTTTCTTACTGAACATATAATGCGAGTGCTGTTTCTTGTTTCCAGGTGTCGTTCTGTACAATATATTAACGTGTCGGTATGTTGGTATCGTGTCTCTGCGCGTCTACGACGTTTCTTCGACGTTTCCATTAAAGATCATGCGTATCTTCTTTTATTTCTTCCGGATTTCGAATCCCTCGGCAAAATGTATATAATAAAGAGCCAAGATCTTCGCGACGACGAGACACAGAAGACCTAACAATGTGGTCGCCCGGATCTTGGAGGGTAGTTTTTACGCTCTCTTATTGGCCGAGGGCTATGTGGTGGTTACCAGATGTGGATAAGAAAAAATAATCCAAATGCGACGCAGCCGCGTTTCTCGCCCGTTTCTGGTCCGTTTTCGGTCCGGGTTGGGGTCGCGTTCGGGGTTAGGGTAAGGGTCAGGCCTCGTGATCTGGTCGCCCGGATCTGTGGGGCGGTGGGCCGTTCGCTTTTGCGAGCTAGAAAACACTCCCTGGTGGGATCGAGGTACGGGGGCGTAGACCCAACCCAACCCCTAACCCTAACCCTATCTCTATCCCTAACCCTAACCCTAACCCTGACCCAAAACGGACCCAAAACGGACCAAAACGAACCAAAACGGACCAGAAACGCGGCAGCGCCGCGTTTCGAAATTTCGTTATTATTCCGATCGACAAACCACCACATAGCCTTTGTTTGACCGATGAGAGGCGCACCAACTACCCTCCAAGATCCGGGCAGCCACATGGCTAGGTCTGCTGAGACAATAACAATAATAGATATGGTCAACCTATATTATACCGGACCGGTATGATACGAGCACGCGTCTCTCCTGTACCTCCTACCGCCCGTGCCTCCTGTTCCTTCTTGTTCTACCACGATACCGAAAAGATACCGTCAACCTTGTGTGGACCCCATCTGGGTTTTCTTCCTTGTCCTTTATACCCATGATACGAGACTCGATATGTTTCGAGAACGCAGGCTAGATTGTCGCTTGCTGTAAAGAGGTCATGCGAGAAAACGAAGCTAAAACACAACAACGATATATATATATATGGTAATCCCACGACCTACTGCAACAGCAGTATTATAAGTATCACTCAACCTACTATCCGTCGTGCGACTCTTTGTACGGACACGGTCTCCTGCACTACTTGCTTTTTGCGTGAAAGCTCATGAAAGCTTCCGCGGAAGCTTTCATAGAAGCGGTGGAAGCGGTGGAAGCTTCCATCGAATATTCCATGGAAGCTTTCATGGAAGCCATGGAAGCTTCCATTAAGCTTCCGTGGAAGCTTCCGTGGAAGCTTTCATGGAAGATATGGAAGCTTCCATGGAAAAGAAATCCCGGCAGCTTCCACGGAAGCTTTCTTCGCGAAAGCTTCCATGGAAGTAGCTTCCACGAAAGCTTTCATGGAAGTAGTGGAAGCTCCCACGGAAGTAAATTCCACAGAAGCTTCCACGAAAGCTTCCACGGAAGCTTCCCCGAAAGCTTCAATGGAAGTAACTTCCACGAAAGCTCTCATGGAAGTAACTTTCAGGAAAGCTTCCACGAAAGCTTCCATGAAAGTGACTTCCACGAAAGCTTCCACGAAAGCTTCCACGAAAGCGTCCATGGAAGTAGCTTTCACGGAAGCTTCTATGGAAGCTTCCACGAAAGCTTCCACGAAATATTCCACGGAAGCTTCCACGAAAGCTTCCATGGAAGAAACTTCCACGAAAGCTTCGACGAAAGCTTCCATGAAAGCTTCCACGGAAGCTTCCTCGGAAGCTTCTACGAAAGCTTTCATGAAAGTAACTTCACGAAAGCTCCCATGGACGTAACTTCCTCAAAAGCTTCCACGAAAGCTTCCACGGAAGCGTCCACCGAAGTGCGTCCACGGAAGCTTCCACGGATTCGAAAGCTTCCACGAAAGCACGTCCACGTATATTTAGGTTTTAGTTCCATGGAAGCAAGCGGCAGCTTCCACGGAAGGTCGGAAGCTCAGCGGCTTCCACGAAAGCTTCCAGGAGAGCTTTTCGTGAAAGCTTTCGAAGTAGCTTCCACGAAACGTTGGAAGCTTCATCCACGGAATTTTACGCTTTACTTCCATGGAAGCTTCCGTAGCTTCCACGGATTCTCAGCGGCTTCCACGACAGCTCTCACGGATATATTTGTATTGTACACTACTGTGCCTCCAGTAAAGCTTACCACTTTTTCGACAACATGGTTGACGCACACTGTGTACGAGACGAAGGGGGTTTCACCGTACATTGGTTGTTGCGTTTCATTGGTTTAGGGTTAGGGCTAGGGTTAGGATTAGGGTTAGAGTATATATAATTTAAAGAGTATGTCGATCATATGCCGGACGCTTTCACAGAAGCTTTCGTGGCAGTAATTTTGTTTCACGGAAGCTATCGCGGAAACTTCCATGGGATTTGTTTTCGAAAACTTCCGTGGAAGAAAAATATTATTTATTCTTTCCAATTTATTGTTTACTTCCGTGAAAGCTTCCGTGAGAGCTTCCGTGGAAGCAAAAATACTTCCACGAAAGCTTCCGTGAAAGCTTCCGTGAAAGCTTTCGTGAGAGCAAATTTACTTCCACAAAAACTTCTGTGAAAGCTCAAGTTTACTTCCACGAAAGCTTCCGTGAAAGCAAATTTACTTCCACGAAAGATTCCGTGAAAGCTTTCGTGAAAGCTCCTTGGAAGCAAATTTACTTTCACGAAAGCTTTCGTGAGAGAGCTTTCGTGAAAGCTCCGTGGAAGCAAATTTACTTCCACGAAAGCTTCCGTGAGGGCTTCCGTGGAAGAAGATTTACTTCCGCGAATGCTTCCGTGAAAGCTTCCTTGAAAGCTTCCGTGAAAGCAAACTTACTTCCACGAAAGCTTCCGTGAAAGTTCCCGTGAGAGCTTTCGTGAAAGCTTCCGTGGAAGAAATTTACTTCCGCGAAAGCTTCCGTGAAAGCTTCCGTGGAAGAAAATTTACTTCCACGAAAACTTCCGTAAAATTTTCTGTGGAAGCAACTTCCGTCGAAGCTTTCACGGAAGCTTCCGTGGAAGTGTCTTCCGTCGAAGCTTCTACGCAAACCTTCCGTGGAAGTTACTTCCACTGAATCTTCCACGAAAGCGTCCATGGAAGCTTCCATGGAAGCTTCCGTGGAAGCCGTGGAAGCTTCCATGGAAGCGTTGGAAGCTTCCATCGACGCCTTCATGAACTTTCACCTAAAATGCAGATAGGGCAGGTGGCTCTACGGACACCTTACAGTAGTAGTAGGCACGCCGTGCTTGGTCGTGACTCTGTGCCGAAAAGAAAAATGAGCACAATAAATTAATGTTTAGATTGCATTTAGATAGACGTCGTGGTGGGTCGTGGGACGTCTATGATACCGTACCACTACTCTTACAGGAGCAGCAGCAGCAAACACGCCTATTTGTATGTCTAGAAACACTACTGTGGTGCAAGGACTGTTATCATGTTCATATTATTATAATGTCAAAACGATCCTTTTATTTCCGAGCATACTTCATTTAATTTTTCTTGCTGGGTGTAAACCTCCCCGTTGAAATTACAGTACCACTACTGGTAGACGGATTGAGCCTCGAGGGCTTCGCCGAGGGGAACAATCGCCAGCGCAGCAACACACAGCCCGGGGGGGCACAGCTTCATATGGCAACATAGCAGCAGCAGTTGCAGAACCAGCAATACCCTCGCCCCGTACAACGTTTTGCCACACTCACTCCTTCAATCCGCACGGCCCGGTTTCCAACCTCAACGTCCGTAGTCTGGAGACAACGGGCCCGCTCCGTCTTCTGGTGAAACACGCACTTACAGCAGCAACAGCGTCAAACCAGGAAGTGCTTACAGAGGCACAAAGCGGTGCGAGACTCCGGCTGCAGGAGCGGCAACAGCAGCAGCAGTCCTACTCCACGCACGGACTAGTGCCGCCACCGGGTTTAAGAAGCAGGAGGAGCCACCGTCATTGTTCGCTGAGAAGAGGTCCGCGCTCGTAGTGGTGTACTTCGTATGCTGGTTGCCACCGCTGGCTCCTGACACGGCGCGGGTGACACTAATCGAGAACCTACTATTATACGTGCCTACGGTGTTAGTGGCCTTCTTGTGAAAACCTGAAGACCGGCTCTACTTTAGTACACTATTAATAGTATCCTTATTTCTGGTCGAGGCAGGAAGCACAATTTCATATTTTTTTCAATTTCTTGTTATTCAATTTCTTATTTTTCAATTTCATATTTTCGTCGCCGAGAGTGCCAGCTTCCTCTGGTGGATGCGGCGTCCTGGGGCCAAGCCACCCAGAGGAAGTGGGTGGTGGTTTTCTTAGATCCTAGCCCACGCGCAGGCCAAACTACACACACTCGTATTGTTTTGAAATTTCTACGCTAGATTTCCTCAAAGTCTGTCTTCTTTCGAGAGGGCCAATACCTTGGACCGCGGGTGCCGCAATAGGAGATAGGGGATACACATCGTTGTTTCGTGAGGCTCCTTACTGAGAGGAGCTCCACACATTTCAGCTAGTACCTACCTCAACCTACAAGAAGTAGAGTTTGAGAAACATCGGAAAATCTCAATAAATCTGATGTTTCATTCCGTGCGCCATTTGTTGTTCAACCCAATACCTGAAAACCTACCAGGTGTGTATGTCTCAGCAGCTAATCGTACCCCTGTCTTATTCCGTCGTCTCACCTTCGGTGCCGCCTAGGAGTGTACTCACGTAGAGATTTAGCGAGGTCCAGCGACACCTTCCGTGCCTTTCGTTCTCCGGGACTTTCACCAAGCACAGCGACAGATTTGGCCAAGTTCCAAGACGCCATCAGCGCAATCAAACGTTGAGGACCCGGGATCACAGACGACAGGTGATGCGGTTGTGCATGCATACGAGTGAACAGTGTCATGCACATGCATACAGTGGTTTCACGTTTCACGTTTCACCTTTGGATTTTCATTTGTTTTATTTTTCCATTGGACTGAGTTTGTGGGGGACAGCTTGTAGTAACACCAGATTTGCGGGGGCTGGATATTCAACCGAATACCCTGTCCCCTGGGAAAGGCGTTCTTCTCACGCGAACTAAACCGTTCGCGTGATGAAACTTCCATCCCGAAAACTCCAATGATACCCTCCACTTCTCTATGCTCGATGCGCGGTTGAGGCCACGACCCACCGTGCTTTTTTCGATCCTGCGACTGACCGTCATAACACTCCCCCAAGTCTGGAAAGATTAGCCAGAGAATGATACCCCGGTCAGCGGAACTTCTCAGTCAGACCCGCCGTTCTGAAACGGTTTGGGGTGAGATCGCCGGCTCCTTCCCCCGTTCATCTGGCTCATCTTGAGCTCCCGATTTAAACTGGAGCTGTCGCTGAATCCTTCCCGCGCTTGACGTGTTGGCGGCTCAGTTACTCCCAATCACCATCTTGATACCTCACTCGCCAGCACGAATCTTTGAAGTCGTACCCTTCCATAGCCGGCTCCGCCGTCTGAGAAAACAGTTTCGGCAGGACAGCAGCTCCTTCTTTTTCCGTTAAGGCCCCTGACAAGTACGACCTCTTTCCGTCTCCATAAAAATATCCCATCCGTTAATCTTGATCGTTGAATCATGAACCTCCGCACCCAGTGATAAACCCCCAGCTTCCGTTTTGGTTTTGGTTCCGATTGGGTGCTTTCTTCTTTCCCCGGCGCCACCGCCGCTGCAACATTTCTCGCCGGCGCCACCGCCACCGCAACACCCGCCCAGCCCGGCGCATGTAAACGTCGAAGCCAAGCGGACATCCCGGTCGTACTTCTGTAACAGCCCGTGCACCTTTTTTCTCCGACCAACGCCGTCGGTTAGATGTTGCAACGCACCTACTTCCGTAGTTCAGCGCTCCAAATCTTGGCCGACGGTGAGATGTCCCGATCTTCGCATTTCCCACAAACAGCAGCATTCGATCCGTCAACGGTTTAGACCAAACATAATCCCACTCTAGAATCACAATCCCGAGCAGGCACTCTCCTTCATCTACCCGTTGGAGAATATTACGACAAGTGCATACCTTTCACCGTCGAAGTGCTACATAAAATCTACTTGTAACGCTCGCGGCAGATTATTACCTCATGTCGCAACCAGCAGCGATTGACAACACGCTCTCCTCACATTTTGTTGGTAAACTCGTGGCTTCTGGGGAAAAGATGTTGTATTATTGAGCAGTTGCCCTTCTGAGACAGGTAGGCAAGGTGGAGTGAGCAGGGTGGGGGCGCTCGTGGGCGGGCACAACCTCACCCTCAGGATCACGCTATGCAACTACCCGATAGTCAGACCTACAGCAACAATGCCTCGGCTTCTACATCGTTGTCACTTTGCAAAGAAGATCGAGGGATTCTCATTCGAACGCATGCGCAGTGATTTGAGTTTCTCCTCCTGCACACGAATCTGACTCTGGCTCAACGGCAGAAAATGATCTTTCAGCACTCGAAAACCCTTGCTGGAAGAACCAGCGTGGCGAACCATAGTTTTCAGATTATCCTTCTTCAAGCAGTCGAACAGAAACCACCATGCCATCTCAGCCTGACGCAGCACACCCACACTTAATCCTTTCTCTACCCAGGGGGTCAAGTCGAAACCAATGTCAGCAATCGGAATCTCAGTCTCGGAAACAAACGCCTCATACAGATTGTTGTGCCGGGCACTTAGCAGAAAATTCTGCGACCATGAGGGGTAAGACACGTCTGTCCCATCGAAAACAGGAGCCTTGGGAACTTTGAAAGGACCCCCACTCAACTTCTCTCCTGTATCAGTAATGCCGGCCCCAGGAATCAGATTGTTTCCACTGGCGACACTTTCCCACCACCTGCTCGACGGAGTAGGTTCGGGAGGAACAGAGGACTGGCTTCCGAGAGCCCTACCTACAGTCCCGGGAACGAAAGACTGGCTACCTACAGCCCCACTTTTAACCACATCGACTGCTTCACCAGGGGGGACCACTACCTCGTTCGTTGCTGCACCAGAGGGTACCACTGCCGCGTTATTTCGCAACAGTGTGTGGGCAACTCCCCTCCCTACAAGCGGCCATACCTCGGCTTCTACATCGTTGTCACTTTCCTCCCCTCCCTCCTCCGCGATCTCTATCGGCAATGGAGGTTGCGGTGGAGGGAGTTGTGACGGCAACGCCTCCCACGTTACATCCCTCGTTTCCTGAATAGTCCCAACCCTCGTAAGTACTCTATGACAATCACGCGGGTGGTCTCTCGAAGGACCGACATAAAAGCAAGTCTCACCCTTCGGAAACAGCTTCGACGGTCGCTGCCACTTGCAGTACGCCGGTTTCAAACATTGATAAGGTTTAGCAGGACGAGCTTCCCCATACCACATTTCATACGGCGACTTGGAATCGGGGTTAGCAGAACAAGCCGTGTGATTAAGTGCCTCGCAAGCCCAGTGCATTGCCTCAGCCCAGAGTCTGTCAGTCTTAGGTAACTGTACATGCCCAAAAAGAACTTTCGCCTGAACACGAGCCGCCATTGCGGCCTCTTCTATCAATCCCAAGCCACGCTCTGCAACACCGTTGTATTGAGGACTGTAAGCTGGGGTGAACTCTTGCTTAATCAAGAGCTCATTGCACACAGATGCAAATTCTCCACCGAAAAACTCACCTCCATTGTCAGATCTAACAATCTCAACCAATGATGGGATTCCATCAGCACGCACACTAGCAAGAAAACTCCGGGAAGCACTCGCAGCGTCTGATTTACTTCTCAGGAAATAGATCCATGCACGCCTTGTGAAATCATCCTTCACAATCATGGGGTAATACTTTCCCCCTATGGACACAACGGCCTTCTTCCCTCCCAGGTCAACATAAACTCTCGCTAACTTTTTATCTGATCTACATTTAGTTTCACGAGCAATCCCTTTTCTAATTGCCTTCGACATCGAACATCCCGTACAAGCATCTAGGCTACCAGTCAACTTGATACCCAGTCGCTTTGCAGTAGTACGAAGCAACCCTTCATGTGAGTGAGCATAAATTTTATGAAAGTCATTCACATCCATACTCGTTTCGTGCTTGGGGTTTGAAGGAGTGAGGGCAGCCAACACGGGTCCAATAAAGTCATCACCCACACGATACGCAGTCGCAACAAGCGTGCCATCGAAATTCTCAAAAGTCGCATGTCCGTGGAAAGCAGTCATCACATCACGAGGACCACCAAGACCATTCCATGACTCGTCATCAAATTCTGCGCTGGGGGAAAAAAGGTTGTACCCCAATTTGGGACAGTACAGCACATTCTTCAACTCTACCAAAAACTCGTTGTCAGCAGACACGAACACCAATTCCAGAGTTCCTGAAAGAGCTACCTCACAAGTCACGCCACCAATTCCCTTTGAACTCGGCCACCCGCAGGTGTCCCCGGTTCAGCCATGATGAGACAGGTTGATCAGGCCTCTCTCGCACAGCAGTCTAGTGTAGTCCAAGGGGACGACGGAGCAGTAGACACCTTTGACGCTATAGCGTGTTGGTAAACTCGTGGCTTCTGGGGAAAAGATGTTGTATTGTTGAGCGATTGCCCTTCTGAAACAGGTAGGCAAGGTGGAGTGAGCAGGGTGGAGGCGCTCGTGGGCGCGCACAACCTCACCCTCAGGATCACGCTATGCAACTACCCGATAGTCAGACCTACAGCAACAATGCCTGAACCTTCCTACTGGATAAGTGTCCAATGTATCACATACCAATGTACCGACACACACACCTACGGTCCAGCTCGTACTTGTGTACAACCTACCGAAGTACCACAAAGAGTATTCCCAGAATATCCAGCATCAACTTACTACAATTGACAATTCAATATTCAAACTATCCAATCAGATTATCTACAGCAGCTCGGCCGATACACACTGCCGCTATCACCAACACATTTCAACCGAATACCGCCGGGATTACACGAACAAAGGCGCTCACCTTTGCCAGCATGGATAAAGGTGCTCACCTTTGCCATCAAATTAATAAAAATGAACCAAAGAAAGGCAGTCTTTAAACACTAAAAACAGAACACAGAAAGTCAGTGTCGGTGCCTCAACGCCAAATATGGAAGACTATTCGTGTATACCCGGTAAATCTATGATGTCAAATAAATCATATCAAAATACACCAGCTACACTAATTAACGCAAACCTGCACCATTAGCTCCTACGCGAGGAAGTGGAGCCGTTAAACCCTAAATTCATAAAATCAGATCGGTGCGTTCTTGCCATTATCAAAAAAAATCTACTCGGTACATAATACACCAATAAAATCACGCCAGGTACTACCAACACCAACAGCTCACCCCACATCTCCTGTTCAGCGGCAGCAAGACTAATGCCCACCTTCACTGCCTGGAATCTACCACCAAACCTATGGTTGAAACACATAAGAAAGCCGCTTACCTTCAGCGTCCTGCTCAGCAGCGACTACAGCACGTGCTCACTTCACGTCTGAACCCAATACTGCTGGTATCTATCCCAAGAACAACCCATAGAAGCGCTCACCTCACTTCCCTATCTATTCAGCGATAGCCTCACATGTGCTTACCTCCCCTGTGTAGATGCTATCACTGAACCTAAAAAAAAACAATAGCTGCTCACCTCAGCTTCTCGTGCTCAACAGCGGTTAGCACACGTGCTTACCTCCACGGTCCAACCGAATGCTGCTGAGATGTACTCGTTAGATAACTTCATCTACATCTTCTACGCAGCCGTCTAGCATGTCGTCGAGTGACCCACGCTGGAACACCGGGATGCACAGATTGCACCACGAAACAACATGACATGCGCCATAGGGAATGAACGCAACGATGTCCAGCATGGCGATCATTCGTGATAAGCATGATATACATTTCGAACATTTCGGGTGGGTATAGCATACATCAGTGGCAGGTATAGTGAGTGTCAGCGGATCTCTTCTCCAGGTAGTTCCAGTATTTGTCACGTCGGTGTCTCTGCTCATCAGCATAAGGTGAACATGACACCCGGCATGAGAAACGTCAACGAAAGGAATGATGAGCATTTAAAGCAGGACAACACACATCAGCGACAGGCTCCATAAGTGTCACCGACACCCCTCTTGGCGTTTCCTGCCTCGGATACCGCATTCAAATGTCGCTCGAGAAGGTTGTGCATGCCCGCCATGGGTCCTTGCCAGAGAAAAGGAGGTTCCACCGTGCTGTGGTACCTTTATCAATTGCTGACAACCAGTTGAAATCGTTCTGTTTCTGCCACGTTGTGAGTACTCCCTGTCCACCTCAGGGATGTGACACCCGGCATCATATTTAAGGCCCTTGCTCCGTTCCCACCATTATTCTGACGACTCAGTCTCAGAGCATGAGCAGCAACTCAATGAGTCGTTACCTTGGCGTCGACTGCCCTTCCCCTTCACCTGTTAAACTTGGACAGCATTCCCCCTCCTTGCGTTTCGCCGTATCGAGCGAACGAAAGCGCAGGTTGTGTCATCATATTTTGGCAGACCTTCGTCGTCGTGATATGTACGCATGCGATAACAATCGCATTGGACGGGCATGTACATGCTGACGACGAGCATGCACCAGAAACATGCGCCAAGCGCGTTTAGAGTCTCTGCGTTTGAGTCTCTGGGCTAACTCCTCAACTGGACGTAAACATCGCTGGCGCTGGGTCTGGGGCTCCATCTGGACTTTTCATGAGTGCGTGTTCCGTGCATGTTCTCGTTATACTATCATGGATGCATATTCGTTGTTAATATGTTCAATGCTCTCGATATGCTTTTATGGGTGCATGATCGTCGTTAGCATATACATGCCCGTCCGATGCGCTCGTTATCGCATGCATGCATATCGCGACCACAAAGGTCTGCCGAAACATGATGGCACAACCTACGCCTTCGTTCGCTCGATACAGCGAAACGCAAGGGGGGGAGGATACTGTCCAAGGTAAACAGGTGAAGGGGAAGGGCAGTCGACTCCAAGGTAGCGACTCATTGGGTTGCTGCTCATGCCCTTCACCTGTTTATCTTGGACAGTATCCTCCCCCCCTTGCGTTTCGCTGTATCGAGCAAACGAAAGCGTAGGTTGGGCCATCATGTTTCGGCCGACCTTCGTCGTCGCGATACGCATGCTCGCAATAACAAGCGCATTGGACGGGCATGTACATTCTGACTGTTGTGCCCGCACTGTTATGCCCGCACACACCATGCACGCTGCTCGAATCGGAACGTTCCTTATTGCCCTTTTTCATCCCCCCCCCGACGTACAGCAGTAGGCCTGGTCTGCCTTATGTCTGATATGGTACCGACGTACGAACTGCGTTTGTACTCATGTACGAGGACATCAAAATGTGTGTGCTCTCCCTTCGGCTTCCTGCAAAGGGTGTCAAGCGTCAGCAGTTTGACCTCCTCGTCAGAGTAGTACAGTACGCCTGCTAGATACCGGTTACAATGTCTGCTCGCACGTCTGCAAAGAAGAAAAACAGGGTAAAAGTTGCCCAAAATATATACCAAATGTTTTCTGGATCCTGTGACTGAATGGGAAAAGTGTAGTAAATATAACGACGGTAAACCTTTAATTATATATCAACAACGATAACTACATTTACGACTTCAGCGCCGGGTCGCTTATATCGTGCTTCTTGCTACTTTCACTGATGATAGCTCGTGTATAACAAACACTCACCAACAGCAGGGTTATCACGACACAACACTGATGCATGCCTGTGTATCGTAAGACTCAAGGGCAGGAAGGCTCCAGGGCTGGCCGATGGAGCCCCTATGAAAAAAGAACTCTAGTTCGATCGGCTGATGCACTGATGCAAAAAATGTTCGGTATTACGCATTAAAACCAGTATATTCAACAGGCAAATACACCGAATGCGCTTGTTCGGACGAGCGGACAAATAGCTCACATAGTATATTACAAGTACCAACAACGCAGCTTGCAAAGATGAGTATTGAGCTGAAATTCGTCGAACTCACGGCTGACGTCCTTGAAACATTTTTTATAAAACAGCTCGCTCAAACGTATCGAAATTGTTATCCGGGATAGAGTATGAAAAACCTCGGTTGCATTCGACGAAAAAAATTCTGCGCCTCAACCAGATTCCGTGGACATGACTTCGACCGCCTACTATACACTCCCGGACTTCCTCTGTTGTGACTTGTACGCCTCTCACCACATCCCCACGACACCTTCTCCTGGTTCTGCTCGCCAATCTCTATCTCCCTGAATTCACCATGTCTCAGCAGCTAATTGGACCTCCTGCCTTACTCCCTCGTCTAACCTCTGGTGCGGCCTAGGAGTGTACTCACGTAGAGATTTAGCGAGGTCCAGCGATACCTTTCGTGCCTTTCGTTCTCCGGGACTTCCACCAGGCACAGCGACAGATTTGGCCAGGCTCCAAGACGCCAGCAGCGCGATCAAACGTTGGGGACTCGGGATCACAGATGACAGGTGAGGTGGTTGTACATGCATACGAGTGAACAGTGCCATGCACATGCATTCAGTGGTTTCACGTTTCACGTTTTCACGTTTGGATTCCCATTGTGGTGTTTAAACTGAACTTGTGGGGAACAGCTTGTGGTAACACCAGTTTTGCGGGGACTGGATATTCAACCGAATACCCTGTCCCCTGGGAAAGGCGTTCTTCTCCCGCGAACTAAACCGTTCGCGTGATGAAACGTCCATCCCAAAACCCACAGAGATACGCCCCGCTTCTCTGCACCCGATGCTCGCGGTTGAGGCCACGACCCACCGTACTTTTTTCGTTCCCGTGACTGGCCGCCATAACATGTATTCCTCTCCTCTACTCTCCAACACCCCGACAAATAATTGTTTTATAGGTGTATACAACAAAGTATATTCTTGGTGTTGGTTTGTGATTGCATCAATCAAAGCCCGATTTCTGTCTCCCTGAGCCACAGCCTGTACCCCAACACTGGGTTTATCGATCATGCTAGCATGATCGACTATCTAGACGCCTGGGGCAGAATCTCACCGGGAGATGGCCCTCGATACCCGACGGGCCGCCATCAGGCGGAGAAGAGAAGATAGGCAGAAAAAAATAGCTATTATCGTACTCCACAGCAAACCCAAAGTAGATTCGCAGATGACTAGAAGACGACTGGAAAACGACTAGAAAACGGCCGAACCAAATGGGGCTCAACACGAACATATCAAGATTGGGGCCGCCAATCATATCATTAGTGCTACTCTACCATCTCCGTAGGTGCTTTGCGGCCACACTCATCAGGTGTTGGTACGAGCAAATGGTCAATCCTACACGCAGCTCTCAAGCAAGTCGCAAGCTGTACGACATCCGCCACAAAAAATAATATAACACGGTGGGAGGGTCCATTTTGGGGACTCTTTTTGCGGTGGCTCGGGGTCACTCGCGTGATTGATTCCGATGCTTGCTTGCGGTGTTAAGCTTTCGTGCCTTTTTTTCTCATGTTGCTTTTATGAATCTGCAATGGATTGGTGAGCTACGATGCGCCAAAAAAAAACGCGCAAAGTGGTGGTGGTGGTTAGAAATAGGGTCCCTCGTTTGAGTGGCTCAAACCACGGTAATAAAAAAGTGGGTACCTCCCCCTTACCGTAGCACTTGCTACGTTAGAAACTCGCAGCTGGAACCGACTACATCGCATGCCACCGAGGAAGCCAAATAGTGGAAGACACGAGGAGACGGGGATGAACGTGTGCTACGATAGAGTGGGTATCACTTTCTTTGTTGCCGAAATGTTTTCTGAAAGTGACGGAGCTCGTTAACCTCAAAATCGTCGGGGTATGCGCGTCATGTTCTTGGTTTTTGCCGTGTAAATGTGGTTTCTTTCTCCTACTACAGTAGGTCGATGGTGGGTTTGGTCTTCGGGCGTTGCACTTTCGGTTCACCCAGAAATAAGATTCTTCCTCAAAAGGTAATATCATAGAGCTCCTCAAATGGTTATGAGCCTCAGGAAAAACGATGCAAACCTTTACCGTAGCATGTGTCCTCGATTACGTGGAAGTCCATTTCATTGGGAAGGGGTCGGGGGGTGGGGAGGGTAACATAAGGGGCACGGAACTTTACTCTGGGATTTTTTCATTTTTCCGCGTTCCAACGCTCCAATGCAAAGTATGAGTTACAATAGTATCGAAATGTTTTATCGAAATCACACCTCCTCCTCTTCCTCTTCCTCTTCTGCCTCCACGCCTTCCTCCTGTTTCTTTTCTCACCCCTTCCCCCCCCGGCCCCTCCCTCCCCCTCCCCCCCCTTCCTCCTCCTTCTGCTGCTGCCGCGGACCCCTTCCCCCGCCGCCTCCCCCCGCCCCCTTCTTCCTGCAGCGGCCCCATTTTGCGACACCAACAAACAACGCCTCCCCCCCCCCCCCCCCCCTTCCCCCTCCCCCTTCCTCCCTCCTCACCTCTCCCCCCGCCCCTCCTCCTCCTCCTCCTCGGCTACGATGTGCGAAAACTGACCAACAATCCCTGCGCCTCCTCTTTCTGCTGCCACCGGGGATTCTCTTTTGGGAAACCAACCTCAACGAACGACGTCTCGCTAAAACCAACCTCAGGGAGTGCTGTGACAGCTAATACTGCGATGACGCTAGCTCCACGTGCCAGCAGAAAGAAAAGGAAGAAGACGAGAAGACGCCACCGACGATGACAAGACTGGCGTGTTTTTTGTGTTTCTTTTTGGTTTACGCCGCAAAACAGGTCTAAACCCGGGTCCATTTATTATCTTTCTTTTAACTTCCGCAAAAGTAAAACAAAAAATCCCCCCATGTATACACACAAAGTTCAAAGCAGTTTGTCGCTAAAAAACGATCCCTGGCTCGATTTAAGAGAGCTACTATATACCCCCTTTATCCGAAACGGGCTGATGAAGAAGGGGTTTTGTTACGTGTATAGAACCGAGGCGTTCTACGATGGGGGGTGGCCATTTTAGGGGACCAAGGCTTACGGTAGGGGGTGTACTTACGGTGGGTGGGTGGTTAGGGGGGGGGGGGGGGGGGAGGTGGGGGGCGTACTGATTTGTTGCTTGCCTTAGTTATTTGACCATTGACCATGCATTCCTTTCGAGACGGAGCACCGTTCCTACTCCTAATAGAGACACCTCCAACGTTTGGGCGCTCATTACGCTGCTTCCATAAACTACATAGAAATTGTTTGCTTATCCTATCCCCGTCCTGTTTCGCCGTCTGCGGCCACCATCTATCTCCTAGGTTAGCGATCGTTTTCCCGCTGCTCTCTTTAGTAGTCTACCAAACTCTTCCATGTCACATACGTCTAGTTTCCACGTCTCCTCCTCTAACGCATTCCGTTCCTCCTTGCATATTTTACGTTCTCCCAATATGTGGGTCCTACTCTCTGTTGTTGTGCCACACGGGCTCATATTTGTGGCCACGTCCTCCTCCTCCCGACTACTGGTATGTATCTTTCTTCTTTCTGGTAGGTCCAGGTGCCCTACACGAAACCGCAGTTTCAGCTTTTTCGCGTAGTCCATTGGGCCGTGCAATACGTTTTAATTCCAATATCTTCCCTCAACCCCCCGTGTATCTCTAAGTGCTTCTCCTCTTTCACCTTATCTGACGCGTGCTATGATAGATTTGCACCACGTTTCTTTTCGGATGTTTCCTCAATTTGGGAACTTAAGGCCTCTGCCAAAAACTTATTCAGGAGAACAATAAAACTGCAAACCGGATTAAAAACCCCATGGCCTTAGGTATACAACGATAATCACGCAAAAACTAAGGGGGCATATTTTCCGATGATTTTGGGTCAAGGAGCTCCGTCATTCAGAAAACAGTTCGGTCGAAAACTGCTAGCTTTTCCTCTATCGTAGCACGTGACATTTCTTTGCGCTAGCCTTTCCCTCTCTTCTGCTATTTCGTTTACGTCTGTCTTGTGCGGTGGGGGGTGGGTATCCCCATTCTCACACCTGGATTTGAGCCACTCACTCGCTCGGGAGACTCTCTCTACCCCAACGGACAACAAAAAGTACTTTTAGAACCCGATTTTGTTTTTGTGGGGCAGCATTCGTGGCTTTACCATTCATTCCATTGACCGATTCCACGATAGCCCCTCCCCGAAAACCGGTGATTTTCTTTAACGAAGGTTTCATCAGGGCTGCTCGACACGAGAGGAAGAATACTATATAAAACAATAGTTTTCCGTATCGTAGTTTCTTGTTTGCAAAGGGCATATCGATCAATGACGTCGGGGCGTCCAGGAACACCGTATTTGCAGGAGATACGACCGGGAGCTGGCTTTGAAACCGTCGGTTTCGTCGAAAAAAAAAGTTGGGGGGGCTTCCGTAGAACGACTCCATACCAGCCACACATCGAAAAACATCAAACGAACTGAGGGAGGGTAAAAAAAATTGCCCTCGCGTTTTGGAGACACTCGCCGCTAGGATAGAACGTTTTTTCAGGGGTTTTAAAAAGCCAACACCAAAAAAAAATGCGCCCCACGTTTCTTGGGACTTTTCACTTAGTGAGAGTCGTTCTAAGGTGGTAGCCTCCCCGACTTTTCTTTTACCGAGATCGCCGATTTCAAGACCAGCTCCCGGTCGTATCTCCTCAAATACGGTGTTCCTCGGCACCCCGGCGTCATCGATCGATAGACCTTTGCAAACAAGAAAATATTATACGGATATTGTGTTTTCAATAGTATCCTTCCTTGTGTCGAGCAGCCCTGAAACGTTCGTTAAAAAAAATCGCCGGTTTTGGGGGTGGGCTATCGTGGAATCAGTCGGGATTAGAAGTGTGGGATGGATATGTTTTACGGTGTTTTATAAAAAGGTCGAGGGGCGAGTGCCTGTATATGTGTGTGGGTTTTCGCTGACCTCCCCGGGGCATCTTCTTAGTAAAGTTTCGACTTATAGACTATATGTTTCGATGTTAGGTGGGCGAGGTATTTTCGGTGTCGCGGTTATCGAGGCCACGGTGGGGTGGGTAACCCTTTTTTCACTACAGCTTTTCCAACTCCGAAAAGCATTCTAGTCTAACTCCAAGTGCTTCGTCCGAGTGGTTCTACGGTAACCCCCCCCCAAACTTTTCTTTAACGAAATCGCCGGTTTTAAAACCAGATCCAGGCCGTATTTCTCTGAAATACAATGCCCCTTGCCAACCCGACGTGATCGTTCGATAGTGTAGTCGTCCTTTGCGAGCAAGAAACCTTAAGACTGCAGGAGGAGCAGGAGGGGTCAATCGCACGAATGGCCCTTAGTCATTGCAAAAAAAGAGGGGGGCCCAAACGTGACCCTCGTGGTCTGGGTACTTTGCTTTTCGCTGCGTACGCTAAGTGCAGGGGTTGTTTGATTTTAGGGTGACTGCTGGACTGGACTGGTATGCTTCAGTGTGTGTGAGAGAGCCGTGCAATACAATGGAGGTAGCACCTTTTGTCAGCGCAATTTTTTTTTTCTGAATCATTTGACGGGGGCTTTTTTAACCCCCCCCCCCTCTCCCCCCCGCTCCCCCCAAAAAAAATCGTCGGAATATGTCATTCTCATTTTTTTTTTCTTGTCATGGTTTGTTATTGGTCATCGGGTTGACACTTTCAGCTTTTCTTGGAAAAAAAAAAAATGGAGGGCGAGATATGTACGACGTACAGTAGAGTTCCTCAAGTCAAGTGCATTGCAGAGAAAAAAATATGCAACGTTACGAAGGGAACGCAGCATTGATTGCGTCGTGTAGTACTAGTCATCGACGCGTGCTACGATATAGAGGTATTGGGGTAGACCACTATTAGACTGGAGACGTTTTTTTATATATTATAAAAATTAAAATACACTCCAGCTGTGAGATCGAATATATTGTCGAAACTCATCTTTGCAAGCTGTGTGTGATACTCCGATCGCGCGTATTACGGGTTGTGTGTTCTCATTAAGGATATAGGTCGGCGACTCCCCTTGCAACTACAGTGTAGCTGTCAGGGTGAATAGGGTGATGTTAGGCAGTCTGTGCGCGGAAACTATAAAAACCGTTTCTGAGGGGGACAAAATCTGACAGCTGCGTGTGGAAGGAATATATACATAGAGGTATCAAGGTGTACCACTCTTCAGCTGAAACCTTTTTTATCCAGAAGAATTAAGGTATACCATTTTTTGGCTAAAACTTTTTTTTTCTGAATGACGGGGCTCCTTAACCCCTTTAGAGCTCCAAAACCCTTCCCCACACTAAATACAAGTGATTTTGTCCCCAAAAAACGGGTTTCCAGTTGTAAAGGCGTTAACCCAAATTCGTCGGAAAAAGGGAAGCCACGGTAGAGGTACACCGATTTTGTTTTGATTCTGAGGATCCTAACCACTTCAAGGAGCCCTAGAACAAAAAAAACACTACCAGATGAACTATTCCATGGCCCAGGTATACAACAAAAAATGCCGCAAAAAACAAGAGCGACCTCTTTCAAGGAGAAGTTGTGGCTCAAGAAGCCCAGTGATTCAGAAAACTTTCAGAAAAACAGGGCTACCTCTATAGTAGCACGCGTCGGAAATTTCCTATTTCGTTCTTTCTTTTGCCTCGTGCTTTCGTTTTTGTTTTTTTCCTAGGAGGCCATGACGGGAGTGTTTCATCAGGTCGAGCAACTTTTAAGTCTCTCCAAATAAGTTTTCGGGTAAAGTTATAGAGAACTCCCTCCTCAAGCCACCAACCCTCAGAAGGCAAAAAAGAGCCAGTGCGACAGTGCATCTCTACCGTAGGTAGCATGAGTCATCCCTCTATAGTGCGGTAGACGCGTGCTACGATAGAAGTATTATCAAGGTATACCGTTTTTTGGCTATTTTTTTCTGGATGACGGGGGGAGCTGGCTCCTTAGCACAAAAATCGTCGTTTTTTTTTTTTTGCGACATGTTTCGCTTTTTTTTTTCCCAGAGGCCATGTGGGAGAGTGCTCATCGGGGAGCACTTTTTGCCCCTTCAGAGCTCCCCTAAATCCCTCCCTGTAATAACTTCAAGTACATTTGTCAAAACAAAAGGGTTTCCAGTTGCAAAGGCGTTAAGCTTCTCCAAATTAGTCTTTGGATGAGGTATAGAGCTCCTCAAGCAACCTCCCTCAGAAGGCGAAAAAAGATGCATCTCTAGCGTAGCATACGTCCTTTTCCGGGCGCGGGGGTCGGCCTGCCACAGGCAGGGGGGGGGCTGCGGCTTATCTAGAAACGGGGCGGACAGAGGAGTCAGTCATCCCACGATAAACAAGAAGTTTTACTTTTTGGGGCAAACGTTTTTGTTTTTTTCTTCCTTTGACCGCTTTTGAGCTCACTTCAAGCAAGTGTGGCAACTATCGGTTATTAGTTTACTAGTATGCTACCTTTACAGGACTAATACTTATACCTGGTACCGGTATTTGTTTTAGGACTAGAGCGCGTAAGAATTGCTGGTCGAGTGTTTCGCGAGAACGAGTGTCTTCTTCTTAAGTCATGTTTCGGGTGATTATGTCGATATTGAGCTCCTCCTCATACATGTCAGGAGCTCAGAAAATTCTTGGAATATGCTGCACCCCTGTAGCGTGGGATTCCTCAGGGGGGAAGAGGGGAAGGGGGGGGGGGACGAAGTAGGGGGCGAAACCCGTGTGGTTTGCGGCTCTTGCTCCCCCCTCCCGCAAGGGGCTGACGGCGGATCACCCTCGCTGAGGAATGGGTCCTCCCTGGACTGCTTGCGCAACGGTTTTGCCGCCAGAAGTGTCACACAACTCGTTGGATTGTCCCAACCCGTGCTCGAGGAGAGGACTGTTTGGCCGTGGTTCACAAGGAGACCCAGGCCTCGATAGGGGGTTTATGTTGTTTTGAGGCTTTTTGTTTGCGGTGGCTCGGGGTCACTCGCGCGAGTGACCCCCCTGTTCCGTTGCGGTGTATGGCGATTTCGCGCCGCTGTTGAAAGTTTTCGATACTAGCAAGCCTACAGGTAGGGGGTGCCCGCCTTTTGTTCATCACCTGGTGTTCGTTTACTATCATACCGTATAATATACTGTGCTATCATACTATCATACTCGCACTAGAGACTCTGTATCTCACGGACCAAAACATGACGGCGTTAGGTGGTTAATTTCGAGCAACGTGGCTAACCAGATCCCATCAAGGATTCATATCGAAAAACTAAAACGGCAGAGCGAAAGCCGGTGGCGGGCAAGGAACAGGGGGTAGTCGCTCGCCGCGAGTGACACCGAGCCACTGGAAAAAAAAATGCCCAAAAGGAGGTAATAACAACATAACCCCCCTATCGTACCATTGGTCGATGTATGAAATTAAAAAAAAAAAACGCAATGGAACGGTAAGTTACGCCGCACCGCTACAAGGCCGCCTGGAATATTTTTGTGTCCGCGAGGGGTACAGCAAGAAGAGATACTCGTGCGAGGGGCGAAAACGGGGGGTATGGTACTGCAACAACACGTGGCCTTCGACTCGAGAGGCTCTCTGTGCATGATTTGGTGCTGACAGGGAGGGCATGATATTGCTTTTACGCGCGGTGTGCCGTGAGTTCTTTCAAGTGAGTGTCGTATAGGAGTGTGGATTTTTGGAGTTTTCTGTACCTGGTATGTAGCAGTTTTCAGCAGTTGCTGGGTAAGGAGATCGAACAGGTATTTTGTAGGTTGCAGAAGAACGGTTTGTAGGCTAAGTGCACCTGCTCGCTTATAGGGCAGTGACTAGTCATCGTACCAATTGTGGGCTGTAATTACGACACATGAAAGTAGCACACGAGGTCTGGGGTAGTCTTTGTAGGAGGTAGCTGCGTAGCTGCCGGGGATCACAATTACTTGCACGACGAGGCAGGTGGACGAGACTCCCGTAATTGATTGATTGAGCTGATTGGTTTATTGAATGATCGGTTGATACATTGGAAATCGATTGATGGACGTGTTGATTGATTGCTAGATTGGTTGACTGATTAATCGATGGATTGATTGGTTGATCGACGAATTGGCAACACGTTGACCAGTTGATCAATTAATACGTTGATTGACACACTGGTTGATATATTGATAATATATCGACTGATAAATCGATGTATTGATATTGTATTAAATTGGTTGCCTTACAATCACTATCTTCAGCGGTGCTGGCAGCTAGCTAGCTCCCTCTCTTCGGGAGCGCCATGAATGATGTAACAACAGCATCGTGCCCGGCTTGTCTCGCGGAAAATCGTTCGGCAGCGAGCGGCGCACTAATCAAGCAAGAGTAGTGAGCCAGCCACCAAAATCTGGACCAACTAGGTGCTCGTGGTGTGAACTTTTCGACAATGTGTTAAACCAGCGTATACAAGAGAGACCACTGTCGCAACCTCTACCACGATGATCATGTCAGCCAGCACACGACCGAATCGCAGCGCGACAAGATTACAAAACAAGGTGCCATTCAATCCACGCTCTCATAAAGTTAAGAAACGACGCACGCGCAACGCGCAAAACGAGCATATACATAATTTTTCCCGGATGGTAGGGTGGGACCGTAACTGGACCAAGTCCGGCGGAAGGCTGTTCTCTCATGGCCAGGGTTTTCGTTGGTGGGTGAGCTTGCGCAAGTCCCACACTACCCGGAATGATGCCGTTCCGGGTGGCTATCTCCACCGCATCTGAGCCCAGGGGTTAGGCCGGGTCGACATGCTCACGCATCCGTGTACTGCTAGAATAGCTTGCGCTGCCGTAGTAGCAACGGGGACCGCCGGTAGAGACAGCTCGCGCTATCGCTATCACGGAAACTGAAGGACACGCCAGAAAACCAGCTGGATTGCGAATGCAGTTGAGTTAAATCGGCACACGGCGTGTATGAAAATATGTGGAAATGTGGTGAGCTAGCTTAAAGCTTTATTTTTCCCCATCCGGCCGGAGGATAAGAAGGAAAAAAAAATATAAAGTCATTCAAGTTCATGTTCTCAAAAGCTTAGAAACGACGCACACCGTAACGCGCAAAAAACGAGCACGAATGTTATTTAATTAATAATCATATTAGTGTCAAGCACGCTTGTAGTAGCCTCTTTTCTCAAATACCAAAGGTGAATGAGGTGAGAAGCTACGATAGAGAGCGGGGTGCCGCTATTCTGTTTCTGTGCGGTATTCCTCACTCGCGAAAGTGCCATCCGATCAGCCATCCAAAATGTGAATGAGGTGAGAAGCTACCATAGAGAGCGGGGTGCCGCCATTCTTTTTCTGTGCGGTATTTCTCACTCGCGAAAGTGCCATCCGATCAGCCATCCGATCAGCCATCCCAGAAAAAAAACATCCACCTTGCAAGGCAAGAAAAAGAGTAAGACATTCCGACGGTTTTGGGGCTATAACCCCTTTGGAGCCCCCCAAGTCCCTCCCTATGCTATCTCCAAGTAAATTTGTCCCTGAACAGGGGTTTCCAGTTGTGAAGGCGTTAAGGAACCTCGTCATTCAGATTTTTTACCTCCATAGTGGCACGCGTCCATCCATTCACCCAGCCATGACAACAAGGGCAAGCACAGCCTTCCCTCTATGTCACAGCACTACACAAAAACAGGGGAATCAGTGGCTTCGACAATATTATCAGCCCACCCATGCACCAACAAGAGTTACCTACACACAATCCATAGCTCTCACCACCACCCCCACCAGCCAAGCCAAGCCATGCCGGGAAACAAAAAACATTGATGTGACTTGACTGCTCGTAAAGAAAGTCTTGACCGAAGCAAGGTCACATAAAACATAACAAATATAAGACGCATCGCCGCATGGACGAAGGACGTAGCTTAGCTAGCTAGTGTAAAACTAAAACGCTTGGGAACGTTAACCCCAAACGCTAAATAAACCAAAACTAAACAAGTGGGGGACTAAATACTCGGTTTTACTTACTGCTACAGTTTTACTGCTGTAGCGTAAGTTAAGCGAAACGCTCCAAAAAACCCAAAAAAACAAATTAAAACAAGACCAACTGAGAGAAATTCCGTACCGGTGTAGCAGGTGTTTAATTTTTAACTAACCTGCTGTGTAGGGACTCGTACAACGTAAAATTCTATCCAGTGTACGCAGATGACAATACAGCACGGTAACAACGCGATTGGTGAACGTGCCGGTGCGTGCGCACACGCTACGCGCGCGCGCATACCTACACTACGAGCGAGGGGCCGCTAGTGACCACGGGGCAACTCCTCCTTTTTTCACTACTACCTGATTTGAGGTGAACCACTCTCGCACGAGTGAGTGACCGACTGATTGTGTACCTCAAACCGACGAGAATGATCCAAGACATCTATCTGCTTGGCGCAGCGAAATCTAACCCTTCCGCTGCGGGTTCATATATCGACAACTTTTAAAAACGGCGCAAAGTATTAACCCATGTATTTTCCCACTCCTAATATGATCTTAGTCTAACTGCCAAGTGTTTTGGCCTCGATGTCGGGGATTGCGGTGCTAATGTGCTAATAAAAGCTTATTAAGGCCGCAATGGAAGAAAGAGGCGGGGGGACCCGCGCGAGCGACCTTGAGCCACTGCAACCTCCACCCCCCCTCCCCCCTCCCCCCCGCCAAAAGTGACCCTCCCCCCCCCGCCTGGTGTAGCCTCGGTGATATATTTATCTTATTATACTAACACGAAATAAAGCAATACACGGACAGCACTACTGGATGGACGGGGGAGGGGCCACCATAAACACTAACATAACATGTAAAATATAGTGTACGAAAAGGAAGCGCGAAGAGCTGTTCCAACCGTTACAAAACGAAAAGCTACGATATAAAAGCATTAAAATAACATGTAAAAATATTACGAAAAGGAAGAGCTGTTCCAACCGTTACTAAACGCAAAGCTACGACATAAAAACACTAAAATAACATGCAAATATAGTTTACGAAAAGGAAGAGATGTTCCAACCGTTACACAACACGAAAATCTACGTACGGGAGAGATTTATTGCAACAGCGAAAAGCTACGTACGGGAGGGAGATCGTTGCAACATCCACCCACCCTCCTAAGATATTATTGTGTACGGCGGAGGACGTGACGCACGGAGGGAGATTGTCGCAACATCCGCCCTTATTATTGTGTACGGCCGAGGGCGTGACGCACGCCCCCGAAAACCTGTTCGTCTACACCGACCAACCAGCCCGAGCTCTGAGCGGTATTTATCTTATCGGCTGTGCACATGACTACCCGTTGGCGGCAAGCCAGACTAGACTGCCTCAGGGGTATTGCACTACCAAGATTTTTTCCCGGCGAAGACACCCCGCGAGGGAAAATCTCCTGCCTCACCAGCGGACAAGGTCTTACTGCAGGCTTGCCCTTACGTCTTGCCAGGTACTGAACCGATATTCGCCAGGTACTGGTACTTGACAAACCCTCTTTATACTTTTTATGCTTGGATATACACCCTACCCTTCCCTATCCCCCCCGCACGAATTCTAAATACTGACGTTACATTTTTCTTTGAATATACACCAAACCCTTCCCTCATCCCGCACGAATTCCAAATCTCCTGGAGAGTTTGTTTCATTTCATCAAAGCGTGGGTAACTGAAGGAATTCAGGGTAGAAACGATACCCTGCCCACCCACCCCATCCCATCCCATCCCATCCATCTCCTCTCTCGCCACTGCAACTTATCCAACAAGGTTAGTTTTAAGTTGTTCTCCCCGAGACGCGGTCCCAAAAAACAGACCTACTGGGAGGAAGAAACCTTACCTGGTACACACAGTAGGGGTCCAAAGTTGTTCTCCCGCAGGTGCGGTTCTAAATAGACCTACTGGGGGAAAAAAAACGGCCCACCAGTAAGGCGGTGGCGTGCGAGAGCAATGTGACCGACCGCCTTGTAGGGGAAGCCGCCTTGTTCGTTCCAGGTTATGAGCGCAATATGTCTCATTGTGGCAAGCGATTCCGACCGCCTTATATCGGGATACCGCCTTATTCAGACCCGCCTTATTTATTGGGGGACCCCCTTACTGTGTGTGCCCTGTGTGTGCCCTACCACTACGTATTGGGGGAAACCCGCCTTTTTTATTCCTGATTATTATTGCTATTTCTCAGTCGCGCCAGGCGATTTCAACCGCCTTATATCGGGATGCCGCCTTATCCAGACCCGCCTTGTTGAGGGACCCCCTACTGTGTAGTCTATTTCCAAGTAGTTTTGTCTCCACAGACGCGGGTGCGGTCAAAAAGCAGCCCTATCGGAATAAAAACATCAAACGTAGCTAGTTCCCATATGGTTCAATTCAACATTTTATGTAACAGCTTGTCGCAAAAATTCCGATATATAAGTAAAAAGGGGGTCTATGTAGGTAAGGCAAGAAAAAGTTAAAAGTTGGACGGGATTTTTTAGTTTTACGCCCATTATCGCCTTCGGTGGTTGAGTTCTGCCGCGATCTCTGCCCTCTCATCTTCGTCGGGTCCCCATCGCCCTTCGTTCAGCCTCCACATGCGGGAGAGCATTCGCGACGTGTCGATCGTGCCGTCGGGTCCAACGCCGCGGTTACCCAAAGCTGGAGAGGCGCGGCCACCTGAGATGTCGGCGGATTTGTTTTCGTCCTCCTTATCCTGCCTGTCGTCCCTATCCTTTTTGTCTGGCTTTGCTCCTTTCCCTGCCGAGCCTGAGCCGATCTTTGCGGGTTTGGTACCTAATGACGCAAAGAGAGAGAGAAGAGGGAGGAGAAAAAAGAAATAGAGATAATAGATAAGTTGCTTTGGTTCAAGCTTAAAAATAGTTTTTACGATTTTGTTGTGTTGTATTTTATGTAAACGACGCGATTGTTCTTATATCAGCAAAAAAAACAATTTTAAGTAATGTTATATTACTGTAAAAAGAGTTTTTATTACGCTAGTTAGGAATCGTTCCACGGCAGCCCCCCCCGCCCAACGTTTCTTTATCGAAATCGCCGGTTTTGAAACCAGCACATCCCGGTCGTATCTCCTGAAACACGGCGTCCCAACGTCATCGTTCCTTCCTCGTGTCGAGCAGCCATGAAACGTTCGTTAAATAAAATTCGCTGGTTTGGAGGGGGGCTATCATAGAATCAGTCAGTCATGTCCATCTCGACTGAGCGACACATGCCTTGTAAAAAGGTGTAACAAAGGAGTTTTTACTATGTTATTATGTGATGTTATGTGATGTCATGTCATGTCATTGACATGTCATGTCATGTCATGTCATGTCATGTCATGTCATGTCATGTCATGTCATGTCATGTCATGTCATGTTCATGTCATGCTATATTATGTTATGTTATGTTATATTAGAGACACGTGCTACGATAAAGGTGCACCGCTTTTTTTCCGAAGTTCTCTCAATTTTGGGAGCTTAGACCTGGTCTCCCAAAAAACTGATTTGGAGAAAAATTCAAAGCTGCTGCCGGATAAAAAAAATGACATGGCCTAGGTACACAACAAGAACCCGCGCCCAAGAAATGTCCCTATTTTTGACGAATTTGGGTTAAGAAACCGATTAATTATCACAACAAAACTGCTACCTCCGTCGTAGCACGCATCTAACATACTAACTAACTAACTGCTGAGTGACACATGCCTTGTAAAAAAAAACGCTGCGTCAAGGGTTTTCTTTCTACCGTAGGTTAGGGGGTGTGTTGTGCACGTGTGCCGAGAGAGTCATCCCACGGCAGGGGGCTGCCGTTTTTGGGCCAAAAAAAGGTATACCTTCTTCTGTCCGATTGAGCTCCTCAAGTGAGGAACCATTTAGTCATTGATCAAGTAATTTGACGAGTACACATTGTTTTAAAAAAATAAGGGCATAAAAGCTTGGTCGGGTTGTGCATATTTTGTAGGACTAAGGTAAGGCATAGAAGCTTGGTCGGGTTGTGCAAACGAATACCTTCGAAGTGATTTTTCGCGTGAGATATCGAGCTCCTCATGTTAGAACCTCAGGGACTGATGTGATGTCGCCTGCACCCTACCCGTGGGATGGCTCGAGACGGGGCAGGATAATTTGGTTTTAAAAATAGTTGCGCCATAACTGTAATCTACAATTCACCGCGTGCTGGTTTTCGAGGGTGTCCTCCTACATTATTCGCGTTTGTTTCACCATGGATAGATAGAACTAACCCTAACCCCAACCCCAACCCCAACCCCAACCCCAACCCCAATCCCAACTCCAACCCCAACCCCAACCCCAACCCCAACCCCCACCCTAACCCCAACCCCAACCCTAACTCTAACCCATACGAAACAATACCGGTCGGAGTGCCCCCTAATGGCGTCACTGGGGTGAAATGGTTGAAAAAACACAGCAATGTGTATCCTTGGGTTTCGACGCGTGCTACGATATAGCGGTAGCACTGTTCGGCTATTATGCAAGTAACTGTTTCTGGATGACGTTTGAATGACGGTTACTACGTGACTACTCCTTAAACCAAAATAGTCGGAATTTCATTTCTTTAAAAATATATTAGTAAGCCAGGATGGGATCGTTGTTGATCGGGTTGTAATACCCCTTTTTCGTTTTTTTCTTCAATGTCGGTTTTTGGCTGGGGAACTGATAGAGATGCAGGTCATTCAATAGCTCAATAGGTTATGAGCCTCGGAAAATAAACAATAAGTTAGTTAGGAGCCTCGGAAAAGAAAAACGTAATCGGCGGTAGAGGTGCACCACTTTTTTTTCATAGCCAGCTGGCTGGGAAGGAGGGAGACATTATCTCATTCATGCCAGCGAAATCATTTGCGTACCCCGAGTTTACCCGTTCCCCGAGGTGTACCTACGCATGAGGGGTTGATATTTACTAAAAGGTAACGGGAGACACCACATCTGTTTATGGAGGGATATTCGGTTTATATCGGGACGACATCCATCTACGCTATATTGTCGGAGGGCAATAATTATAGATGTATACTAACCTCTTTGTGATCCAGACACAGCCACAAAAAAAAAAAAAAACATGTTCCATGCCTGAAGTCATTAGACTCTGCGTCTCCTCTATTTATACTTGGATGGTATTTTTATGACTAGAACAAGCGCCACACAATTGCCAGATGGCTAAAAGGAATAATATAAGAGCCAGTGCATCCTTATTATTTGGACAACCGTCTTAAATGTCCCCCTACACTGAATCTAGCACGTTATACGCCAGAAGAGGTCTTGCTTGGCCTTTTTGGAGAGCCGTCCTACACGGAACCAAGCACATTTAATGCCAAAAGATGCCATGCTTATCGCACCCGCCAAAAAACACAAGCACATTTAACGCCAAAAGAGCTCTTGCTTGGCGCACTCGCCCAATTGAACAAGACCGTTTTCATATTTTGCATATTTGATTATTGTCGAATAAGAGGTCAATCAACACAGGGCGAAGCAAGCGCCATGCCGCTTGGTGCCTGCTGTCTGCACACACTGGGTTCCTCAGCGACACCTGTGTACAATTGACAAAGGACACATGGCAAGCGACCCATGACTAATAAATTGTTTTCGCTTTGAAAACGACCGGCCTCAAATCGTCCACCTTGCACTTCTTTTTCTGAGTTGGGTTGGGTTGGGTTGGGTTGGGTTGGGTTGGGTTGGGTTGGGTTGGGTAGGGCAGGGTAGTACAGGGTTGGGTTGGGTTCGGTCGGGTTGGATGGATGGATTAGGTTGGGTTTGAGACCGTGTTCGGCAGTTCGCATGAAGTCAAAGTTGCAAAAAATATACCTAGGTACCTGATATGTCGATATCTACGAATACGCCAGCAGCCGTGGGTTCGACGAAACTGGTTTGCTAATCAGATTAGGAATATGTGGGTCATATTTTTTTAGCACATATTTAGATTGCGTTTGGGACCGTGTACGGCAGTTCGCACGAAGTCGAAGTTGCAAAAAATATACCTAGGTACCTGATATATCGATAGCTACCAATACGCCGTCAGCTGTGGGTTCGACGAAACTGGTTTGCTAATCAGATTAGGAATGTGTGGGTCATATTTTTTTAGCACATTGGTCTCCCCTCCCGCGTGTTGCTACATTCGTTCCACGTGTAGACAGCGATGTATTTGTCGCCTTGTCTCATATCTATACATGTGTATATATGTATCACTGGCAGCAGAAAACCTACACACCTTACCTTTGGCATGACGTCCATTGTCGACCTCATGCTGAACTGATTTTTCGAGTTTCAGAGCGCGATTTCTCCTGGACTGGAATGGCTGCGAGCAGGTGCATGTTCGGTGTACGGACGACGGGAAGAGAAATGTCACGGTCACGGTCGCGGTCGTCCATTTTATTTTACCACGTAAATATTGTATCGTTAAAACATGATTTCGAAATCACAAAGTAGCCGTGAATCGCGCAGAATGGTTATTTAATTTAGTTCACACGGAGTCGCTCCTGCACAATCGTCCTGTTTGTTGACCCTTCAGAAGCACAACAGCGCTTGCACGTAGGATAGCACTGCCTAGGCGAACTTATATCTTCAACGAGGAATAACTGCGAAAACAAAACACGCGCGATCGACGTATCACGCAAGTTGAATATCGACCTAATATTATTTTAATGACGGTATGTATGCATGCAAGGATGATCTCCCTCTCAGTAGTTCCTTCCGGTAGAAAAGTGATAAAATGCTCCGTAGTGCCGGTTAACGCCCTGAATAGTGCCGGTATATTGTTGGGCTGGCACATACCGGCACTATTATTGGGAGCCCCCCACTATGCGATTAACTACGACAGTAGCACACGACCATCATATCGGTGGAACTCAAAACTTGCAGTTGAAGTGTACCAGGTTATAATGTTCATGTTCAAAACAGTTGACTTAATATATACAATAGTTTTTTCCATGTACTTTTTCGAACGCACACTGGATCCTTCCAACGCACACTGTGTCGGGCCCCTGCCAACGCACACTGAAGGGCGTCCCGGGGGGGGAGGTTCGGGGGGGGGGCGCCGGGGGGGGCGCGTCGCCCCCCCCCGACACTGCTACTAGCATCCAAGCACCGTTCGGCTGCCCTGCCAACCCAGCACATACACCAACACCAACACACACTACACTGCTAGTACCATCCAAGCACCGTGCGGCTGCCATCATAATGTTCATGTTCAAAACAATTGACTTTTTTTTTCTTTTTTTTATCCTCCGGCGGATGGGGAAAAATAAAGCTTTAGCTCACCACACTTCCACGTATTTTCATACGCGTCGTGTGTCGACTTAACTCAGCTGCTTCGCAGCCCAACACACTTTTGACGTTTTTCAAATTGATTTCTAAAAACATTTCAACAACCGTTGATAAACAAACACCCGATAGCAGCAGTGGTTCTTCTCACATCAAAAAATCATACATGTACTCAAATCATACAATACAGTACAGGAGCAGCAACAGTTCTGCATTCACCCACGGATTCCTAGGATGCACAGCAGCAAAGCTACCTAGTACCAATTATGCGATGCCTTGAGAAAGTTCACACCCGACGCCCGCAACGTTGCACATGCATGTATTACGCAACGACAGTTGCACGGCGTGTTCCTCCAAGCATGTTATTCATTTAGTAGAGTCCACAAGGTTCTCTACAGAAGTACTCGTAGTATAGTCTAGATATATCATACTCAATGGAGCAATGGGACATGCGAATCCATCAAGGATGTCCGAAGGTCCGTTTTGGCGCCATATCCCCCGAAGATCCTAATGGTGTTCTTGCTGTCCAACGATCAATGACATCGATCAACCAGCACACTAATTAATGCCCAACCGCCAAGACTTTGGTGGCTAGTGAACTGCTCACTCTAAGGACCGCGTGGGGTGGTGGTGATGGGTTTTCTTTTTAACCCCGACGCCGAGGAGTCCATCCCCGGGGCAGGACGGGTACATCACCACAGCAGAGAGCGCAGCGTGGGCAGCTTGGGGAGTGGAGAGGCTGGCCACCGCGTGGGTACGCATGCACGACAGGAAGGATGGGAGTGTCGGCGTTGGCTGGGACGGCTGCACCCAGCCAGCGGAAACCAAGGCGCGAACCGGGCTACGAAACGGAGAGCCACAATCATCACATTAATAGAGAGAAAAAAGAAACAACAGAAACAGAAACGGAGGAGGGGACGAGCCTCTCGTCGGCTGGCTGAGAAAGCAGCACGCGAGACTCGTAAGAGACGGAAGGCGGCACTTGTGGCGGTAGCGACCTACAACGTGCGTACCCTGGCCGTAAAGGGGAAGAACGGGTATGGGCATGACGAGCGTGTACTGGCGAAAGGCCAGCAACTCGGCTGTGACTTCATTGGCCTGCAGGAAACTCGACGGCCCGGCAACACGAGATTCAGTGCAGCTGGATACCAAGTTTTTTGCTCAGGTATTTTGGTTTAATGAGAAGAACACAAAGGGGGGAGGGGGGGAAACAGGAGGAGTAGAAGGAAAGCCGTCCAAGGGAATGGGGGCAGGGGGGGCAACAGGAGGAAAAGAAGGGAGACCGCGGTGGACGAAGGCAGGAAGGAGATGGCAGACAGGGTAGCAAGGTACCAGGCCGACTAGTAGGTACATAGCACTTTTCGTCTTTTTCTGGGGTATTTTTTTCCCCTTTGTTCCCTCCTTGCGTGTCCAGGTTTTTGGCTCGTGTTTGGATTATCTTATTTTGGTTTTACTTTACTTTATTTTATTTCATTTTATTACCTGGTATGTTTCTTTTCCGAGCTTTGGCTCTCCTTTCCGGTTGGGTTGTTTCTTCGATTTCCCCTTCATTTTGTTTGTTTCATTTTTTGTTTTATTTTTATCTTTGTTTTTATTTGTTTTCTTATTTTGTTTTTGTTTTTTGTTTATGTTTTTGTTCTTGTTTATTTCGTATTTCTCTCTTCCAATGTATTTCTGTTGCTGACGTATGTATGTTGTGCCTGTCGTACCCAGTACTAGGGCATGACATTGCGTTGTCGAATGCATTACGATGCATTATCTCTGTGTCGTAGCTTGTGACCACAGAGCTGATCTTTCTAGGGTGAAGAATCAGTACGGACACTGGGTGTGCTGGATGTCGACGAGTAGAAGAACGGTTTAATGTGAAGAACACACACACACACACAAAGTGCGCTGTGTCCTTCTACCCAACGGCATCTGCACACCTATGGAGCGTCCGTCCTCCGAGCTGTATTCGTGTTTATCGCATGGTATGACACAACAGCAGTGCGTAGTAGACTTGCCTTTTTGTACCGCGGCCCAATAGGAGCTTTCTCCTTCTCGCTGTTGCTGTGCCTGCCATTGTTTGTCTTGGAGGAGGACTTCTTGCTATCCTTGCTCCCCCCGCGAAGCATCGGTGTTGCTTTGGGCTCGACAACAACAGCATTATTGTAAGAAGTCGATCCTGCGCCTGGGATCATAGCGCGGTTCGTAGTCGTAGACCCAACCACCACTCCCGTGACAAAGCACGCGACCCACACAAGTGTTGGCCAGAAAAAACTCCTCCTGCAGCTGTTGCCGCCGCCGCCGCCGCCGCCGCCGCCTCCGCTGCTGCTTCGTAGCTTTGGTGCGTGATGTGCTCTTGACGGGGACAGCTCCGCTTGGGGACGCATGGCGCTTGCAAGATTTGACATGGCCATGTGTGCGAAGGATATAGTCCAGTCTAGAGAAGAACAGTGCCAGTGCTTCGAAGAACGAAGGGGGGGGGAGAACCAGAACACTCACTCAACAGCACGGCAGTGTGTTGTGGTATGCTCTTGGCGTGATCAGCAGGGGCTTTGCCTCGTACTATGAGTTATGAACCGAGATGGCAGAACAAACAGCATCTCCTCTCCACGATCCTTCGTTCGTGGGGTCACCAACAAAACAAAAAAATATGCGGCAGAACAACAATAAATATGCGGCGGGACTAATATAGCGGACCCTCTTACTTCGATCATGAGAATACGCCCCTTTTACAGCATGCCTTCTCAATTCCCACGAACTCCACAGGTTCAAAATAGCGAGCAACGTGCAAGCGAGGAAAGTCTAAACATGTGCTCCCTACGCGGCCCTTTGACGTCCACGTCCAGGCCCTGGCGGCCAGTGTACGCATACGCCTGCTACTGCCTACTCCCCATCTCACTAGCCCTGCGCCCGGCCTTCCGCAACACCTTCAACGGACCTCCTCCTGCGAGCGCAACTCGATCGCGAGCTAGCGATGCACGGTGGTCTACCAGCGGACGGCTGGGCTGGCATCATGGCTCGCCGTCAGCATCGGCCTTGCGGGTAGCCCCAACGAGCTCCTCGTCCGATCCTTCTGCAAGGAGGCTCCGGACCCGATCGGATTGCACTCGGCTGGCTAGTGGTTTCCTTGGTGGTGCCTCCTTACTGTCGGTGGACTGTGCCCGGTCTTTCTCAAGCAAGAGAGGAGCTAGAAGAGGGGCAGGAAGAGCTTTGGCGATGGGGAAAGGGCTAGACAGAAAGAAGGCCAAGAAATCGCAGGTGAACTATGTGAACATGGATGAGAAGTTCCACGGGAACTGCAGCAGCATGTCAGCAGTGTGCTGCATCGGGTACCTATGAGCTACGAGAAAGTAGCATGGATAGGCACAGAGTACGAACACGAGTAAGCACAACAAGGTCCAAGTTTATGAGTTTTGAACTGCAACAGCCACAGCCGCGTACCTAGGTATGTAGACTATATACAAGGCTCCGCTCCGCGGGCGGCTGACGCCGCCCGCTACGACAACCGCCCGCTACGCTAGCGCAAGGAAGAATGCAACTAAAACATGTAAAGGGGGCAGAAAGAAGAGGCTCATGGTTTGGGGCGAACAACGAATTGATAATGCCAAGAGCTGCTTGTGCAGAGCTAATTGCCCTGTGCTGTGCTGAGCTGCTGTGCTGTGCTGCTGTGCTGTGTGCTTGTAACCGGTGTCACGTTCTGATCGGCAGTACGGGTGTAATTTGCGTGGGGGAACAAACATGGGGACCGAGATAAAACTGAAGCAAGAGCAAAAATAGTACTTTTATGTACAAAATACAGAGATTACAACGCGTAATATTACATCTCACAGCTGGGGTGTATTTTAATTTTTATAATATACATCACGGTACGTGGTACCCGGTACTTCGCCTCATACCTGGTACTGCTGTATGTTCAAAATATAGCACAGCGCAGCACGACACAGCACCGCAGCGCAGGGCAAGGCACGGCAACGCACGGCGCTGTGCTGAGCTGCTGAGCTATATACTTAATGAGGACACACAACTCGTAATGCGCGCGATCGGAGTATCACACACAGCTTGCAAAGATGAGTTTCGACGAAATCTTCGATCTCACAGCTGGAGTGTATTTTAATTTTTATAATATATAGCTGGGCTGAGCTGAAGCTGAGCTGAGCTGGGCGTGCATTGTGATTCAACAACGTAGTAGCTGGTGTGTACAAACCTTGTGTAGTACTACCAGTATAATACGTGGTAATGAATTTTGAAAAAATAAGTAAAATAAAATGTGGGAAGCAAAATAATAAAAGATGGAGTCCGCATAGGACATCGATATTTGTAAGGTCTATAGGGCTATCCACTATCAATAGACCACAGAGTCACTGTGACTTTGTGGCGTAGTAGTTAGACTTCCCAACTAGCGTTGGGCTGCGAAAGCAACTGAGTCAAATCGACACACGACGCGTACGATCGTATGAAAATACGCGGAAGTGTGATGAGCTACGTAAAGCTTTATTTTTCCCCATCCGCCGGAGGATGAAAAAAAAAAAAAAAAGTTAGACTGCCCGCTTCTGGACGTGGTGTGCGTGGGTTCGAATCCGGGCATCACCAGAAGCAAATGGTATATAGGACTATGAGACCACAGTCATTGCCGTATGACTTGTGACTTTGTGGTCTAGTGGATAGAATGTCCGCTTCTGAGCCTGGTGTTCGTGGGTTCAATTCAAATCCCGGTATCATCGGGAAAAAAAAATACGATACTCTGGAGTGTTTGCAACAGTCTGTTTCTAGAAATTTACTTCCCCCAACAATCACCGAAGGTAGGATTTGAGGTAAATTCTTGGAAACAAAAGGGCAAAAAAGTACTTTGGCGAAGGTAGGAATTTGACGAAATGTACGGTGCATTTTTGCGCTCCATATCATTGGCTTATGAAGACCGAGCATCTTCCATGCCTCGCACGCACCGCCTGCGCTGCTTGCTGTATACACAACACGACAACCGCTGCGAGCACAGAGGCTCGAGAGGTGTAGCTGGAGTATGACGCGGACGAGCGGTGCTGGATTGTGCCAGCGGGCCGCCGGCGGACTGCAGGCGTCCCGGTGCTACGGTACGCCCTCGCACGCTACGTGTCAGGATGGGTAGTTCAAGAATTGACTACTCGTACTCGTTCTCGTGACAGCATGATGACAGTTCGTTCGTGTACTTCCACCACGCCGCGGTAGCAGCAGCAGCAGCAGCAGCAGCAGCAGCAGCAGCAGCGACGAGAAGGATAGTCGGTCCCGAAATATAAAAATGCAAAAATGGAAGCTGGCGCTGGTGCTGGTGATGGTGGTGCTGATGCTGCTTGTTTTTGTTGCTTAAGCTGGTGCTGCCGCCAGCTGTCGCTGGCTGTGCCGCTAGCTGTGCTGCTGCTTGAGGTCGTGGGATAGCAGCGGTGGCACTGCGGTACACTGTGCATCGTTGCTGGGCTGCCGTTGCTACTCGTACGTACCTGGTACGCTGTTTTCTTGTCTTCGCTTCTTTTTTTTTATTTGCCGTTTTGCCGCACATCCCCATGTCCCTCCTCAATTTCGGAGGCGTCGCCTGCAGGGTTAGTTTACCTCTTCGTAGCGCAAACACACCTAAATCTTGACGGGAAGGCAATTCACTTTTTTTAGCGGAAGGAAAGCAATTTCTTAAAAGTTATTTTCTCAAACACTCCACTCACAAAAAAAGGATTGCTAGTATACCCATAAAAAAAGAAACGGTGAAAAGCGGTGAGAAGCGCTGTTTCAGGCATCGGAGCCCGCTCAGGCGTCGGGAGAGGAGAAAATCCTAATGTTAATGTGGAAAGCGAAAAAAATGGAGGCCTCTCAGGGCCTCTCAGGAAATCGATGTTTGTAAGTAGTTCTATGTAGCAGGACATTTATTAGTGTTTCGGCGTCTGTTTGCTTGCAACACGCCTGCGGGGCGGCCCCTGGAGGGCCACCGGAGGCGAAAAAATTGCGATATATTGATATATGCGCGAATATACGCCTGAACACCAAGTAACGAACTGCGTTTAAACGCCTCCCGAGCCTCGAAACAGCGTGTATCAAGATGCCTTGGGATGTCTTAAAGCAGAAACGAGGTGGTCGCACTCACACTCCCGGAGTCAGGAGTAGCTCGGGGCCAGCATCGCTGCACCCTGGTCAATCGATATAAACGAGCCAAAATAATGAAAACACCTACCGCGGCGAATACCGCAAAACGTGCCAAACCAAACATTACGCACGGCGAATACCGAAAAAAAACTTTCAATTGATTTACGGCTACTACTTACGGCGAACAGAAAAGGTGCCTAAAGAAGAATAAAAGCCTACGGCGAATAGCAAAAGGTGCCTAATGTTTGTTTGCGACTTCGTATGGTTAATAGGAAAAGAGGCCTAAAAACTGTTCAACTACGGCTTGTTGGACAAAAGGTGCTTTGAAAAAAAAAAACTACGGCGATTTAGAAAAAAAGGCCGCCATTTTTTCCCCCGAAAAATGTTGCGCGCCCGTAATCGCGTATTGCGCTGCGCGCACCCAGCCTCGCGGCGACTCTTGCGTAAAACGGTTATGTTGACCCAAATGTTGCGCCCGCGCAACAGCGCAACAGCAAATTAATGCCCTGGTATGTAGAACGGCGACTTGTGTGCACTGACGGTGACACGCCTGCTTGGTGGTTGATGAACGCCGACCCTCGAGTGTTTGTGGCGGCATCGCTCCCCTCTCCAAGCCGTGCTGCCCTGTCTCCCACGACCAGCAGTCATGCTTGATGTCGAGTCGAGTAAGCACCTGGTACGCACGCACCTGCACACGTTTGTGGGCCTTCCCATGGCCGTAAGAAGCTAGCATAAGAGGCTGCCCGGACTTCTTCGCCTTGTTGCGTTCTCCCCCCAGTGCCCTTTATGCACTTGATATCCTCGACGTGCCCAATGCCGTGTTTAGTCAGTTCGTAGGATCTGCTATCAATAGATTCTGCAAGGGCTCCGCTTATCTCGCGCAAGGAAGAATGCAACTAAGAAATATGTAAAGGGGGCAGAAAGAAGAGACCCATGGTTTGGTGCGACTAGCGAATTTATAGTGCCGAGACCAGCTGCTTGTGCAGAGCTTGTTGCCCTGTGCTGTGCACTGTGCTCTGTGCTTGTTGGCGATGTCACGTTCTGGTCGGCAGTACGGGTGTAATTTGCGGAGGGAGGGGACATGGGGACCGATAGATGACAATCAACTGAAGAAAGCAAATATACGAGTACGCAACACGTACGTACACATACCGCACCTTGTACCTGGTACTTCGCATCATACCTGGTACTGCTTTATGTTCGAACGAAGGCACAGCGTAGCACGACACAGCACCGCACCGCAGGGCAAGGCGCGGCGCTGCGCTGCTGAGCTATTGATAGCTGGGCTGAGCTGTACAGGGGGTGCATGTATCATTGCCTAGTACCGATACTATTACAACACCACTGGTGTTGTAGTAGTATCGGTACTAGGCAATGATGATACTGCTGCATGGCACGCACGAAATAGTAAGTACAGCAAGCACCCAGCACGGCACAGCACGGCACGGCAGCACGGCCCAACACCCCACAGCATCGCACAGTACCGCACCGCACGGCAGAGGGCACGGCAGAGGGCACGGCAGGGCACACTGCACGGCGCTGCGCTGCTGAGCTAGCGCTGCGGTACGCTGCTGGGCGGAGCTGAGCTGATGATGAGCCAAGCTGAGATCGTCAGCAACTACGACCTGGTATGAAGAATCGTGCAAATTGACAAAGAAATGTGAAGGAAGAAATCAAAGAAAAGTTGGCCGTTCCGCAAGTATTGAAAGGAGGCGGTGTCCAAAACAGGAGTTTTTAATCTTAGGGGAAGCAAAAATGTTCCGGAAGACGTTCAACTTCCCAAAAAAAAAGGACTTTTAAGCGTGAATTGTAAAAAATAAATAAATATAAACGAGTTGGGATACCCATGAAAAAAGGAAACGGTGGGGACGGTCCGAAAAGCGCTGAGAGGCGCTGTTTCAAGCATCCGAGCCCGCTCAGCCGTCCGGAGAGGAGAATGTCTTGAAGTTAGTGTGGGAAGCGAAAAAAAAGTAAGCCACTCAGGAAATCGATATTTGCACGCAGTGTTTTTTGCTTCGTTTTACAAATCCCCTCCCAGCTCTGCTCTGCTGAGTGATACGGTGCTGTGCCTACCATGAGGTATTAAAATAGGGGAAAAAAACGGTTCATTTAAAACTTGAACCAACAACGTTGGAGTTGCAAGTTGCGAAACGTGCTGCTTTGCGCTTCTGCGCGTTGACCTGCGCAACGCAGCGGGCGCGCGGTGTGGTATTGTGCCGGCCAATGCCCTACGTGTGGTGCAGTGCCCAGGCTCTGCTAGCCTGAGCCATGCTGTGCTGTGCCTACCATGTAGGTTTCAATACGTGAAAAAAAGCCGGGTGTCGTGCCCTACCGTATGATGCAGTTGAATGCTGGCGATGCTTAGCCGTGTGCCGTGATGTGGTGCCGTGCCGTGCTGTGCCGCATTGTGCTGTGCCTTATTATTTTTGTCACCAACAATGGTGCTGTGCTTTGTATTTCGTTTATATCAGGTGGCTGAGTTGACGGTGCTGAGTGTGATTCGCGGCAGGACGAAACATGATGTGCTGTGCTCAGCTCAGCAGCGCAGTTCACACCAGCAAGTGTTCGAGCGTTGTATTTTTGTGTTGCTGTTGCGCATCGTTTAGGCTTTAATAGGGGGAAAACAGCCGGATCATTGTAGGCTTGAACCTACAAAGTTCGGGTTTCAAGTTACCAAACGTGTTGCGTTGCGCTGCTACGCGTTGAGCTGCGCAACACAGCGGCCGTGCGGTGCCGAGATGTGTTATGTTGTGCCGACCAGTGCCCTACCTTGCGGTGCAGTACCATTTATCCCCCCCCCGGCTCTGCTCGCCTGAGCTTTGCTATGCTGTGCCTATCATGTAGGTTTTAATACGGATAAAAACCCGGGTGCCGTACCCTACGGTGTTGTGCAGTTTGCCATGCTTTTTGCCGTGTATGTGCCACGCCCGGCCTTGGGCTGCGCTGCGCTTCTGTGCGTTCAGCTACGCAACGCAGCGGGCGCGCGGTGTGGTGTTGTGCCGGCCAGTGCCCTACGGTATGTGCAAGCCGGAACTACCGGCCCTTTCTCGTGGCGGCAACCGGCGCTAGTCCGTCCATAATTAGGCTCTTCCGGTTGTTCCCATCTGTGCCAAGCGATTTCACAGGCACTAAGCGGGCAACCGGCATTATGTCGGGCACCCGGCACTACTCAACCGACGCTATAGAGGGGCGTCTCCTGTACACACCCTCACACCCGTTGTCTCATCTCCCACGGCAGCGGCAGTCACTTGGTGTCACGTCGAGCACATACAAACGCGCCGTAGACTGCTGTTGAATCCGTTCACCTGTTCTTGCCCACTGGCTAGTTTTCGTTTTTTCATCACTGGCTATTAATTATCTATCGTTTTTCTCATCGTCATCGCTGGCTACCCGTAGGTTATCCTTTTTTTTATCGTCGCGTTTACTCTCCAGCTCAATTCGCATATAAGAGGTCTACCCTCAGTGACATTGTGGGCGAGCCGTGGTCACAGGTGTGTCTCCCCTCCATCCTATAGACGGTTGACAAAATGAATTGTGTAATTGGTTTGGTGACGGTGCTCTGTCTGGGTCCCAAAAGCGTTAAGCGGAGGTTTCCTCCCCCCTCTAGCTCGCAAACCGAAGTACCGCCAGATGTTGGTACGGCTGTGTGTAGCAAGCACTCCCGTCGTACTCGACTCCCCTGATTCCCCCAAATTGTTCCGGCCGGGCCTTTGCTTCATACCTGGCACTACCTGTAGCTGGTACAATAATTCCTCGCCGACCTATACCTTTCATGAGGACGCACACACCCCGTACACGCGCGATCGGAGTATCACATACAGCTTGCAAGTATAAGTTTCGACGAAAGCCTCGATCTCATAGCTGTAGTATATTTTTTAGTTTAATAAAATACCCTGAACCTGGCACTCCCTGTACCTGGTATTCCTGCATTCATAGGCTCGCGCGGGAGAAGGCAAGGCCGCGGCGTCTTCGCCTGTGGCGGCGACCGCTTCCTTGAACAACGCGGGTGCGACTGGGCAGCTTATCTCGTTGCAAGATATAACGAGCAAGGATGGCTTTTTGGAGGCGTTCGAACAGTGCCGCAAGGCCAAGGCGCCGAGGAAGGTCTTCCAGGTAACTCAACACATAGCCATAGCGGCGGCGGTATACCCAGCACTATCTGTAGAAGGCAGTACGTTACAAAATGGTAAGTGTGGGTTAGCAATCTTCTCGTACTGTTTATCACGAATACTACTGTGTTCACTCACTGTTGAATGTGAAGAACACACACACCAACTGAACCTCGTATATACGAGGTATGTATTGTACAGTCAGCAGCTTTTCGGCGTGGCAACAGGAAGGGTATCTCTAGTTTGTGGGCAATTAGTTTGAGCCTCACCCGTACGAGAGTTCTTGCTTAGTCTACGCGACCACTATATGGAGATAGCATTGCTGTTGCGCCGCTACTCTGGCTGCATGTGCTCCATGTGTGGAAAAACGCTGCCGAGGTGGATGATTTACCCGTGCCCCTTGCCCCCCCGAACCCCTCCCTCCCCTCCCCGCACACGAAAACGGCAAACGATAACCTTTGAACCACGCAAACGATAAACGGTAAGTCATGGCCACTTTCCGTCATCCTCGATCCCACCCCGACCCATACCCCCATCCCCACGCCCACCCCTAACTCCACCTTCCGGGCCTATATCACGTGCCGCCGTTGTCGCGCGCCGTAATATTGTCACTTTACGTTTTGCGGCCGGCGAGAAGGCGTTCGAGAGCGCGAAGAAACGAAACACGGAGGGGTTGGTCGATTTGGCGTCGGAGGCGGTAAAGGTGGAGCTAAAGCTCAGCAGAGAAGATCTCGCCAGGGGCATAATAAACTCTCTTGGGTGAGCCTCTATGCCCCTCCCTGGTAACTCTTTTCGGATCCACGTATAACGACCAAAATGACGATAATTGCAAGATTTTCAGGCGTCTATAGTAGGAGAAGCATGCAGCGATAAGACTGTATCTAAGCATCCAAGCTTCGCCTTTCATGATTCATGATGCGGTTGGCTTGAAACCCCGGGGATGTTTTAAGTTGAAAACGGAGGGAAAATATCGTTCAAAACTAAAGAAAAGCGAACAAGCCACACCAAGCCACCAAGCCACCGCGCGCAAATAAAACAAATAGGCCACCGCGCAAGTTCTTGAGAACTAAAGAAGAGAAAAAAGCCGCCACGCGCAAGTAACCTGGTAAGTTAACACCGACCAGCCCCAACGGTTCTCTAGCTTAGTCGATAACCATGCTGCATGCCTGTCGCGTCACTGACAGTATTGTACGCAGAGGCTTTTCTCCGGGTGCGTTCGTAGGCGTTCGTTTGTGCACTTGTTGCCGCCCTCGTGGGCACCGGGTAGGGACAATGCGAGCCATGTCGTTGACCGCGCACGCTGCCCTCCCCGAACCTCGACACATTCACGGAATTCGCCGGCTGGTAGAAAAAGTCTATTAGATTGACAGTCGAGGATAATTTTCGTATAATAGTTGGTCGTCATAAGGAACGCCGAATTGACCTCGAAGCTCAATTACTTGCTTTTGTCCTCGCCATTGATTGAGTGAGCACAGGCTACAATTGATTGTTGTGTGGGATTTAATATGGCACCCGACCCTGAGCGTCGTCTCTACCGTCAAAACTATTGGTTATCGTGAGAGGATGATCCTTAATTTCTTACGATCGATTCTATTTTAAATAACGGGCGATCGTGAGAAAGGAAGCCTCAAGTTTTAACGACCGAAATTCCTCGAGAGCGTTCCCCCCGTCTTTCCAGACGGCGAAACAGGACGGGGATAGGATAAGCAAACAGTTTCTATGTAGTATATGGAAGAAGCGTAATGAGCGCCCAAATGTTGGAGGTGTCTCTATTAGGAGTAGGAACGGTGCTCCGTCTCGAAAGGGATGCGTGGTCAATGGTCAAACGACTAAGGCAAGCAACAAATGAGTACGCCCCCCCCCCTCCTCGTTCATATTCCCGAAAACGCTTCTCCAAGGGCGGAGCAATGGGATTCTTGGCTCGCCGGCGACCTGGAGGGGGCGCAGACGGTGATCCGGTGCGCGTGCGCCGCGAGCGAGCCCGTGCTTGCTGAGGAGCTGGTCACCAAGGCGGGTTTTTCGTGCGGTGCTGCGGACGACCTCATGGGGGTGAGCTCAACGGGTTGTTGTTGTTGTTGTTGTTGTTGTTGTTGTTGTTGTTGTTGTTGTTGTTGTTGTTGTTGTTGTGTGTTGTTGTTGTTGTCATTGTTGTCGTGTGTTGTTGTTGTTGTTGTTGTGTGTTGTTGTTGTTGTCGTGTGTTGTTGTTGTTGTTGTTATTGTTGTTGTCGTGTGTTGTTGTTGATGTTATGCTCGCATTGACCGTATGGACTCATCGCGATAATCTAGTACGTGGTCACAAGACAGGCTTCAATAGTCGAACAGGAAAATCAACTACCAGGTATTCATCTTGAGGGAACGTCGCACCCGTTCTCCGCCCTGCCATTGCCTGCTCTGTACGTGCTGCACACCCCTTCGAACGACCCTTATTTAGCAGTCGTTGTTAATGGCTGATTCACTACTGGTTTATTATACGCGCGTCCTACGTTTGACACGGTAACTTGCAAGCAGGACTATGCGGCGGCAGCCGCGTCGGTGTACCCCAACCTGATAACGGCCTACTCCCGGAAGGGCAAACGGGCTGACACAATGCGCCTCATGGAGGAGGCGGCCAAGGCGCGGGTAAGCCAGATGAGCGCGTTTTCCGTTGCCTTGCCTTGCCTTGCCTTGCCTTGCCTTGCCTTGCCTTGCCTTGCCTTGCCTTGCCTTGCCTTGCCTTGCCTTGCCTTGCCTTGCCTTGCCTTGCCTTGCCTTGCCTTGCCTTGCCTTGCCTTGCCTTGCCTTGCCTTGCCTTGCCTTGCCTTGCCTTGCCTTGCCTTGCCTTGCCTTGCCTTGCCTTGCCTTGCCTTGCCTTGCCTTGCCTTGCCTTGCCTTGCCTTGCCTTGTCTTGCCTTGCCTTGCCTTGCCTTGCCTTGCCTTGCCTTGCCTTGCCTTGCCTTGCCTTGCCTTGCCTTGCCTCGCCTTGCCTCCCCTCGCCTCGCCTTGCCTTGCCTTGCCTTGCCTTGCCTTGCCTTGCCTCGTCATGCCATGCAATGCCAGCCACATGTGTGCAGTGTTGATGGCCGCGTTGAACCGCTTCGCCCAGGGTTGTGAGTTGACTTGGGTGTTCTTCTTTTTTATTATTACTCTTTCCTTTCTACGTATTTTCTTGGCACTTTTGACGCGCGCTATACGATCGAGGTGCTGAAACCGCTTTTTTTCTCAATACTACCCCTCAATTTGGGAGCTTAAGACCTTTCTCTCTCCCAAAAACTGGTTTTGAAGGAGAAAAAAACTGCGATATACCGGATGAAAAATCCCATGGCCTAGGCTACACGACTAGAATTATGCAAAAAATGGCATATTCCCGACGATTTGGGTTAAGGAGCGCCGTCATTCAGAAAAAAAAAATACAAGAGAAAAAAAATGCTACCTCTATCGCAGCATGCTTTTTTTTTTTCTTTCTTTTTTTTCGCCTTTTCCCTTCCTAGACGCAACTCAGATCATCCGGGGTCGCTAAAATAGGCTCTTTTGCCCCTCCCCACTACGGTACGCGCCTTTATTTTTATCGCGAGAATACTCCAGCCCTTTTTGCCTTCGTCGACTCGCACTGGATGGTACTGACAGTGACTAATAGCATACTACTATTGAGACGCCGAGTAGTTTTTTTGTTGGCTGCTGTAGGTGTAACTCGTTGCTGGGGGTAATTGGCGGATATCTGTTTGTTTGTTTTTTTGTATCTGACTGGCACGTTTTGTGATTAGACAGACGCGTGTTTCTCACTGGTATGCGACCAAGTTAGACTCAATTTGATAAGGTTGTAGCTAGGCCAGTCTAGTCAAATGCAGGAGACATCCCGCAGTAGGAGCATTGGCCTTTTTTGGGTTAACTAGTGTTTCTGGCCGGTTAACCTCCTCCAGTGAGTTTTTTTTTTTCTTCTTTTTGTATGCACACTTCCTTTTCCAGCTTCTGGACAAGCCGTGGTCACATGTGCCGTCCCTTCTTCCTCCCGGTTCTTGTTGCCTTTCAATTTTTATTAGGTTTCAGCAATGCCACTGCTTGTCGATATGTCATCGAGTGTTGCTAACTCACGTTCTCGCGCTTTCCGCAAGACAATTTGTGCACAAAGAAAAGTCCCCACGAATTTATACGAGTATGCACACGGGGGGGCTCAAACTCACGAAACTGACCTATACCAGGCTCGGGGATAACCTGATACGCCACCGGGGCGAGGGTGAGAACTACCAGTTGTGCTGATACGTTTACGAGTTTGTTTGTTTTAGGATTATGATAGCGCATATCCATATAGAGGTGTTGGTTGGTCGGATTGCTCGAGCGAATGCCTCCGAAGTTGTGTTTCGGGTGATATCTTTGGGTCCTCGTGTTGGGACCTCAGAAAATTGTTAGAATCTTCTGCTGCACCCATAATGGTGGGATGACCCCGATTCAACTCGCAAACCCTTCCGTTTGTCCGAATGTGGCCTCTTCCCGCTTGCAGATACCGATAAAGACCGCCGCCGCCAACCGGCTGCTTCAGGGTTTCCACAAGAGGCGAGATCTGGAGGCGGTGTTTAAGGTCAGACATGGGGGGAGAACGATAACCGCCGCCGCGATGCTGTTGTGTTTTGGATTGCAGTGTGTCGTTACCGGGTTATAGCCTCTACAACTGCGCCGTTTTTTTTTTTTTCGGGACAGACAACTTGAGTTTAGCGTGTTTTTCATTCTTTTTTTGTAGTAGTAGTGTAAGCATTAGTCTAATGCATAACTTCACGCGCGGTATCCCTACCCCCCGTCCCGTCTCTTGTTCTGTTTTATATTTTATTCGTTATAGGAATGCCCAGTAGTCGGTTATTGAGCACCTTTTGTTCGCATCTGCAAGGAGGACAACTCTCGATTCCGCCCAGCGATACAACGCCACCCCGAGTACCTGCCTGACCGCTCGACCAATTCTACGTGCCAGGTGTTGGACGTTATGGCTGCGGCAGGGGTTGACGGGGATGACGAGACGTACGAGTGGCTGGCAAACGCGGCCGTGAGGGGGGTCGACTTTGTTACGGTGAGTGCGCCGCACTCGCTCCCGCTTCTGTTTTTCTCGTCAAGTGTGTGTAGTTTTTCCAATATGGCTGTTGCTGGCTCAGGGGGGGGGGGGTACTCATTGCATGCATAGCCGTAGTTAAGACTATGGACCTACAATGCAGGGACGGAGCAAGTCGGGATTTCACCGACCACCAAGCCGGCATCGCGTGCACCAAGCGCGAAGCGCCGTGCGGGGTTGAACGTTGGCCACGGTGAGTAAATACGTACTCGCTCCCACTTCTCGTGTTTTTATCAGCACCTCCTATAGAACTAGCTGCCGCAGCGTTTGGTGGGCAAACCACTTGGAATTAGATTTGGTTGGAAACTGAGTCATCCCTGTATAGTGCGGTAGAGGTCGCAGTTTTTGAGCCAAAAAAAGGTATATACCCTGGCCGGTTGGGCTCCTCAAGTGTGACACTATCTGTTAGTTAGGTATGGTCTTTTTCGGAGTTTTTTTTTTTCTTCACTAGCGCATAGAAATTTTGGTCGGGTTGCGCGCGCGAACAAATGTCTCCGAAGCAAAAAATAAATGCTTCGGGTGAGATGTTGAGCTTGTTGAGCTCCTCGTGTTGTTAGTATTAATAGGAGCTCAGACACTTCTGCTGCAGCCGTGGTGTGGGATCAATCGGGTTTGCGGTGGTACAAGGACCCCCGTTTGTGTTTCGCACGGTCTTGTTCGTTGTTTGTCCCAGCGCCCGTGGGATCGTTGAAGCGCGTACCTTTTTTTCATGCAAAGCAGGGGTTTTGCGCGAAGTACGGGGCTCTCCGTGACAAGGAATCAACTGTTGAGAGCGCCTACCAGGGTGGGTAGGCGCAATTCGATGCAAGTCGAAGAGGGGAGAAAGGGCGCTGTTGTCTTTTCGCGATAAAAATCAAGGCGCTTACCGTGGTGGGGAGGGGGGAGAAGAGCCTGCTTGGTGACCCTGAACCTGAGTTAGGTCTAGGGACGGAGGAATAGAAAGAAAAAGTGCGAAGATAATGGATGGGATGAGAACTATATATATATATATTTATAAATTTGGAGCATAAGAAGAAACATCGGTTCGCCTCTTACCGCAGGATGCGTCTGCTTTTATTTTTATGAAAACGCCTCGTTTACGCATCCTCTATGTACGTTTTGGCATTTGGCATGCGATGTAAAGTGTATTCTCTGACTCGTGGGGTGTGTGTGACCGCAGAGCTGTGGGTATGTGTCTGCTCGTAGAATGGAAGAATGAGGAGAGATGCTACTACTATTACGGAAGGATGTTCGATTTATGTCGGAACTGCATTCACTGGGGCTGGGCACTGGCTGACTCAGTCTGTATCAATTATACCGCGGTAAGAATCAATCAGTATACTGGACTGCAGCAGTGCACTGGCGGAGCGACGCGAGTAACGCCGAGCGAAGCGAGTAACGCCGAGCGAAGCGAGTAACGCCGAGCGAAGCGAGTAACGCCGAGCGAAGCGAGTAACGCCGAGCGAAGCGAGTAACGCCGAGCGAAGCGAGTAACGCCGAGCGAAGCGAGTAACGCCGAGCGAAGCGAGTAACGCCGAGCGAAGCGAGTAACGCCGAGCGAATCGAGCAACGCCGAGCGAAGCGAGCAACGCCGAGCGAAGCGAGCAACGCCGAGCGAAGCGAGTAACGCCGAGCGAAGCGAGTAACGCCGAGCATAGCTCGGTCAATAGCCCCCGCCCCCCCGCCTCGTGAGGGGTCCCCGCTGGAGGCTCCGCATTTTCGCTTCATTGCCTATCACAATTGGAGCTCAAAACTGTGTTGGCCGGGGGTGGTTTCGGTCATCTAGGCAGAAAAAGTCCAGAAAAGTCAAGAAAAGCGCATGCAACGTGTGGCGATGATGTGACGTTCTTCATCTTGGTGTTGGCGCAAGCGCATTATAAATAATGTCTGACGTGTCGTATATACATATCATATTTAAAATTAAATATTTTTCGTTACTCCGTTGCTCGTACCCTTGGGGCACAGAGCAGTAGTAGGCTCTCACCAGCAAACAAATAACAGAAAAACACGAAACAAAAATACCAGGTACAAAGTCAAAGCGAAAAACAAAGCAAAGAAACGAAGGAACGGTAGTCGTACATTTAACCGGTGTCGGGCAGTAGGTACTCAGGTACCCAACGCAGAGAAAGAGACCAAACATGAAAAATGTGGAAGGAAGAAACGCGTGAAAAATCTCAACAGCCGGGGGGTGGCCGGGATATTTTAGCGTACAAGCTGGAAACAGGCGAAAGGAAGGAACGCGTGAAAAGGAGCAACAGCCGGCGGGGTAGCCGAGATCTTTCAACGAACACAAGAAAAAAAATGAGCTGAAAAACAAGAAATCAGGAAAGAAAACAGAGTTGCCAAAAAGACAACAGAGCAATACAGGCGAGCAGCTAAAGGATACACCGCAACTCCATATCATATACCAGGTATCATATATCTGCAACAGCAACGAAAATACGAAGTTTATAAAAAAGGCTAGAACAACACCCAGAAAGGGAGGGAGAGAGGGGAGGAAGGAGGGGGGGGTCGGAGAAGTACTGTAGCTTATTCGCCAGCATTTGGTGGGTTTCCGTTCTGTAATATGGTGTGTTTAATGGGCATACGTCAGATAAAAGCTACTGGGGAATATACTGGCCAAGTCAATCAGTAGATTACTGTTGCCAGTACATACTGAGCCAGTACCCAGCCCTAGCGTTTACGCTGTATTGTCGGAGAGCAATAATAACGACAACAACATCACTATGGGTCGCAGGTACACTTTCCGCCGTTACGTAGGCAGATCTTCTCGTGAAGATTTGTATGAACGGTAGCCATTCTAGAGGTGTTGGATATCGTCTCTTGTTGTACTAAAAGTGGTCGTGGAGTCTGCGTAGATTATGATGACAGAGAGGCGGATAATCACGTTTCCCGCTGCCAAATAATCGCTGTCGACTCTCTGTTTGCCTCTGAAGCACCCCTTGTTGCCTCGGGGCACTTCTATCGATACCGTCGCTTGGTTCGTCGTCGAACCTTGCTCCAACCTGGCGTGCCCTCCACGCTACGCAAGACAAGAAAAGAAGTTGTTGCAAGTCGCGAGTCGAACCTGGGTTACCCCAAACCCTCATTACGAGTGGTAACAATAATAATGATGAGTAATCTCAGCCCTTTTTTCGTGTCCGCTGCCGATCAGGGTGCGGTAAGCATGGCTACCCTTCCCAAAGAGCCGGTGCTACCGGAAGCCGCATTTATCGGCAGGAGCAACGTCGGCAAGAGCAGCCTGATCAACATGGTTTGCAACCGGAAGGTGCGGCGGGAAAACACACACAAAAAAAAACACAGCAAAAAACAGCAGTGCTCTACAATATAGTGCAGTACAGTCAGTAGCAAACAGCGCAAGATAACGCGAGGAAGTGCTAAGCATGTATTACACCCACAAAAAAAAAAAAGCTGCGAAAGACAGTGCTCAGCAAACATGGTGCGGGTACGGCTAGTACGAAACAGCGCGAGGTAGCGACATGAAATGCTAAGAACGTACTCGTTGACGTACTTGTTCCCTCCCGAGCTGATGTTGGTGTTGTTTCGCCCTCCTACCCTTTTCTGCTTACGCCCGTGTTCTGTTACACGCCGCCCACCCTCTAGAACAAAAGTGTCGGCGTATATTTCACACGCAGAAGATGTCTTCGCTAGCAAACGTCCGGCGTGCTTTTATTTGTTGTATTGTATGTAGTGTGTGTACTGGACACTTACTACCTGTCATCTCTCTAGGGTGGAGAATCAGCAGCTGGGTCCTGGGCATGCTGGATGCGGGTGAGTAGAACTACCGCTTTAATGTGATGAACAGCCACCTTCCCACACAGACGCTGGGTGCTCCGGATGTCCACAGGTTGGAAATAACGCTGTTTCGGTTCAAAACGCATGCACGCACACAAAACACGGACACCGGATGTGCTGGATGTCAATGGGTAGGGTAAACGGTTTCATGTGAGCAACGCATGCTTGCACGCCGTTGCTCGCTCGCGACTCAGCTTACCCCCCGCTGCGTGCGGCAATCCCAACCAGGCGCTGGCGTTTACCTCCAAGAGGCCCGGAAAGACCCAGCAGTTCAATTACTTCATGATGAACAACAACACGGAGAACGCGTTTTACCTCGTCGACATGCCGGGCATGGGCTACGCCAAGGCGAGGAAGGACAAGTGGGCTTGCTCGCGCGGTATTTCCCCCCCCCTTTTTTTTACGTTTAACCTCACTTTTTTTTGCGTTTTTTCGCACACATTCGACGGTAGAGGTGTGCCGTTTTTTTTTCCCCCCCGAGACTCCTAACCTGTTGAGGAGGTGGTTATTCTGCATTCTTTACGGTTCTCCACCACGACGGGGAAAGAGCGAACTGTCCCCGAGAAGGGCGCACGCCTCCTCACACTCCGATTCTCGAGCTTCGGACAAGAACATTATACTGTAGTTTTCACTTCCACCAGGTACATATTTGCCCACAGGCAGTCAGATTTTGGATGCTTACTGGATTTCGTTCTTGCGCCACTCCCGTAGGCACTTCCCGGAGGGGAACCTTGTGTTCTGCATTATTGTCTTCTGAGGCTAACACTGATTTGGACATTACTGGACTGAAAATTCAAACCAGTTGAACAAGCCACCCATGGCCTGCTGTTGATATAAAAACCGATATATGTTTGCAAACTCAAGAGTGGCATTTCGTTTCGTTTGGGTTTAGGGAGACTATTTGAAACTACCAGATCAAGATGCCAACATGAAGTAATGGAAAACCCGGGGATGTATCCCGGATGTCCCTTGACGACCGCAAGCCCCATCACTCAGAAAATGCTTTAGCCAAAAATTGCTCCGTCTATCGTAGCGCGTGTGTGTATCGGATACTTTCCTTTTTTTTTCTTCTTTGGTCGAAGTCGGTTGTTGGGCAAGGTGTAGCTCTTTTCGTAGCGCGTGTGTATCGGATACTTTTCGTTTTTTTTTTTGGTCGAAGTTGGTTGTTGAGCAACGTCTAGAGCTCCTTTCAAGGGCTAGGATCCTCAGAAGATTGCCTCAGGAGATAGAGGCGCTAGCCACCCCCGCCGCGGCACGAGTCGAATGACCAATATTGCTTGCGTGCCGTCTCACGACGGCGGCTTCCTTCCCCCCCCCCCCGGACACGTGTTACGGTAAAGATTTTCACCATTTTTTTGTTCTGGAGCTCCTCGTTTGAGGACCTCTACACCCTCCACCACAAAAAGAAAGTGATTTTGAGCTTAGTGAAACGTGCAATCTGATGAACAAACGAAACCCGTGGCCCACGTATACGAAAAAACGGTCGTTTTTGCGAAACAACACTCTCGACCACTTGGGCTATTATAACCGTTTTAGCACTTCAGCACCGCTGTCCCGAAGTGGGGACGAAACACTTGGAGTTAGAGTATTAATGGAATAATTGTTGGAGTTCGAAATGGGTTGAGGAGCCTCGTCATTCAGAAAAAAATGCCCAATAATGCTGCCTTGTATCGTAGCACGCGTCCCCGTTCTCCTCCCCTCTCGGGTGTTTGTGGGCTGTACGGAGAGCTGGTTGCTGCTGTGCGGTGCGCACCCACCGCGCACTTTCGCGGTACAACGCCTATTTATTGCGCTGCTGCGCGACGTATATTTTTGTTGGCCCCAGATCACAACCAAGGGTGGCAACCGTTGGCATCGCTTCCGCGCCCACCTCTCGTTGAAATCACGGGTGGAAACCGTTGACATCGATTCCGCTTCCAACCCTCGTTGACCCCCCCCCCTCGCCCGTTACCGAGGGACAACGCTATTAAGCACCATAGGCAAAACAGTCTGAAAGATTTTGAACGATAGAATGGGAACAATGTTGGAGAAGGACGAAAAAAAAAGCGAAGGGCAAAAGCAGGGTTTAGGCCGAAACCGTAGATGCGTACTGTTTCTTCCTAGATGTACAGAAGGCCTCTGACACAGTACGGAGGAATGGGCTGTGGGAAAATATGTGGGAAATTGGGATCAGAGGAAAATGGGGAGAATGATGAAGATATGACGGGCTGCTGTGATGCTGGACGGGGAAATATCCAAATATGATGATATTTTACAAGGAGTTGCACAGAGATGTACACCGTCACCCAATATATTCAAGGTACATATTAATGACGTGATAGTAGCAGTCAAAGCAGCAAAGCAAGGAGTCACGATAGGGGAAGATACGGTGTCGGGGTTTATGTTTGCGGATGATTTCGTGGGAATCTCAGAAACACCCAAAGGATTGCAGGAACAGATAAGAGAACGCACTAGAGTACACTAGGAAATGGAGAATAACAGCGAACGTGAAAAAATGTGCAGTAGTAGGATATAACGAAGATAAGGTGAATCCTGTAATTTTCAAATGGAAATGGGAAGAAGATGAACTACCGATCGTAGACCAATATGCGTACCTTAGCGTAGAAATCTCAAAGGACTGCTGTTGGGATGCACACACATAGCGAAAGTAATAGGAAAGGGTAGATCACAGGTAGGCAAGATGGTTGCGATCCTAAGAGACCCGCACCTTGACACTAGGATTAAAATATGTATTCTGATTAATGTGATTGTACCAAAGTTAGAGTATGAAGGAGAAGTGTGGGAAGGAAACGCGTATTTTGTAAAGCAACTGGAAACAGTTCGGATGACGGCAGCTAAGAAGATACTAGGATGCTCAAGTACGACGAGTATTACAGTATTAAGAGCAGAACTAGGAATGTACCCACTTGAAACAAATGGAGACGTGAGAAAGTTGAAATGGCGATACAAAGTAAAGGATATGCCTGAAAAGAGGTTGCCAGCGATAGTTGATGATGCTGTATGGGAGAAAATAACAAGAGGGCGAGCTGGAATAAGATGGGATAACGCAGTCGAGAAAATATGGAAGGATGTAGGGGGAGACCAAGAAGAGGAACTGTCTACAGAGACGTTTGGCGGACGGGTACAAGACAGGACTGAAATAACGAAAAGAAGAAAGGGAAAGGCAAGCGCCAACAAATATGGTGAAAGAAGAGATCACTTAGAGATATACGAAGGGTTGAGGGAAGATATTGGAATGGAAACGTATTTGCACGGCGGAAAGGACTACGCGAAAAAGCTGACACTACGATTTCGTGTAGGGAACCTGGAGCTACCAGAAAGATGGATATATACCAGTGGTCTGGAGGAAGAGGACGTGGCTACAACTATGTGTCCGTGTGGCACAACAATAGAGAGTAGGACTCACATAGTAGTAGAATGTGAAATATGCAAGGAGGAACGGGATGCGTTAAAGGAAGAGATAAGGAAGTTAGACGTATGTGATATGGAAGAGTTTGGTCGACTAGAGAGTAGCGAGAAAACGATCGCTATCCTAGGAGATAGATGGTGGCCGCAGACGGCGAAACAGGAAGGGGAAAGGATAAGCAAACAATTTCTATGTAGTATATGGAAGGAGCGTAATGAGCGCCCAAATGTTGGAGGTGTCTCTATTAGGAGTAGGAACGGTGCTCCGTCTCGAAAGGGATGCATGGTCAATAGTCAATTGACTCAAGGCAAGCAACAAATGAGTACCCCGTCCCCCCCCCCCTCCCCCGTTGGTACAACTTTCACTTCCACCTCTCGTCGTACCCCCCCCCCCCGTCGTTGAATACGTTAAGAGACGGCAGTTTCGGGCGGTGTAAGCCACAGCTTTAGGAGCTTCCGCACTAAAACTTAGATGTCACGACTAGATGGCCGTCCGTTACAGATCAAAACGACCGTCTCGTGACACATGTTCCTATTTGACATCACCTCCCCGCTTCCACCTCCTCCAGAGCTCCCACCCGCGCTTCCAACTCTCGTCGAACCCCTTCCCACCCCTGGTAGTAGAGATGAGAAAAGAAAACAGACGAATGTGGCATGGAGAATTTTGATTGCGCTATATAGATGGTCGTAAGAAAACGATCGCTACCTTCGGAGATAGATGGTGGCCACGAAAGGCGAAACAGGAAGGGCAAAAGATAAGCAAAACAATTTTAATGTAATATATGGGGGGAGGGGGGAAGTTTTGAACGTGCTAAATGTTGGAGGTGTCTCTATTATGAGTGGAAACCGGGCTCCGTTCTCGAAAGGGATGCGTGTTGACTGGTGAAATAACTAAGGAAATCAACCAACAACCCCCCCCCCCCCTCCTTCTGGTCTACGGTCATACGACTACTGCCATGCACAAATTGAGTCCCCCCCCCCCCCCTGTATCTGCCGTCCCTAGGTGCCCGAGAAGCAGCGAAAGGAATGGGCGACGCTGTTCCGGAGCTACATCACCCGTCGGTCCTCCCTGCGCGTGCTGTTTCATCTGATCGACGGCCGTCATGGGCCTGTGGGGCAGGACCACACCATCATGGAGCTCATGGCCGAGCTACCCGAAACGGCCAGGTCAGCCGCCAGAATGACGCGTGCAGCAATAGAGGTGGCACATTTTGGCCAAATTGTTTTCCGGATAACGGGGCTCCTGAACCCTAAACCGTCGGAAACGGCCCATTTTTGTTTTGCAGTATCATTGTGTTTTTCTTTTTTAATATGTGACTACAGTAGGCCATGGGTTTCTTGATGGGGTTGGACTTTTTTCAAGTGCTTACTATTAACAAGTGCTTTTTGTGTGACGTATTTGATATGGACTTCCCCAGGTGAGGAGCCTGAGAAAACTTGAAAAAAAAGTGCGCCTGTACCGCAGACCATGAAGTCACCGACCCATGTATTTCACGAGGAATACATATACTGGCAGAACACGCGCGAACGACCTGCCATGAAACTTGTGTGAACTGAGTATCAACAACCATATCGTAGACGTAATTCACGAACACCGCCGTATTGCAAATGGAACATAGCACAAGCACGCCCAATGAGTGTGTCTGACGTATCACGCAGCTTGCAAACTTGAGTTTCGACCACGCATCGGTCGTACTCACAGGTGACGTTTTTAAATTTTTTTTTCTAAAAACATGTCAAATATCCATGTTCGCTCGTATCCTTCCGCTCTGGACGGAAATACGGCGACCGTTAGGGATACATGCTACGACCTGTAGACTAGAGGTGTACCTTTTTTCTGGTTATGAGGTTCCTCACCTGAAGAGCTCCATACCTCTTCACCCAAAACCGGTTTGGAGAATGATTAAGGTACACCCAGATGAACAATCCCATGGTCTTGAATTTGAAACACACCGAAAAGTCGTGCTGCAAAATTAGAATCACTCGTATCCCGACGATTTTGGGTCAAGACCACGGGGGATCGCACAGGAATACTTTCGAGTAGGAAGGAGCTCGTATGGAGGCACTTCGCGTGCATGTAAAGCCACTTGGACATAGACTATGGCATCTGCGAAACAATGGTCCTTATTCCGAAAGTTTTGCGAAAAAAGCTGCTAAGATCCAATAATGCACAGAGCTTTTCTGGTGTTTTTGGCCCATTTTTTGGCCCCCATAACGTCCTGTCCCTCACGGGAATAAATTTTTTTGTTTGCCTCTAACTTTTCTCTTACGACAACAACAAAAGTTGTGCCGTCCGCCTGACGAGCAGCAAGCTTCTGGTGAAAACCGTTTGTTCGTCGGTGATGTATCCATCGTATTAGGCTCCCGCGCGTGAATTGAAGTAAATATTTTCAGCGATTTCGGGAGCTTTGGTGTTGCTGGTTCGCGAGTTCGAAATCACGAAAACTTCTCGTGAGTCACTTCTGGCTGCCTACGACTGCTGCCTGGCGCGCCCGACGTCGCCATACACCCCACCAGGAGCGCCCCTCAATTTCACGGGCCGTGGTTGCTTGTGGGGAGCTGTAGCTGCCCGCTAGTGAAGTGCTCACGTTCAGTTGGGGATCGTTTTTTGTCTCGTTTTGTGTACCCCAAATTTCAATCACTGCAGCACTTCAAAGTCGAGGTGTGGACCTCTGCTGAAAACCAGAGGGAAACTGATCTGAAGAGACTCACAGCACATGTGGGTGAAGCACTCTTGGCCCTGGTGTTTGCTAACCCTAAGCCACGAACCAGCCGAAGTTCTAAACGCAGCGTGTTAACCTAGCCATGTTTTTCACTGTTCCGATAAAATAAGTGATTAGAGCCATTGGAAAACCGGGGACCAGGGGACGCTTGGGTCCCCCCGTGGCCTTAAGGAGCCCCCCCTCATTTGTAAGATATTGCCAAAAAGTGGTACAGCATTAGTACTAGGAGGAGTCCTCCAGAGAGGCGGTGGTGTGCCAGCGCAATGGGACCGCCTTATCGCGGGAAGCCGCCTTATTCATTTCAGGCCACCCCAGCCTTGCCAAGCGGTTTTGACCGCCTTATATCGGGACACCGCCTTATTCAGACCCGCCTTAATGGGGGACCCGTGCGAGAGCAATGTGACCGCCTTATATCGGGACACCGCCTTATTCAGACCCGCCTTGATGGGGGACCCTTGCGAGAGCAATGTGACCGCCTTGTTGGGGGAAGCCGCCTTACTCGTTCCGGGTTATGAGTGCAATATTTTCGGTCGTGCCAAGCGATTTTGACCGCCTTGTATCGGGACACCGCCTTATATAGGGATACCGCTTTATTTGGACTGCCTTGTTGGGGGAGGCCGCGTTACTCGTTCCGGGTTATGAGGGCAATATCCTCGGTCGTGCCAAGCGATTTTGACCGCCTTGTATCGGGACACCGCCTTACATAGGGATGCCGCTTTATTTGGACTGCCTTGTTGGGGGAGGCCGCGTTACTCGTTCCGGGTTATGAGTGTAATGTCCTCCGTCATGCCAAGCGATTTTGACCGCCTTATATCGGGATACCGCCTTACATAGGGATACCGCTTTATTTTGACCGCCTTGTTGGGGGAAGCCACGTTACTCGTTCCGGGTTATGAGGGCAATATCCTCGGTCGTGCCAAGCAATTTTGACCTCCTTGTATAGGGATACCGCCTTATCGGGGAACCCCTGCGGTACCCCTGCCGCATCACGCGTCTATTAATAGGGTATTGATGGTACGAGTAGCAAACGCTCGTAATATTTCCGGCCGAGTGGTACCAGGAGACCGCGATTTGACCCCTTTTGACTAATTGATCCCCTAGACAACATTTATGCTGTATGTGATAGGAGACCGCATCGTGACCCCTTAGCTGACGGGTAGGTCACTTCTGAACGCTATACCTCGCCGGCCTGTGGCACTCGTACGCCCCCCCCCCCCCCCCCCCCCCCGCGTGCGAGATAAGATAAGCAATAATACTCATGTATCATTTGAAAGGCACATAATAATCGCCCAACTGTTGCAGGTCTCTATTAGGAGTGGGAACGGTGCTCCGTCTCGAAATGAATGCGTGGTCCATGGTCAAATGACCAAGGCATGCCACAGCTGAGTGTGCCCCCTACCCCCCCCCCCCCCCCCCCCCCTCCCAATAGGGTATTGATGGTACGAGTAACAAACGCTCGTAATATTTACGGCCGAGTGGTACCAGGAGACCGCGATTTGACCCTTTTTGACTAATTGATCCCCTAGACAACATTTATGCTGTATGTGATAGGAGACCGCATCGTGACCCCTTAGCTGACGGGTAGGTCACTTCTGAACGCTATACCTCGCCGGCCTGTGGCACTCGTACGCCCCCCCCCCCCCCCCCCCCCCCCCCCCGCGTGCGAGATAAGATAAGCAATAATACTCATGTATTATTTGAAAGGCACCTAATAATCGCCCAACTGTTGCAGGTCTCTATTAGGAGTGGGAACGGTGCTCCGTCTCGAAATGAATGCGTGGTCCATGGTCAAATGACCAAGGCATGCCACAGCTGAGTGTGCCCCCTACCCCCCCCCCCCACCCGCGCTTGGTGGACGCGATGCCTGCTTGGTCAGTGAAAACTTGACCGGTATGGTAGGGATGCCAGGGTCTACGGTCATACGACTACGGCCGTGCATGACATGAGTACCCCCCCCCCCCCCCTTCTCCATTTCACAACAGCGACGGTGTGGTGTGGTGTGTGTTTTTTCTTTTCCCTTCTTCGACGTTTTGCCGAATGAAGGTACGTCGTGGTCCTGACCAAGGCGGACAAATCGGACAACTCCGTGTCCAGGGAGGTGCTAGAGAGCGTTATTAGTGCGTTACGGGAGGCGGGGGTCTCTCGCACTCCTGTGGTGCTGACGAGCGCCGCTTCGAAGCTAGGGAGAGACGGGATGTGGAGGTACGCGCTATTTTGTGTTATTTAGAATAAATAAAAATACACTTTCAGTTGTGCGACCGACCAATAATGATTTTTTTTTATCAAGACTCAGCTTTGCAAGCTGCGTGTGATACTTTGATTGCGCGTGTTACGGGGTGAGCATACCCTCGTGAAGGATACAGGTCTTTGTGTTTTTGTGTTATTTCTGATAAACCGTGTGTCACCCCCCCCCCCCCCCCCCCGTGTGTCCGGACGGTGTTATCAAGATGCCCCCCCGTGTGTAGCCTGATAAACTACCCCCGGGTGATAATTGTTTCGGGTGTTACTTTTTGCACCAAGGGCGATTTCCTTCAGTGGGGTAGATGATTTGTAACCAACCCCGGTGATAACGTGCATGTATCGTTTTTTTGTATACCGAAGCTATGGGTTTGCTCATCGGGTCGCACTTCCGGGTTTCCTCCAAATCTGTGTTTCTGGGTGAGGTATTTGATATAGTTTATCAAGCCACTACCACCCTCAGGAGAGAAAAAAGAGCCAGTGCACCACCTCCACCGTGTTACCATAGTATTAATAGTAGCATATGTCACAGGAGGTTTTGTCCGTACGTCCCAAATGTTTTTTTCTGTTCGTTTCTTTATCTCATTCCCTCGCCTCGCCTCTTCTTCGTCGCAGGTACCTTCGCCTGGCCGCCCTGGACAAAGTAATGCGAGAACAAGAAAACGCCAACAAAAAGGAGGGCATGGAACTGGGGGGCGGGGAGGGGGCAGCCGGTGGTGGTGACGGTGGGGGGGAGGGTGGAGCAGACGAACGGACTAAATCTGACCGGGGTCGCGAGTGGCGAAAAGTGGGGGCCAGGAAGGAGAGCTCGGAAGAGCGACAGCCTGCTGGCGTTCCAGTTATCGTAGAGGGCGGTGGGAGATAGTCGGGGTAGGGGGGGCAGGACCGCGTCGCTGACGACGTGAAAAAGTGGGAAAACAAGAAATAAGAGAAAAGGAGGACGAGAGAGATACGTAAGGAGTTGGAACAAACCGGGATTTTGAAACAGGCGAAGTGCGACGAGGACGGCTGGTGGTTATTTGCTTGGTCGCATGGACGACGCCAAGCGCCCAACCGAAACATACTAGACGTTTGTTGTCGTTATTGCTGGTACTCACCTTCATTTTCCAGCTTAACTCGCATGGTTAGGGAGTTGGAACAGACCCAGATTTTGAAACAGGCGAGGTGCAGCGAGGCCGGCTGGTGGCTATTTGCTTGATCGCATGGACGATGCTACGCGCCCAACCGGAACATACTCGACATTTGGTGTCGTTATTGCTGGTATTCACTTTCATTTTCCAGCTTAACCCGCATGGTTTCTTACTCTCAGCGAAGGTTCGGACAAGCCGTAGTTATCCCCCCCCCGTGCACGCCATGGTTGTTTTCGCGCAACTATAGATTCAACGAATACCCGAAATTACTTCAGCGGGGTGATACTATATCAGTTAGGCTACCCCACCCCCGCTAGCTCTCTACTCCCAAGCGTGAAACAGCGAACGTTCCGTATAGGAATCGAAGGGCTACATCCCCGCTGAGGAAACACCATATATATCGTGACTTGTTGACTTGTGATCGAAGGGCTACTCCCCCCGTAAAACGCTATACTGGCTTCTTACATAGGGGTCGAAGCACTTCGGTCACGGTGAAGAAAAGCCATGTGATGTCACACAATGGCTTGTTTCACGCTGGTGTGTTGTTCATGTCACACTAGTTCATTGCCGTATAGCTAGCTCGTGGAATGATGGCGTCTTTCTCAGCTATTGCTTGTTCACTGCGTAGGGTCAAGACAAAAAAAAAGTTCGCCCTTTCGGCTTGCTCTCGGCCTTTGAGATTATCACACGCAAAAATCTACCCCCCTGTATATACATCCCAACATTCCATGTGAATGCAGGAGGGCCTCGGCCCTCGGCAATTTGACAACCTCCGCCCTACGGGAGCAGCACTACTCCAGACTTCCTAAAACTATAAAATTGCCAATACTGCCCCCTTTTCGACCAAGTAATAGCGACCTAAACGACGACAGGTAACAGGTGCCGTCGTGTTGTTAATCTTCAAGGAAGACCGTGCAAACCGCACAGGCATCACCACGCTACGCGCGTGTCGTATGTCTCGTTGACGCTGCACTTCGGACTTCGTCACATTTTCCTCTTATGTCCCAGAGGAGTTAAGGATCAAGCCTACCTTACATGATCGTCACTTTTCCCTCTCATGTCCCAGACGAGTTAAGGATCAAGCTAACCGTACATTGTAAAGGAGTCACCTCTATTTTTCCTAACGAGGTTGGGCAACCCCGGCGTGTGGGTCGGCACCTCCGTTACAAGGAGTATGTGCCATGATATTGTAGTTTGCTCCAAGAACAAACGAAGCTACGAAATAGAGGGAGGTGCACATCGCGAAACCTACAAGTATAGAGGGAGCCACTTGCGCTAGTGGCTATGAGGCGCTGAAACACCTGGCCCTTAAGGTGCCCCCCCCTACCGAAGCCCGAGTCTGAGAAGCTCCTCGGAAAAACCTGGTGCAGTTTCTTGCTCTTCATGCTCTATGATACCAGGTATCTAATACTTCCAAGTAGTATAATATCGGCACATCACTTGTGGGCAAGACCGCTCCGAAACTCGTAGATACGAGTGCCGGTAGCCACTACCTCCCACCTCCCACCCTCTGTCTATACGATCCCTGCCCCCCGAACAAGGCGCGTATTCTGTGACCCCTCCCTAGGAGAAACCATCAGGTGTTACAATACAAAGTACCACTGCAACAACTATCAGGTGTTACAAAACGATTTACCAGTGCAGTCCGTCGTGAGCGATGTCGCGCCTTAGGGTAGGCGTTTTGACTTACAAGCCGCCGTGCCGTATTCTCGTCCGCATTCCACCATCGACCTGCGCGCGAGCAAAGTGGTGGCGGGCAGGCAGGCAGTCGGGCAGGCAAGCAGGCGGTCAGGCAGACATGCAGACGGACAGACAGACATACAGACAGGACGACGGCGGAAACAATCCATAATCAAAAAGTGAGCGAGAAGACGCAAACTCTCAGTCAGCAGGGAAAAGGCAGCGCCCGCGTCTCCGGTCCCCGACCGGAAGCTAACGTCGTTCCCTCCGCGTTAATCCATGCAACGTAAACAGGGTAGCGGGTTACAAACCCCAGGTAGAGGACACGGACAAGACACCTAGTCAGAAACATAAATTACTGACCCAGACTGGGTTTCTTACTTGGAGAGGGTTCGTTCTACACTAACTTCAGTATAACGGCTTGACGGGTTTCTTACATCCCTGTCTCTATTAGCCTGCCTTCTCCTTACTAGCCTAGATATTATTAGGTGTCCTGCTCTGCACAGCGACCCAAAGAGCGACGAGTGGCAGCATCCACCTTCTAGAAAAAAAGCGAAAGTGAGTCATCCCTCTATAGTGCGGTCGGGGATGCCTGCTCTCGGGCAAAAATCTGTGACCGATGTGACCGCTTGAACCCCTCAAGGGTGGAGCTATAACTATCGGTTTTTATTAGTACCATAATTTTACCAAGTATCATATTCTATTTTAGAACCTACCAGGTACCTTTTAATAGCGCACAGATAACCATGTTGGTCGGGTGGCGCGAATGAATGTCTTCGAAGTCATGCTTCGGGCGAGATGTTGAGCTCATATATGTTCGGAGCTCAGAAACTCCTTAGAAACTTCTGCTGCACCCCTAGCGCGGGATGACTCAAGGTCAGTATTCAGCTTCTATTATTAGTAGGAGGGAGCAGCAGTGCAAATACCATCATGGTGCGTTACGAAAAGGGTGGCACTTTTTTTCGCAACATTTTTTCCTGAATGACGGAGCTCCTTAACCCCCTTGGGGACTTCAAAGAAAAAAAAAAAAAAAAAAATCCCCGTGACAGCATGGACCACACGAAGCAAACCCGGGCTGCTGGCGTAAAACATGTGTTCGACCTGCAACGCAGGAAGCTGCGAGACGAAGCGCGAGGCATGACGATGCCCGGATTGCCTCAAGCTTTTCCTAGACGCTGGATTGGATCGCGCCCGTCGCTTTTTGGTCTGTAATATTATAAATCAAGTCCCAAAAAGGCAATTAGCCCTATATCGTCGGAGCGTCGTTGTTGTTAGCGATAGCATTCGTTGTGTATCTAGTGTAGGCCGAGGGATTGCTCCTCGGGCTGCACCTTAATTTTTCCCAAAATCATTTTTTTTTTTCAAGGTACCCCTCAAGTGAGAGGCCTCATGAAAATTAGGTGCATTCGCCACCGCGGCATGCGCTACATCTCCGTATGTTGCACATGGGACATCGGACATATCGATTGGACGTGTAATCGTCACTTTTTGTTTTTCGGATTTTTTCGCGCTGAAACCCTAAAGGGCCGCTCCACGAAGGGCCGAAGACGATCGGCAGACCTCTACTTACACATCGTACCCATGTGAGTTGTGACAGTTTTTTCTACTGTCTGCCATACCCCGTGGCGTTGTTTATACAATGTGGTTCTCCTAAAGGTTTCGGTTGGCTTGCAATCCCGGGGGGGTCACAAGTTGAGAGGGGGGAAAACAGGCGTCCCCACCCCCATGATCAGCTTTAAACAAGGTGTGACATGAAAAAAACTCTTGAAAACAAACCAACAAAACAACAATGATAAAAAAGCTACCGCGCAAGTAACTGACCAAATAACCGACCAGCCACCGAGCGCATAGTTTAGTCCAAAAGGGTCTCCTTTGGGATATGGTTGGCTTGAAATCCCGGGGGCTTCGCAAGTAGAAAACGCGCGGGAGGGAAACAAAATAAAACCAAACTGGGAGAAGGCACGGCGCAAGCAACCCGGCAAGAAACAGCAACCAGCCCGAACGAGTTTATAGCTCATGATGTGATATAATACCAGGTAGTCTATAAAGGACAACATCAGTAGTACTAGTCTGGTGGTTTAGTGGTCGAACCGCTCAAATATATCAGAGACGCTGATAGTAAAGAATCAAGAGCCACTCTATCATACATGTATAATATAAAAAATGAAAATACACTCCAGCTGTGAGATCGAAGATTTCGTCGAAACTCATCTTTGCAAGCTGTGTGTGATACTCCGATCGCGCGTATTGCGAGTTGTGTGTCCTCATTAAGGATATAGGTCGGCGACTCCCCTTACAACTACAGTGTAGCTATCAGGGTCAACAGGGGGATGTATAAATATGAAATGTTTTTTTTTTTTTTAGGGGACAATAATTTGGTCAGGATTTTTTTTTTTTTTTTCGTCTCGGCCTCAGTATGGGGTTCTCGGAACTGGAATTTCTCGGTCAAATCGCTTCGTTCGAGCGCCGTCTTCGGGGGGGGGCTCCAACGCCCCTCGCCCTGCCTTATCCGTTCTGCACCTCGACGTGAACGCGGGTAGACGCCGAGCGAGACAAGCGAGAAGTTGCAAAAATGTTGTGATTTGAGGAGGTAATCTCGAGCCATCGGTTGTATCTTGACGTCTGGAGAGCGTGATGATTTCCAAAGTTGGCATCATCTCCAGACGGCAGTTACTAGAGTTTTGGATTTTGCGGTGGTATACTCTTGAGCGTTTGTTTTGCTTGACGTCTGCAGGGCTTGAACGAATAAAACACGGGAAAGTTGTAAAGAATGCGGTGCAGGAAGAGTAGAGAGGCTGCAAGACGAACAAGGCACGTCCACAAGAACGCGTGTTATACAAGTAGTAGATCGCTCTAATTCGTCTTTTTGTATTGCGTTTGATGCTGTTGAAGTGTTTCTCATTTTGAAAGTGCTTGGTCTGCACCTCAACCTGATATCGGCTCAAAATCGTTTTTTTGCGCGACCTATTATGCAAGTAACGTCTGCAGAGCTTCTACGAATAAAACCTTTTGAGCGTGCTTGGTCTGCATGTCAACCTGATATAGGCTCAAAATCGTTTTTTTGCGCGACCTATTATGCAAATAACATCTGCAGAGCTTGAACGAATAAAACATGGGAAATGTTTTTTCAAATGGCATTTTAAAAGGCATCATTTCCAAATTGACATCACTTGCAAACTCCTCTCCCAGGCAACCTGATATAGGCTCAAAATCGTTTTTTTGCCCGACGTATGATGCCAATCTAGCCAGATTGCGACCGCGTAACTATTTGCGACCTTAGTTAGGCTTTGACCCAACAGGCCAATGCTTTTTGAGCGACCTATTATGCATGTGACTAGCCAAATTGCGTTTGCTTTGCTTGACGTCCGCAGGGCTCGAACGAATAAAACACGGCAAATTGGTAGTTGTGAAGAGTGCGATGCAAGATTAGAAAGGCTGCAAGACGAACAAGATACGTCCACAAGAATGCGTGTTATACCAGTAGTAGATCGATCTAATTCGTCTTTTTGTATTGCGTTTGGTGCTGTTGAAGAAGTGTTTCTCATTTTGAGCGTGCTTGGTCTGCACGTCAATCTGATATAGGCTCAAAACCGTTTTTTGCGCGACCTATAATGCAAATAACGTCTGCAGAGCTTGAACGAATAAAACAAGGGAAAATGTTTTTTCAACTGGCATTTTAAATGGTATAATTTCGAAATTGACATCATTTGCATGCGAAAGGTTCCCTACGGCCGGGTATGAACGCGGGGATACAATTTGAGAAAGTGCAATTCTAGGCGGACACTCTTCACAAACAGATAAAAAATTCCCTACGAGTGGATATTGCCGCGAACGCGTACGCGGGGCAAGAGACATGAGCGAGAATTGGCGACGATTGGGGATTTGGGATTGCTCCGCAGATGTATATCCGAGAACGGGCCAACGCATGAGCGATGGCGTGCTTTTCATACATGTGTACTACATCTACGAAAGGTATCTCCAAGGCTGCCTTCGACAATGTACCCCAGTCCGCGCCCCCCCCCCCTCAAATCACAACCACTCCACCACCCTTCACACCCACATGTGTATCGCTCCCCCACGCCTTCACCCTACCGGTGTCATGTCAGCTCTGTCCCGACACTCTCCTGCTAAACGCCAGAACCCCGACAACCAAGAGTGACGCACAGCGGGGGCGTCCAGACGTTCGCACACCGTGGGCAACCCATGTGATAAAATATTACTAGGATTTTAGCTTCTTCGGGGTCACATAAGCGACCAAAATATGACTATTTGGAGCGTGCTTGGTCTGCACGTCAACCTGATACAGCCTCGGTCGCCCCGATGGCGTATCAAGTTATCCTCGAGCCTGGTGTAGGTCAGTTTCGTAAGTTCGAGCCCCCCCGAGTGCATACTCGTATAAATTCGTTGGAACTTTTTCTTGTGCACAAATTGACTTGGGGAAAGCGCGAGAGCTTGACTTAGCAACACTCGATGAAAAATCGACAAGCAGTGGGATTGCTGAACCCTATGCGCGATAAAAATTCAAGGCAAGAACCGGGGGGGAGAAGGGACGACACCTGTGACCACGGCTTGTCCAAAAGCTGGAAAGTAGAAGTGTGAGAAAAAAAAAGAAGCTCAAAATCGTTTTTTTGCGCGACCTATTGCGCAAATAACGTCTGCAGAGCTTGAACGAATAAAACATTTTGAGCTTGCTTGGTCTGCACGTCAACCTGATATCGGCTCAAAATCGTTTTTTTGTGCGACGTATTATGCAAATAACGTCTGCAGAGCTTGAACGAATAAAACATGGGGAAAAAAAATCTCAAATGGCATTTTAAATGACATCATTTCCAAAGTGACATCATTTGCAAACCCCTCTCCCAGCAAACCTGATATAGGCTCAAAATCGTTTTTTTGCGCGACGCATGATGCAAATAACTAGCCAAATTGCGGCCGCGCAAATATTTGCTAGCCTGGTTTGGCTTTGACCTAATAGGCCAATGCTTTTGCGCGACCTAGTATGCAAGTAACTAGCCAAATTGCTTTTGTTTTGCGTGACGTCTGCAGGGCTCGAACGAATAAAATACGGCAAACTGGGAGTTGTGAAGAATGCCATGCAAGAGATTAGTAAGGCTGAAAGACGAACAAGATAAGTCCACAAGAAAGTGTGTTATACCAGTAGCAGATCACTCTAATTCGTCTTTTTGTAATGCGTTTGGTGCTGTTGAAGAAGCGTTTCTCAATTTGCGCGTGCTTGGTCTGCACGTCAACCTGATAAAGGCTCAAAATCGTTTTTTGCGCCACCTACTATGCAAATAACGTCTGCAGAGCTTGAACGAATAAAACATGGGAAAATATACTTTCAACTGACATTTTAATGGCATCATTTCCAAATTGACATCATTTGCAAACTCTTCTCCCAGGCAACCTGATATAGGTTCAAACTCGTTTTTTTATATACTCCATCTACCAGGTAGCAACAGGTAGCAGCCTTATAATAGCATTCGAGGAATTGAATGAGGAAGGCAGCGACACCGTGTTTCATGCCTAGAATACCGTCAACAAGTCTCTCCACGATCAGAAGATAAACAGACAAGTCGGTCTGCGAGCCTCGGATCTAGATACTATCATGCATGGTGAAGCAGAAGCTGGCTCAGTGCGCCCCTCTCAGTAACTACTGGGAGAACATACCGCATACATGGCCACCCCCTTGCTGGCCCTGGAAGCTTGGTTGAGTAAAAACATCCATCAATAGGAACGCACTCGAAAGGCGTCTCCTCGTGGCCAGGCTAGAGGGTCGGTCTGCGTGGGCTCGGAATCGGATTCACGCAAGAAACTGCAGAAGTAGTCCACTGTTGGTCTAGTCTAGTCTATATCGATATCTCGGCATTACTTTACATTCTACACGCGTAGACTATGTGTTGTGTGACAATGGTATTGGATCGAACGAGTCGAAGTGCGGCCCTGCCCTACCCATGCGGAGCCCTTGTATGTATATATACGTGCTGACGTTGCTCGAGGCATGTGGGTACGTGCAGCAGGGCCGTACGGGACGTTCACGTCCATCCTGCAATTATTAATAGTCATCCTGCACAAGGTGTCAACCAACGTTGTAGACGCTACTTGCCACGTGCGTGAGCAGTACATGACCTCCACGTTCAATGGTATCATCAATATGCGGTGACGACCACACGGACATATCAGTGCCGGTGCGGAGGGATACCTCGTGGTTATACTCGTACGAACTCGTGGTGTACCGGGGGGTACGAGATATCGGTACACGTGGTAGGGGTCGACGCTCTTTGTCACCACTGAAATGTCAGTGCGGAGGGATACCTCGTGGTCGTAGTCGTAGTGGTGTACCGCCTCAAGTGGCCTTTGGTTTGTTTGTGTTTTTTCCCTGGGGTATTCCTCAGCTCCAGAGTGACAGGAGCTCAGCTCCAGAGTGACTGAGCCTGTCCTGTGACCACGGACTTGATTATGCGAGTTAATGTGAGAGCAACAACAACAGTGTGGTCCGTGAGGTGCGAGATACGACTACATGTAAAAGTTAAAAGGACAGCAGCAGCCTATAAGCGGCGGTATTTCGATAGAATGCGGTCAAATTCGCTTGGCGCGACTGGCGAATTGCCTAAATTACCCGGAACGAACAAGGCGGCTTCCCCCAATAAGGCGGTCATATTGCTCCGGTACACCACACCGCCTTTACTGGGACCCCTCCTGCTGTACAGTTGCTGCTGTACGTGCGGAGTGCGGAGTTTGCTCGCGGGTTACGTGCAGCGGCACTTCACGTCGATCCTGCACACGGCGGTGTCAACCGATTGTTGAAGAAGCTACCAATTAGCAACGTGCGCGAGCAGTGTATCACCTCAATGTCATCATCATCGTTCGAAGACGACGCTCTTTGCCACCATCGGTATGTCAATGCAGAGAGCGACCCGACCGCCACCAGCCCCGCGATCAGAAGCAGTCCCATTGCGCTGTCCGCGCTCTAGGTGTAACAGTGCCGAAGGTGCGGAGGAGCTACAAGTACAGCAGTTGCTGTAGGTTGGAGAAGCTCTCGGAGTCCACAATGTACACCCTCTCAGTGCTCACTCACCGCACACGAGCATGGGGGGGTCGTCAGTGAGAACGCAGACACACGCAACGTCTCCTGCCGCAGATATCGGTAGCTTTTTCGTGTGCAGCTTCCGCGCATAGCGCGGCTATTGGAACATGAAATGTACGCGTTGAGGAGTTCAAAATGATCGAGAAGCATGTTTTAACGGGGGGCGGGGATTTACAACGAATGAGTGGTGTTGCCTCCGCAGTGTTCGTTCATCTTGTTTCAGGCCCAGCCTTAATCGATTCAAGGTGAGTCTAGGAGGCGGTCGAGCTCTTTGCATGGACCCACGTGCCTACTGTTAGAGGAGGCCAGCTTTCGGGGGTTGCGACAAGCTAAATCAGCGAATTTCATGTCGATTTTTTTAGGTCGGCTATGATTCCCTGGTTGGGTGTGAGATGCAGCCTTCGATGATTGCCTCGCTATCGTAGGGCGACACAGAGTAGCAACCCTACTAGCACCACAGCCATAGATCGTTATCAGGGGTTCCTCCCACGTTTGCGATGCCGTGGCTTCCGTGTACCCTGTGCTTCCTGTGTCTGGGTAATCGCAAGATGTGTATCCTCCGATCTCCACAATATGGAACTTTCCTCTCCACTCACGCACACCCACCGGTCTCTCGCCTCTCGCGGCTGCGTGTGGTGCTTGCCTGTGCACTGTACAGATGCGTCACCTGGCTACCTACATGCTCCTTGTGCTCGGCGGAAACGCCACGCCCTCCAAGGAGGACGTGACCACCGCTCTCGCCGCTGTCGGTGTCGACGTGAGTTTGTTGTCTAGGTCTTGGTGTTTGCTGTTCTGCTGTGATTCTCGCCTTCGATTTATACTCGAATGTAATGTAGGATACCAGGCAAAGGCAATTCGTGGGTACGAGCTCCCAGTGTACGAATACCATCGTATGGACCAGTACATACCTGGCACGTACGAGACATCAACAGAGCCGCCTTTTGTCTTGACGCGTCCCACATTGGCATGTACCAAGTCAAGGATAGCATGTAATCCGGGAAGGGTTACCCTATTGTCCCTAAATATTCGCAGCCCTAAAAACGTCGTCGTTTTGGAAAAGTGTTGAAAACAAGTGACTTGACACTGATTGCTGGTCAAGAGTGTCGATCACACAGCGCAACTCCGGCTGCTGAGGTACGGGTAACCGACTGGCAGCATGAAGGGGGGTCATTGACCTATATTCTCGAACGATCAACACACGTGCCAAAAACAAGCAGCCGAAGTATCGCGCAGCTCGCAAAGATGGGTATCAACCGCTGAGCTGGTCAACCTCGCAGCTAACGTATCTGACATAGTTTTGGATAACGCAAGAAAGTCTCGGACACGTGCGTAACATGACATCCTATTAATAGTCGTGTTGCTACGCGTGGTAAGACCGTCCCTAATCTATGCTTGACTGAACATCCACAAGGGCACACGTTGGATGTTACTCAAACACTGCTGGACATCTCGGTGTAATAAGAGTGGACTGGAGTTGATGACACACAAGAAAGCACTCGAACGGGCTGGTTACGTTCGTCGACCGACCTTAGCGTACTGACCCAAATGATATAGTACGTACAGACTGCTGTTTTGGTATGATAAGAGTGGACTGGAGTTGATAAAACACAAGAAAGCACTCGAACGGGCTGGTTACGTTGGTCGACCGACCTTGGCGTACTGACCCAAATTATATAATACTGGAGTACGTAAGTGCAGTGCATGTATAGTGCGCGTCTGCTGCTGGCGCATATTCGTACAGATGTTATCGTAGTAGACACGCATCCTAAAACAAAGGATGCTCGAAAAAGCAACACCTCGGTTGCTGCAGTAAGTTTCCAGCCGCTCGACGCATTTGGGTTTCACGCCCAAAGTGGCATATATGCCTGTGGTGGAAAATATGTGTACGATGAAATGCAATCGAAATGAAGTGCAGCTTTACCACGTGATAGTTCACTTGCTCGACGGTTACGGCGAACTTATGTTTTTCCTCTTGAACATTCGTTCCCGTTGACCGCCGTACGGAAGCTGAAATGCTGCCGAACTTCCCAGAGCCATTACCCGAGTACCCTCATGGAGTACCGGTAGACCACCGGTACCCTTGAGCACTCGGCACGCTTGTTCTGTTGTCCACGGCCACAGCTGTAGACGCCGAGCTCGAGCACCCCAACAGCAGGGTGGACGTGATGAACTTCACAACCAGCAATGCATACGTAGGCGTTTCTGGTCACCATGTCGCCTGTTTCTTGACTCTCATCTATTTTTTGCTGTGCCTTCTGCCTCATCTCGATTCCTTCGTGCTTCAGGCGGACGACGCGCGCCTTGACCAGCTCATTGCGGACATGGCCGGGAAGGTGAGTTTCAGGGGCATGCATGCCGCACATACTATAGAAAACCAGGGCATACGTGCCGCACAAAATCGAAAACCAGGGTATGTTTTTTTGTGCACTTTCATCGGTATGTGTGCGCCCTGTTGTTTCTTACGCAGCGGTACTCTCCAGGATGTCGAATGAGAACGGACACTGGAGAAGGCGTGACGGATGTTGATCCGTGGAAGTTATTGTAAGGTGTAAAAAACGCTATTAATAGTAGGGGTTACGATGATGTGGCCGACGGTGTTGTACTGCTAACTGGTATGGTTGTTGTGGTTGTCCAAGAACGTGTCTTGCTCGAAAAAAATGTGTAGCACCTCGTCCGAATCATGAGCACCGCACGCGTCGCGAACGGTACACCGCTCGTGGTAACCATGCCCGAATAACAACGCTGATTATTGTATTTACCACTCGATCGGCCGAAGTCACAGCTGGCGTAGTTCAAATAGTTCAACTGGAACGGCGTCTTGGGCGTCTTGTTTCTGTTGGTCGGTGTCAAGGTAATGGTATGCTTCCACGACACGCAGCAAATGCGATCGGTGGGAGTGTGACTTGACTAGAAGCAAGCAGTGCATGGATATTGTGCTCGAAGTATTGCGAGACCTAACGCCAGGCCCAAGACGGGTTTTTTTTGGGCGGGGTTGTTAGGAAGTCGTTGACGGTGTTTTATTTTGCTCGGTTTTGTATGGGATGTTGGACATGGTATCGAAGGTGTCGGTATATCTGCACTGGGTCCCATGGTTCTTATATATTTTCGTATCCTTGTAATGTTGACCGTTTCGTGTTTGCTGCTTTACGTTGCTGTTTTGTTATTTGTTTCAGGACATCTCCGCGCTCATCGAGGCTGGCAAGGGCAAGCTCGCTTCGTTCGGCGGAGGCGGTGGTGGTGGTGGCGGCGGCGGTGGTGGCGGCGGCGGTGACGACGCCCCCAAGGCCGAGGAAAAGGTCGAGGAGGAAGAGGAGGAGGAGGTCGACATGGGCGGCGGCATGGACATGTTCGGCGGCGGAGACGAGGGTGAGTGTCTTCACGTTGTTGCCGAGCGAAGTCGAGATGGGCGGGATTGGGTTGAGTGTTTTTTTTTTGGTGGATTCCCCCGCGACATGGACAGTGGGAGGTCTCGTTTCGTTGTACGTGGGGTGGGGATCATCGGGGGGTGGTGGGGGCGTACTTATTTGTTGCTTGCCTTAGTCGTTTGACCATTGACCACGCATCCCTTTCGAGACGGAGCACCGTTCCTACTCCTAATAGAGACACCTCCAACATTTGGGCGCTCGTTACGCTTCTTCGGTATACTAGATAGAAACTGTTCGCTTATCCTATCCGCGTCCTGTTTCACCGTCTGCGGCCACCATCTATAGGATCGTTTTCTCGCTACTTTCTTTAGTAGTCTACCAAACTCTTCCATGTCACATACGTCTAGTTTCTTCATCTCTAACGCATCCCGTTCCCCCTTGTATATTTCACATTCTACTACTGTGTGAGTCCTACTCTCTTTTGTATTCCACACGGGCACATATTTGTGTCCGCGTCCTCCTCCTCCCGACTACCGGTATATCTCTTTCTTCTTTCTGGTAGCTCCAGGTCCCCTGCACGAAATAGCAGTTTCAGCTTCTTCGCGTAGTCCATTGGGCCTTGCGGATACGTTTCATTCAATTATCTTCCCTCAATCCCCCTTATATCTCTCAAGTTTTTCTCCTCTTTCACCTTACTTCTTAGCGCTTGCCTTTCCTTTTCTTCTATTATTTCTTTCACCTGTATCTTGTACCCGCCAAACTTCTCTATAGACAAAACCTCTTCTTGGTGCCCCCCCATATCCTTCGGGTCATCGGGGGGGGGGGGGGCGCTTTTGCTAGTTTGCCCCCATTATATGCGCATGTTCGTCGGCGAGCGCACATCGGTTGAGGGTCTAGGTTCGTCCCATCCACTTTCGGGCTTGAAAAGTTACTATGACTAATATACGAGGCACCCTCTCTCCTTTTGGGAGTAACAATTGAACTATCAAGAATCGTAGTATGAGGGGCAAGAGTGCCTTCCAAACGACACATATGCGTTTCAGAACGTGATTTGAGGGGCTAGGGGTTTTCGTTTTACGTGGGCGGCGTTTTGCAGATTGGGGAGTTAATGCTGGATGGAGCCCGCCTTCGTTTGTTGTTTTTGCACAATTTGTGTTGCAGCAGGTGGTTGCGGGTAAAACAAATACGATGGTAGTTTTGTGCAGCTGGTGGTGTAGCAATTGCTCAGGAAATAGGCGAGGTACATAAGTCCTCGAAGGTAACCCCGTTCCTGGGTTTTCACTTCAAGGGTGATTGCCCAAGCGTGATTGACGATGAGTGCGGGAGTTTTGCGTGCCTTCTTTTCTTCTCGTCTTCATCCTTGATTCTTGCATAAATATTAGGACGTATTGAGAACAGAGAGTGTAGTGTGAAATGTGTTGTTATCCTCTCGGTTACGGTAATGTTACCCGGGTCCAATGCACTAGACACTCAACTCGACCTATTTTCTGTATGCATACTGTATGATACAATCATGGTTTTTCTAAATCAGCTGTTTTTTTTTTCCTTCTACAAGCGGTAACTTGCTTGGTTTTATAGTTTATAAGCAAGATGTGTTATCCCTGCTGTGGTTATCACGGCTGTGGTTATCACGGCTGTGGTCGTCCCGTCATGCAATTCGTCGTAATTGAAAAAATATATGAGCCGAAACGTTGGATATATTGTCCTGCACGGACTATACCTTCTCTAATTTGCGAGGGCTTCTTCTCGATTACCGCGCTAACTACTTCCGCCCTTTACCCGCGATGCACACGTTTTTTTTCACGCTCGCAGGTGGCGGGGACTACTAAGCATCCGCATGTGTCGCTTCCTAGCCTTGGAAGATGCCGAACTCCATCCAATGCTTTTCCAGTCGGGAAGGCTTTTTCGCAAGGGAGTCAGGGCATCTGGGCCACTCTGCTTCCGTTGGTTGCGATTTGACCATGTTCTTTTCTTCCTAGCTTTTCGCTTGGGCACCCACCGGCGCCGGAGTGTGCTACACGACAAAATATCATCCTAAAAACATTATTGGGTCTTGAACGGCGATTGTGTGTTTGCTACGTTTTTGACGTGGCGAAGCTCATGATGCATGGCTTGCGTTTTTCGAGGACGGCGCTCGTTCACGTGTTTGCTTACGCACCACCGGGTGATGCTTTATGTGTGAATGACGCAAATTTGTGCGGAGTGCAGGGGTGCATACCGTGCCTGCATGACGAGCGGCTTCCTTTCTTGTCCCTTGCTTGGCTATGGATTGTTGCTTGACAGTCAGTGACGCATGCATGCTATCCCGACACGCGAGCGGCTTCGCGAAACCTCTGCTAGACTTGAGTAGTGCGTGTACGCGTGCGTAGCTCACCTCCACTCAAATACTTGCATACATGCACGAAATTCTTGAAGATATTGATGGCAATGACGCCGGTTGTTCCAGAGTGCACGCCCACATCATGACAGCGATTTCGTTATGTTGAGTTGGTATTCACTGTAGGGTGTTTGGATTTTAAAAGTCTGTTGGGTTGGAAAACATGTGCAAATACTACTGAGACCGACAAAAGTCGTAATAACCCTACCAATGCCAACCAACCACGAAAAAACAGGATAGAAAAAATTGTAGGAAAACGCGTTTTTCCTTTCGCCATTTTTTCGCTGAATATTCGCGGGTAGGGTTGGCCGTGGATTGCGACGTTTGACGGTTTCTATACTGCTACTACTGTATGTTTTCCTATCGAACCAAAGTTGGTACACCGCAAACCCGCTGTAGTCGCTTAAAACGGTTTGTGTCGCATGCGATCCCGCGCCATTTTTTCGCTGAATATTCGCGGGTAGGGTTGGTCGTGGATTGCGACGTTTGACGGTTTCTATACTGCTACTACTGTATGTTTTCCTATCGAACCAAAGTTGGTACACCGCAAACCCGCTGTAGTCGCTTAAAACGGTTTGGGTCGCATGCGATCCCGACCCTCGAACGTTCTCGCGAAACCTCTTGAATTCGATGGCGCGTGTGTGCGTGCTTGGCTCACGCTCAAACATGAGCATGAACGAAAGCGCTTCATTTTGGCATAAACCCTGGTATGTTTTGATCGGTGATGAGCCTACATCGCCACGGGCATGGGCTCAAGATTTTCCTTTCACCGACTGACAACATGTTTTTTAACCTCAATCATCTGACACTTATTCCAACTATAATTTGTCGTGGTATAGACGCGTGCTAAACGATGAGAAGAGGTAACAGTTTATTTTATATGTATATTTTCAGGACGTCAGCTGAGTTTGACGAATTTCGGGTCAAAACTCATCTTAACTGTACGGTCCTTTATGAATCTGCATGACGGGAGCCCCCAAAATTCCTGCCTACACTAACTTCAAGTTTATCCCGAACAAGGGTTTCCACTACTGAAGGCGTTAACCCAACTCGTCGGAATGCCATTCTTGTTTTAATATGCACATTTTGCTTTGGTTTTGGTCATCGGGTCGCACTTTTATTAATAGTTTGCTCCATACCCAGCCAGGTATACGTTTTTGGGCGAAGAAGAGAGATAATGAGTGTGGAACCTAAAGAAACAAAATAAAAGGAGCAGGAGCCTCAAGAAACGAAATAAAAGGAGCACCTTCAACGTGGCATCATGTGCCTCCGCCCAAACGGGCGCGTGCAGTTCTGTTGAGGGTTCAGAGGGCTCGCTCGCATTGCCGCCACTACTTTAACCGGGACTTACTTGGTCTCGAACCAAGAAGCCCTGCACATCGTGTGTCTAAACACCACCCACCCGCCGAGATATACAAAATGTTTTACCTAGCTCAAAATTCCCCACCTAAAAGTATAAATACCAACACTTACCATTATAGTGGACAAAAAATAGGACACCTCCCAACAATAAAAAATCACCCATATAGTATACTACGAGTACCAACAACGCAGCTTGCAAAGATGAGTGTTGACCTGAAATTCGTCGAACTCACGGCTGACGTCCTTGAAAATTAGTTATAAAAAAGCCCGCAGCTGACGTTGTTCTAAATATTTTTGAAGCCCACATCACCCACATAACAGTCACGGCGGGCTCACTCTCCTGGTCGGGTCGTTCATCTAGCCGTTGTTTGTCGATGCCTGGGTTGGCGACCTGTTGGCAGTGCGCACGCACCATCATCTCCCATTTAGAGATGTCCCCTGCAGTGCTTGATGTCGTCAGTCCACAGGCGCTGACACCACACACAGAAGAATGACACCATGCGCACCCATGCACCGCCTTCTACTTGAACGCTGCTACATAGACCCCAGTTGTTCTTGAACCCGAACGTGCCGTACCTCATCAAAATAGGTCGGAAAAATCTGTGACATTAAGTTTTTCTTGGACAAAACATCCCAGGATAACCGTAGGGGTTGCAATTTTTGGGCCCGACGTTTCCGGCCGGTTGAGTTTAACCCCTACAGAGCCCCCAACCCCCTCCCTATACTAACTTCAAGTAAATATGGTCCCCAAAAGGGTTTCCAGTAGTTTAAGGCGTTCAATGGGGAACTACACCGGTTACCAGGTAGTTTCACGAGCATATTTGCTTAGGACTTTAGCGGATACCAGGTACAAGTTTTGGTCGTATTGCGCGATATGGAAGCCTTCGAAGCTATGATTATCGGGTGAGAGATTTAGCTTCTCTCATGTTAGAAGCTGGGAAACTTCCGCTTGCATCCCTACCTTAGTACTACTCGTACATAAACAAGGAGACCCTGAAGGGATCTTGAAAAGCAAAAAAAAAAAAGAGTACCACCCTGAACTCCAAACGCTTGAAACACTTGAACCAAACACTGCACTCGCACAAAAACTACATTCATTCGCATGAACAAGCACGCACATTTCCCGCGCCACTCGTGCATTCATGAATTTCAACCGTCATGTATTGGGTGCGGTGCGCCACTTTGTTTACGTCGCTCAAAGTGGCCATTGGTATCAACGAACAGTCGCACGCGGGCGTTCGCTCCGCACGGCCGGAGTAGGAGCATGGGGCGTCCGGTTTCGATCTTGCTGGACTTCAGACTTCGGAGACGGTTCTTTCCGTTTTTTTTTCTCCTGAAATTTTCCTATTCTAACTTCAAGTGTTTTGTGCCCATGTTGGGAGTGCGATGCTAAAAGGGTCAACTCTTTCCAAACTCGGCGCACTCTACACAAGCGATTGCCCACATGCCGTTTTACTCGGAAACAACGACAGGTCATTTTTGCAGTACGTCAGCAGTATTGTACAGTACCAGGTACGTATTATAGTACGCTACGTATTCCACTCAGTTCGCTCCTTCGTCAAGCAGGCCATTCACCGAAAAGACTTAACAGCACAGCATGACGCTCCGTCGCACCACCAGCACGACACCACACAACTGGTAGCGAATGACTGCCACTGACAAACCATTGAAACCCTTCAGCCCCTGCGCCCATTCGCACTTGGGAGACAGATTATCCATGCTGAAGCTCAGAGTTGGACGACAGTTGCGTCGCAGCACAGCTAAAAAGGGTTTGAACACATGTTCTACATACCTGGCACCGCAAACGTGAGCCTGGGCACACCAATCCCTAATAGTTTTCGCCCAAAACCATGGCAGCCCTTGCAACGGCGGGATGAACCCATTTACTATTTTACTGCACGACGGATGCTGCCACCATACAGAGGTATTAGTATTTATTTTTTTGGCACAACTATTTTCTGGACTGTGACAAGAGGCCTCCTCAACACCAAACCGCCCGAATATCATACTTTTTTTGTTTCGGGATTTTGTTGGGGCATGTATACCTAGCTAGTGTACACCTATCTAGTGTATACCTAGCTAGGTATTTCACGTTTTGTTTTCCCACCCAAAACAAGGATATATTTGCGTTCGAGGGGTACAGAGCTCCCCAAGTGGTTCCAAGGAGCCTGAAAAAAACAATGGTTGGTGCCCCTCTGCTGTGCTACGTAAAACTGCGGGCACGAAATCCTTTTGTGTCGCACAACCTGAAAAAATAATGGCTACGAAATATGTTAGCGGAGTGTCGGCGTGTGGCAGTGTGTGATGGACGTGCTACCATGGTAATAACCCAAAGGCTTGGCGCGAGCCGCTGTTGAGGCCGCGGGTTCGTGACCTTCGCTCAAAATAAAACGTATGGGGTTGTAAGATGCCGCTCTCTGGGGCAAAATGAAGCGACCCTACTCTAATTCCAAGTAGTTGGTCCCCCGCGGTTATGGTTGTAGAGGCTTGTATATGATATATACTGCAGTGTATAACCCATTTACGAGCAACTGCAAAACTGAACCTACATTAATTCCAAGTAGTTAACTTCCCTCCCATTGAGTGATTGCAGATTCAAGGGTCAAGTTAAAACACTTGCAACCAACAAAAAAAAACTACTAGTCCTTCCTCAGCACACCTAGTAATACTACACTAGTACCAGACACATCGTAATACACCCAACTAAAGTGTAGGCCTTTGCAACCAACAAAAACAAAGCATAATCCTACGTCGACACCCCCCCGCATCCCCCTCCCCTCCCCCTCCAGCTCACCCTGAGGGCTGGCTGCTGATCACCATCACCAGGCAAGGCGGCCTACGCTACCACTACTCCGCTACCGGCAACGCTGGCCCCCCCGTTGCCCTCCCCATTCTGCTCTCCAGAAGATTTCCCCGACATCGCAGACGGCGTTTTTTCGGCCTTGGCTTCTGCCGCACCCGACGGTGCGGAGCCTCTTAATGGGGTTTCGACAGTCCCGTTACCGTTTTCAGTTTGGCTGAGGCCTATTGCCGCTATTGCCGCTCCGTCGGTTGACCCCGGAGTCGGTGATTGCGTTGCCGCGGGCGGCGGCACAACTGGCAGCGGCGGAGGCGGCGGCGGCGGCTCGTAGATACCGAAGGTCTGCGGTGCGTTAGAGGGGCGGGGAGGGAACGGTTAAAATATTATTGTTGTTACTGTTGTACTCATTAATTCATCGCCACAGCCAAGTCCGTGGTCACAAAAAAGGCTGCAATAACTCTGGAGTGTTGTGTGTTGTCTTCACATTAAACCGTGCTTTCTACCCAACGACATCACTACACCCAGTGTCCGTGCTGCTTCTTCATCCTGGAAAGAAACAAACTACAAGTATGTGGTCACAGACTGAGACAGAGTAAACCAAACAGTCGCAATTCATCAAGGTAGAGCAAGTGAAATGCTAGCGTACCGGGTACGAGAACACAACAAAACAAGCCAGATCATGAAAGAAAAAAAAAACAAACAAACAAACAAACGACAGGTGTCTTAAGAACGTGATGCAAGAAGATCAGTGGAAACAAAAAACATATCAGGAAAAACAAAACAAACAAAAAAAAGATCGTCAAAACAAAAAGAGACATTATACGTAACAGGAGCAATTTAACAGCATTCGCGGCTGAGGAGCAAAGACCCCTTTATGGTACAAAAAAACGGGGGTAGCTGTGTCAATGGTAGCACCCGTGTGCACAGGTGCCGTTCCCCCCAACGATGATTCCTCCCACGTGGGTGGGCCTTCATAGTTACAAGCAGTAGCCTACAACGACAGAATCATACAGCATGGCAGTAAGTAGCCGACTTCAGTAGCTCACACCGACAAACGCCCCAGCCAGCCGAGCAAAACCCGACACCCCCTCAGCCCCCACCTCCCCCCCACCACCTCCCGGCCCCCGCCGCCGCAAGTACTACCTGTCGACACAACCAACACCCTCAACCCCTTTAGAGCCCCCAAAACCCCTCCCTATACTAGATTCAAGTGATTTTGTCCCCCTAAACGGGTTTCCAGTTGTAAAGGCGTTGACATCGCGAACAACGTCCCCAACCACCCACTCACCCACCGTAGACTGAGCTGTAAAAACTCGTGTGAGATGGCCGGTGTTACTTGCCCGGTTACAAGGGCGCTGGACAACCGTTTTCTCTTTAGAGCTTACGAGAACGTCGCGAACAATGCCCCCAACGACCCACTAACCCACCGTAGACTGAACTATAAAAACTCGTGTGAGGTGGTTGTCGGTGTTACTTGCCCGGTAACAAAGGCGCTGAACAACCGTTTTCTCTTTCGAGTTGACGAGAGTTTTTGTTCCCTCCCTTTTTTTTCCGCCTGCGACACCCCCGGAAAATCAAGCCAATCACATACTCCGAAGGGTAAGCTTGTATTGAGGATATTTATAGCTACTTCGCTGCTGGGAAAAATAAGGAGTACCGGGTAGTCCATGGCCTTATCGATTACGCTGTCGGTGACGTATGATAGCATAATCATCTGACAACTCTTCGGAGCTTGGAGCTTGCATGGCGACGGAAGACTATCCGTCTGCTGAACGATTACCTTTTTGTGGGCTCTGGAACAACCCATAGCAGCCGCATACACAGCTACAGGAGGCTTGCCTCTCTTGACATCACACTACATAATCCATCAACAACACCTCACCTCCATAGCGCCCAGCAATCGAGACATTAGCCTTTCTCGCTTACTTCCCTCTGCCACAGCCTTCCCTCCGCCCGCCGTGGCAGCAGACGAAGCCTCGGCGGCACACGCGGCGGGGTTTTCGCCGAACAGCACCGCGAAACACAGCGCCACGTGGGGCACGGCCTGCTCGGCGAGGGCATCGCAAGCAAGCCCAACCGCCCGAGCTGTGGTCTTTTGCTTGCCTCTCCCCCCATAGTCGTACCCCTGATGTTGTCCCGCAAATGTTGGCGGTGTGGGCGCGACGGACAAGAGACAGTACGACAAATGTGTCAATGTTGAAATTGCCACGGCTTTTCACGGGTCAACTTTGAGTAAGGGTATGTAGCAAGATATGTAGCAAGCCCAACCGCTCGAGCTGTGGTCTTTGGCTTGCCTCTCCTCCCGTAGTCGTACCCCTGCTGTGGTCTCGCAAATATTGGCGGTGTGGGCAAGACGGACAGGAGACAGCACGACTAATGTTTCAATGCTGAAATGACAACGGTTTTTCACGGGTTAACTTTGAGTCAGGGTATGTAACCCGCCCCAACCCGCGAGATTTGAAAACCTCTTGACCCGACCGGACCCGACCCGGCCCGACCCGTCCCGTGATATTTCAAACACCGTCTGACCCGACCCGATTCGACCCGCGAGATTTTGATAACCTCCTGCCTTGATCCGCGGGCCCGGTCACGACCGGTGAAAAGCTCTGGGAATGACCAACAGGGTGTGTGCGAAGCAACCACTTTACGAGTAGGGTGTTTACGAAGTACCAACTTTGGTTGGGTAGGAGTTGGGTAAGAAACATTCAATACACTACTAGCATTGAAACCGTCCAATATCACAACGCCAAGGCCAACCCAACCCCAAGAAAAATTCAGTGAAAAAACTATGTCGAGAAACACATTTTCCTACCATTTTTTTACTTTCCAACCTGATTTTTTCGTAGGTTGGTTGGCCTTGCGTTTAATAACGTTTGTTGGTTTCAATTACAACGCATGTTTCCCAACCCAAAATAAATTTTAGAAGTCGCAAACACCCTCAAACTCTCCACGTATGCCGGGATAACTCTTGGAGCGTGAAACAGGTACGGTTGCGCTTCGTTGTTACCCATCCATTCCGCAATGGAAAAAAAAACACATACCAGGTATATATAGGCAAACCAGGGTCTCACCGATGACACAGCGGCGGCAGTGGCGGCCGCGTCAGCCCTAAGGTTAGCCTTCTGCAGGTCTGCCAGACCCCGAAAAGCGTCGCTGAAGCAAAGCACGAGGGCGTCCGCCAGTCGTCCTTCAACGGCAGAAGGGAGGCACTGTCTCGACGCGAGCGAAAAGCGTTCCGCACATGAACCCCCCATCCAAGTTACAAAAATGAAACAAAAAACGGCAGCGACGGCGGTGTGGTAAGAGGAGGTGGCGTGGGAGAGGCGCGTAAAAAGGATGGCGATGAGCGTGATTTCGCGATAAAAGAAACAACCCGTAAGGGCAAAAGCAGCAAGGATAAACAAAAGGAAAAAAAAAGGAAAACAGAGACTTGCAAAAAACAACAACGAAAAGACAAACATACAACAAGGACTAAAACACACAAAAGTGATGAAAAAAAAAAAAAAAAAAACGAAACCAGAAATGACACAAAGCATACACGAAGAATGCACACAAAAGCACAACAACACGAAACAACACGAACAAAAACGTCCCCGGGATACCTCACCTCTCGTAGCTGGTTGAACGAAGCCAGCAGCAGGTTCAACAGCCGTGCCACGGGAGGAAACGCCATCAGCGCTCGAGGCGGCGACGGCACCTCTCCCTCTGACAGCCCTGCCCCCCCTCCCATATTCTCCGTCTTGCCAGCCTCCCCGGGCCGGCCCCCGATCAGCGCCGAGCCCTTTTCGGGCACGTGCAGGAGGGAAGCGCCGTTGCCGCCGGCAGCCTCGATGGCTAAACGCGCGATTGTATTGTTGTGGCGCCGATTTAGAGGCACGCGCGGTAATGGGGTTGGGGTGGGGTGGGGGTGGGGGTGGGGGTGGGGGTGGGGGTGGGGGTGGGGGTGGGCGTGGGGGTGGGGGTGGGGGTGGGGGTGGCGTTGGCGGTGGGGGTTAAAAGGGACATGTTTGGCTGAGGCGCCGACAACAGGAAGGTGAAGGGTTTTTCTTTTTGAGCGCTTTCGTTTGTCAGCGACGGGGGAACAGGCGATAACGCTCAAGTCAGGAACGACGAACGAAATGTTTGCAAGCACACAAAGACAGCAACGACAACAACACCGACAAGAACATATTTCCCGTGGACTGACGTGAGCGTCGGGTCATTTCGCACACCCCGAGTGCAGTTCATACGCTGAAGCACATCCCGTCATGCCACATACATGCACGACACACATGCAAACATAACTACCCGCCCCCCTCGCCCCCCCTCCCCCCCGCCCTTCGCCCATCCCGCGATACCTGCAATGTCCCGAAGGGTCACGACAAACTCAGTGGACGCCGTTGCCCACTGTCCTGCCGCCACTCCACGAATTCTTTCCTCGAATACGGGCACCAGCAGCCCCCGGAAGTCTGTGCCCAGCCGCCCCATGCTCGCGCCAAAGAACATACACTAAGGAGGTGGTAGCGGCGGTGACGATGGGTGTGTAGGGGCGGTAGTGTTAGAGGCGCAGCAGAAGCAGAAGCAGCCGAAGTAATAACAGCACACAAAACACAGCAGTTACGCGTACGGCATACAGCAGCTGCATACAATCTACACGTACAGCTTCAGCACACAGCAACAACAACACATATACAACAACAGTGACAGCGAAAGCGACAGCACACTGCAGCAACAATACACTGACACCAACACAAACAGCAACACAACCAGCAGCACCAACGGCAACGGCAAGGACAAGGACAAGGACAAAGACAAGGACAACAACAACAACAACAACAACAGCAACAACAACAACAACAACAAACGCCACCGATCGACAAAGCATGGCCATTCCTCGTCCTTACCTCTTCTAGCAAGCTCCTGAGAGATCCCCCGTCCTCGACGAGCGGCAAAAGTCCCTTCAGCTGCGCCACAAACGCGCTCACCCTCCGCAGAAGCCACAGCGACAGCACGTCGCCGCTGCTTAGGGCGGCAAAGGACACGCAACACACACAAAACAGGTTCAGACCCGTAAAAAAAAGCACAACGCAACACAACACAACACAATCCGACCAAACGAAGCGCGCTTCCAAGAGGGACAGCACCATGCCATTAAGTTTGGCATTGAGTTCCCCCTACGTCCGGCGTGAAGAGCCTAAAATACATGTATTACAGGTACACCAGCCACGGTACCATGCGTAAAAAACGCCCACTATCATATGAACACCCACGTCTATGATCACATCACACACCACAGTACAACACCACCCACCAAAAAAATAATAACAACACACTAAATGGTATCACAGCACACATATCACGCTCTACGATATAACAAGAACACACACGTTATCAAAACGTCACAACACGCTTACAGAATGACAACACGACCAAAGCAACACGTTTTACAACACGCGTATACAATGATAGCATAGCAAAACATTGATTCACGCTTCACCACACGCATGTATAACGACAACACAATAAAACGTTGGTTCACTTTTCACAACACGCATATACATCATTTCTGTGCACAGATTGATTAACACCACCCTGTTGACCCTGGTTCAAGTTACTGTAGTTGTAAGGGGAGTCGCCGACCTTATCCTTAATGAGGACACACCCAGCAATACGCGCGATCGGAGTGTCACACACAGCTTACATAGATGAGTTTCGACGGAATCTTCGATTTCACGGCTGCAGTGTATTCTATTTTTTTACAATATAGCCGACAGCAATTTTCAAAACACCATCAAACATAGCACGGATTTACGCGTCACACCTCTCCGACCGCCCCGCAGCGGCCGCCTTCCGCTCTCCCTTGGCCGGGGGCGACTTTCGGCCGGCAGCGCCGCCTTCTATGGAGAGGAAAATAGCTCGGAACTGCGTAGCCACCTCGAACCACTGCGAGCGACTGGTCTCGATCAGGTCCATCAGAGCCTATCGCAGGGCAAGATTACCACAATACGACCGTTGCAGGGGTAAGGACACTTAAAAAGGACAACACTTATAAAGATAAGGATAAGGACACCGACAAGGATAAGGACAAGGATAAGGACAAAGGCAAAGATAAGGGTAAGGACAAGAACAAGGATGAGGACAAGGACAAGGATGAGGGTACTGATAAGGATACGGACGATGATAAGGATGGGGACAAGGACAAGGATGAAGACAAGGATAAGAACAAGAATAAGGGCGAGCATAAGGATAAGGACAAGAATAAGGATACTGATAAGGACAACGCCAAGGACGATGGAAAGATGGGGAAAAGGATAATAAGGACAGGGATAACAGTTAAAGACAAGGACAAGCATAAGGTTATGGAAGGACAAGGACAGGGGTGACGATAAGGGATAAGGACGAGGACGAGCCGAGGAATGAGGGACCTGCCGTGTTACAGCCTCCTGCCAACCTCCACCCCGACCACCACCCCCACCCCTTACCCCCACCTTACCTGGTAAGTGCTGGTCGAATGCACCGCGCTTAGGCCGTGCTGCAGATCCCCGTGGCCTGCCCGGCTCGCAGCGTCGGCCAACCAAGCGTCCCTGGCCTCCAAAAAGTCCACCTAACCGTAACCGCACCATCATGCACGATCGTAGGTGGGTGGCAAAGGTGAGGGAGAAGGGGAAGGGTACACATGATAAAAATGGGGAGTAGACGGGGGTGGGAGCGAAGGTGGAGGTAGCGCGCGCGGGGGGGGAGGCGGGGAAATCACCGAACACTCCGCGTCGCGCGGCCTCTTGCGCGGGGGCATAGTTTGTGGGGGCAACAACAGGTTTTGTTTTCGCCCGTGTATAGTAACCTTACACTCATCTTCTGCCCATGAAAGGCAAGCCCGGCCATGGCGGATGATAGAGAGAGAGGAATAGAGATAAGAGAGATGCGGGGAAGGGCTGGGGGGGGTAGGGCACTCCTTGGTTGCTTGCCTTAGTCATTTAACCGTTGACCACACATCGCTTTCGAGACGGAGCACCGTTCTTAATCCCAATAGACACCTCCAACTCAACTGGGGGGGGGAAAGCAAGAGAGAAAGACCGCATTTTTTTCAACATCCATGCAACATCTCAAGACTACCAACAGGCGCTGACCTGAAGCTTCATTTCCACCAGGGCGAGCTGCCGTTGGCTGACACCACCACCGCTACCGCCACCATCACCACCGCCACCTCCAGAAGAAAACCTTCTCCGCTCTCCCCCGGCGCCTTTCCTCCTGCCGATCGCAGCCCGCGCTCGTGCCCCTTCGGAAAGCTTGCTGTCCGCCTCTGCCTGCCGTCGCTGTTGCTCCTGCTCCTGCTGCCGCTGCCGGTGCTGCTGCTGCTGTTTTTTTTTCTCGCTTCTCTCTTCCAACGCTAGGAGTTCCAGACGTCGAAGGCAGGACACCACCTGAGGCGCGCGCGACACGGGTGCGGTGCGAGAAGTACAACCGACGGTCGCGGTCGGTCCGTTGGTTGATTGGTTGATTTGTTGGTTGATTGATCGGTCGGAGCTTAATTTTTGGCGGGTAGGTTGATCGGCCCGTTGATTGATTGGTTGGGTGATCGGTTGGCTGATCGACCTACTGGTCGTCCCGTTGGTTGATCGGTCCGTTGGTTGATCGGTCCGTTGGTTGATCGGCCTGTTGGTTGGTTGATCGGTCAGTCGGTTGGTTGGCCGGTCGGTCTGGTAGGTTGGCTGGTCGATCGGTCGGGCCAACGTACGGCCCGATGGTTGACATCGACGCCAACCATAGCGGGGGGGGGCAGGGAGCGAGGTGTGCCTCAAATTTTAAAGCTGGCGGCGCGCGCCATCGTCTTGGTAAGCGGTCGATTGGCAATTCTGTCCAATCCCGAAAAAAAACAAGCCAGCATAAAATAGTTCCTTCTTTTTTGTCGTGCCGACTTCATAGTCCACCGTCACTGACTCCGAGAACACGCATGCAACCCGATATAGGAAAACCACCCCCGGGATTTCATACGATGCCATCCCCGAGAATAACGATTTCCGACGAAGGAAACCTAAAACAGGAGACAACAACGTGGAACCCGTGTAAAGAAAACGCGTTCTATATTATCGGAACCCCCCTCTCCTGCCCGCCCCCACAGCAGTGCCCCCCAATCTAAAAAAATAATCAGACCTGCAGACAGCTCGTTAGCTGGACGGGACCCCTCAGCTTGGCGACGAGCCTCTCGTGCAAACCCTTGGCGCTCTCCCGCACCTCCTCCACAATGATCTTTATCACGCCTGTTACGCAGTGGTCACGGGAAAAAACGAAACTTGTGTTTGCGCAAAAAGAGGGCGTAAGTAAAAAGCGGAGAGGAGGGGTGGGGGGTGATGGAGCTGTTTGTGTACGGGAGGGGGGTGGGGTTCGCCGCTTATATCGAGATCATAGTTGTGCGGATCTTTGATGCATGCTGTATATGTCAAAATTCATCTTTTAGTCTACAGCATAATTCGGAGTGGCTGTACGCCAGGCGTCTTCTGAGAAAGCCGTGGCCACGCGTGTCTTCCCTTCTCCTCTCCCGGTACACAACTCTTTACTATTGTCCTGAGCGTTCATGCAGCACTCCCACTGGTTGTCGACTTCCATCGGATTTTGTGCGCAATAAATGACCGACAAAAAAACATGCGTTATGGTAGCAATAGTGGTTACCTGGGAGGTAACCCTCACCACCGTCCGCCCTTGCTGAGTCGTGCCCCCCCCCCAGTAAACGCCTCATTTGCTACCTACCGACCGCGCAGAGGGTTTACTCGGCACTCCCAACGCTCGTGGATTTCAGTCCAAATTTTCGCACGAAATATCGACCATGGAAAAACCACACGTCGTGGTACCTATAGTGGTTACCTGGAAGGTGACCCTCACTATCGTCCGTCCCGGCCGAAGCGGCCGCGTTGTTGCCACCGCCACCACTGCCATCGACGCTACACATTCAAGGAAATGTTCAAGCCGAAATGGCATCGCAAGGGGGAAGGAATCGAGGGAGCGAGGGAGGGAGGGAGGGAGGGATCTGTGAGCATAGGGCTATCTACTGTACATCTCTGCTGTTGTATGCAAGTATGCACGCTCTGCCGAGTTTTGTTGAGCGCGGATCGGCGCGTCAAGACACTCGACATAAGCTGCAAAAATTCCAAAAAGGTTGTCCTCAACATCGTGCGCGCACTTCTAAAAGGACTATAAAGTCGGTAAGTCCCACACTCACCGCTGCTACAATGCACACGTTCGGCACTGCTTTTTTAGATATATAAAAAATTAAGAATGCACCTCGTACGGCTGTGATATCGAGGATTTCGTCAAAGTTCATATTTGCAAGCTCTGTGCGTGATACCTCGATTGCGCATGTCACGGGGTGTGTATGTCCTCGTGAAGGGTATAGGTCGGCGACTCCCCTTAGTGCCTGCTAGTGCCAGGGTCAACAGGGTCATGCGAAGACGTTGTATCATTAATCAACCTGGACGGACACGATACAGCCCATATTGAGGGGTATAAAAACTGAATTTCCTATATATCTTTTCCTCTCCATCTCCATCTCTGCCTTTGTTTCTGTCCCTGTATTATTCCCCCCTCTCCCTGTTTCGTCTGTTTCTTTCCCTCTTTTCCTCTTGTCATCTCTCTTTCCCTATCCCCCTCTCGTCCTCTCGCTTCATCTCCCTTTGCCCCTTACCCCCTTCCCCTTCTCGTCTCTTTAAAGCCATCTTTTTTTCACACCTGGACGGAACCACCGCAGCTCCCCGACTCCGATGCCTCCGTTCGAGGGTGCTCGCGAAGGTGGCGATGGAGAGGGCCTCCTCCCAGAGGTCGCTGCGCACGCACGCGTCCATTAGCTGCGGCACTTCCAACAGCTCCACCAGCTGCACGGTGAAAATCGACGACATATCGATAAATAAAGCGACGCGAAGAAGAGGGGCAGAAACGAGACAGGGAGACAGAAACAAAGTCAGCCGGACAGTCACATAGACAGTCAGAGAGAGAGCCAGAGAGGCACACACAAAAGAGGGACAAAGAAACAGAGATACTGGCAAGCATATAGACAGCCAGAGAGAGCCAGAGACACACCGAGAGGGACAACGAGACAGAGATGCAGGCAGACAGGCCGACAGCTACTGCTAGACGGACAGAGAGACTCGAGATACCAAATTACGCAACGCTTGGATTGCGTTGAGGAGGCGAGGGCAGCTGGGATGCGGTTGCTGCGGAGAACTCCCGCTTATGGACAAGATAGCACACACTCGTTCATCCCCCGCACCCCGCACCCCACCCCCTGCTGCCTTCTTCTCTCCCCCCCTCCCTTCCTCCGCCCATCCTTTATTTCCATCTCGCCTGCATGTGATGCTTGAGCGTCTGCCTGTTCCGCTTGTGCCCCCCCACCAGTTCTGCCGCCTCCCTTTGGAACACCGAGAACTCTGACCCCAGGCCGTGCACCTCCGACAAGAGCCCTGACAGGTGGCCCTCCATGGCCTGACCCTGCGCTCGCACGTAACGAACGCACTCCTGATTTTGGATGAACACGCGGTAGTGGTCGAGACTGAGCGAGTGCAGCGCCTGCCGCCACGGAGTTCAATGCGGAGGGAGGGGGGAAGGGAGGAGGGGGGTAGGGTTGGCGAGAGGGGAGGGGAAGAGGGGGGGGGGGGGGTCGGTTGGCACTAGTTTCTAGGAACTGCGAGAATATTCTTCTGAGTTGGGTGGGGGAAGCGTAGTTGGGAGGGGGGGGGGGGGGGGGTGTCACATTGGGACCTCTGGTGGATTGCACTCCTCTGCGCGCTACTACTGTACTGCTACAGGCACAAGTGCTTGCGTGCCATTGCCCGATCAGTCTGTAGGTAAGAGTCACGTGGCGAAGGGAATGGGTTTCCTGTTCCGCCTACGAGTCAAATAATAATGAGGCGAGCGAGCGCCAAGCGCGAGCCTATTTTTCCTTGGTTTTCCAAGGAAAACAAAAAAAGTCTTCATGCTGTAGAGGAACGGACACAAGGCTCCTACAATAGGGTGGTGTGTTTGTAATTGCTCTGTAGACAACCAAGCAAGCAGACCAGCAGTCCACCTTCTTGTATGCTGTCGTTCACGGCTCTCAACGCACACGATACCAAGGCCAATTCGGACGGGCCCTGTGCACGCCAAAATATTAGCCCACCCCTCTCGTGCTGGTTTTGATTACATATTTCGTCGAGGCAGTGGCTGCAACGTGTGTTTTCACAGGCATTGCTGGGCTATGTGCGAGTATGGGTTTCAAAATCAAAAATCAAAACGAACACCTGTTTTGAAAAATCAGCTTTACCGAACGAGCCCACATCACCATTTCGGCTCGTGTCCCTCAGACATGCTGCTAATGACATTGTCAGGCCCACCGTACAAATTGAGGGGGCGGAAAAGCTCTGCCGCAGATATCGTAGTGGCGGCACGTGATACGGGGTACGTACCTCCGATGCTGGACGCGTTTTGGTGATCGGAGATGCAGCTTCTCCGACTTCAAAACTTAAGCCGAAAAAACGGGCACTACTGCCGTAGATATTTTCAGGGGCTTGGTCGACGAGACGCCCGCTCAGCGACGCTAACCCGACCCTAGTCTCGTGTGTCCTGCTGCTGCTGTTGATATATCTGCCACTGCTTCAGCTTCTGCTGCTGCTAATGATACCAGTACAAACAGTACCAGTACCTTTGTTCTTCTCTGAAAACAGAACGTTGATATCAAACAGCGTAGACGTTCGTTCGTATTGGTTTGTACAGTTCGTATCTACCACGTGACCAGGTATGCTGCTGTTATTTTGCTTGGTCTCCCGTGTAATCCGTAGTCACCCGGCATCACAGATTAGACTACTGCAGGTATTGAGGTCGCGCCTCTTTATCGCCAATTACAAGTACCAGGAATCAGATCGTCTCGACAGTATGCCCATCATATCTTCTCTACGATATGCCCATCATATCTTCTCTAGTCTATATGCCCATCATATCTTACCCCTATTTAGCAACAGCAGCAGTACATACCGTAACATCCTGTCAACGCCCCCTAGGACGAGCATTTGTTTTTCAATAAAGCGTTGTCCTCAGAGAGAACAAAGAGGTTGGGAAGACTTCGTCAAGCAAAAAAAAAGCCCCCGAGAAGAAAACGCCTCTGTGGTTTTTTCCAAAAAACAGCAGCCCGCCAGACTCGTGCGTAGCTCGCTTCCTCGCCGCCGCGAACAGGAAAGGTGTGCGTTCATTCTTGTTTGCCTACGGTACCGATGTTTACGGAAGTATTCTTGCGAAGTGTTTCGCCATGTCGTCTGACTGTTTCGGTGTCGCTTTTGTTTTACCTAGGTGAGTATTTCTGCGCCATATTTAATGTCTACCGGCAGAAAAACCGTGGATTTGATAGCAGCTGGAGTTTGAGTTCACATGGAGGGGTAATATCAAGGTAATACAACGAGAAAACGAGCAACAAACAACAAATGGCAAACAGCAACAACGGATGCGCACTGCTTCTCTGCTTTGTTGCTACCTGGTATTTAATAGTTGCTGCCTGTCTGTTGTGTACGAGTACATACTGTTTTTCATTTTTCTCGTGCCGTCCTGTTTCCCTAATTATTATCCAATTGTTTTTCGCTTTTGTTTTTTCCTTCTTTTCTATTCTTCTCTTCTTGTTTCTTTTCTTATTTTTTTGTTGCAAATTGTCTGGTGTGCTGACTTTCTTTTTTTTGTTTTGCCCGCGTGTTCATTGCGGTTGGCATTGCAAATCGACTTGCTGCCTTTGCTAATATGTCTCTGTCTCGTCGTGTGTGACCCCAGAGCTCGTCTGTCTACACCAGTAGGAGGCATCGGCACGGGCACTGATTTGCTGGATGTGGATGAGTTGAACGAGTTTAATGTGAAGAACACACACGGACACATTGCATACAAGTCGCGCAGTGGGGTGGAATGGAATACCGCTGATATACCTTCCGTTTCCCCCCCGGTGGGGCATCGTTTTTTGTGCTGTCCCCTCGGGGGGGGCTGTTTATTTTAGCACCTGGTATAAAAAAAGTCTTTGCCCCGGGGGGGGATTACCAAAGAGGAAGTGAGGGGCTTTTGTCAAAAACACACAATCGAGGTCATTCTCCAACTGATAAAACACAAAGTTTAAACCACTTTTTCGGTCATTTTGGCGGGGGGGGGGGGGGGGGGGGAGAATGGGAGCGTTGGCAAAGCGTATCACGGTATATACCTGAGTTTGCCAGGTGTGGTGTGTGTTGATATCTGGTGGGTTTGCGTTACACTGATTGTGTGTTATCCATCGAACGGTGTTTGTTCTGCGTGGGTTCTGGTCGTCACAAGCTATCGTGAAGCTACGCGGAACAGCAGCACATGCTGCCACACGACGAGAAACTACATAAGACAATCGATGCCATCAAACTTCTGTAAGACAGAACATGGACGACGGGCGGTATCTCTCCAGCTCCGGGCAACAAGCACGACCGCCGACCACCCTCGCCCTACGCCAGCATACATACCTCATCTACCGCTTTAGCTTCCGAGTGGAGGCGTCCCGGCTCATTCTGTAGGCGCTCCAGCCCGAGGGACGCCAAGGAATGTACGTACGCCTCGGATAGGTGCACGGGTTCGGCGTCCGCGGTACCGCCTATTCCGCCGCTGCTGCATCCGTCCCCATCCTCAGCCATGCTTCCTGCGATGCACGATGCAGTAGCGAGCCAACTGAGTAAAGGGTGGAATGCTCTTGGTGCTTCGTGTGTGCTTCCGTGTGTCTTCACTGAGCGGAGTGTTGTTAGCAAGCGCTACATATGCTATGCGTTGATCCTCTCGTCCGATCCTTTTTTGATTACTTTTTTTAAAGGGGTTTCCTCAGTATTGTTCGTGAATGTTTTAAAAGGGGCGATTTCGCGATGTTGCGTTGCCGGCTCTACGAACCGGCCTCCTGAACCACCTCTCCGGCTACCTTCCTTGCCGTTTTGGCCGGGACTGTGCGCTCCTAAGACGGTGAGTCCACAGGCCGTACAATATCCTTGTCGCGCCGCACTCGGGCATTCCGCTTCGCCCGCCGCCGCACGCTGTGCGACAGCATTGGCGGGCCGGAATGTGTAGCCACCTGCCGATAACCTGTCGGAGGCAAGTCGATCGCCACGCCACGCGGTAGCGCCGAGCGAGGTTAGAAATATTTTGCAGCGTATCTTCGCGAGCGGCGGGCGTTGATTGGTACTAGCAGTTGCTATTGGTGCGTGCTGCACTTATTATCATCTTCTGTTTTCTTTACCCACGTGTTTGAATGTTTGAATATGTTCTCGTCTCGTCTCGCTTCGAGAAGAGTGAGGGTGTGGCTCGTGATGCCATTGACGCCGCTCGCTCGTTTGACTGATCCGCCCCCTGGCTATTTGCTTCAGCGTAAAATTGTGTACGTAGTATACGTGCAAGGGGCTTCGCCGGCGGCCGTCACCTGGTATACGCCACGAGAAAGCTTTGCCGGCGACCTGGACAGGTCGCTACCTCACGTGATGCCAAAAATGTTAGCGGCATAGTGGCGAAAGATGGGGGTCGGACGTAAATACCAAGAAGAGTTATTGAGAGCGGTCTAGTGCATGGAGGCGAAGGATGAAGTACCTTAGAGCGTCTCGTACGCGCTACTGCCGCCCAGAGAATATCAACAGCAGTGACTCCCGAACGTAGTAAATTGGTCGCAAATTAGACACACACCTGCATTTTATGCTGCACAGCTCTGCCTACTCCATGCGGGAGGCTCAACCGCACTTCCTCCCACGCACCTTCGAGATAGACGCACAACGACAACAACATAAAACCAACTGCCGCACTGATACGCACGTCACACCTGGTATAATACAACCGACAAGTGCTACGCGTGTCTTTATCTTGGTTAGCTAATCGTGGATGCTGGTCACACAGATCCCAACCCGCAAGTATATGACTGCTCACAGCTGGTGATGGGTACGACAACCCAGAGTTACTTGGAAGCCTGTCCTGTGACCACGGACTTAATCGTTCGAGTTAATTGAGAACAACAACAATTAATGCGAGCTAGAGTATATTTTACAAGGGCTCCGCTCCGCGGGCGGCTGACGCCGCCCGCTTCGCTCGCGCAATGAAGAACGCAACTAGATGTGAAGCAGGCAGAAAGAAGAGGCCCATGATTTGGTGCAAATATCGATTTGATAATGCCAAGAGCTACCTACCTGTGCATAACTGATTATCCTGGTGCCTGTGCTGTGTGCATGTTGGCGATGTCACGTTCTGATCGGGCGGTACGGGTGTAACTTGCGAAACAAAAAAACTTTAGGACCGAGAGGGAGGACAACCAAAGAAGAAAGCAAATGAGGGGTAGACAGCAGTCCACACGTGCATACTGGTACATACATATATAGTGTGAGGCGTTGAGGGCTGCCTGCGCTCTGTGCTGTGCTGTTTTGTCCTTGTGATACATGCTCGACGGCAACATGCTACTGCTGCTGTAGCTCTGAGAGCTGCGGGTGGGTGTGTTGCTTTGAACAGAAGGAACAGGTTGCTAAATAATACTAAATATTGATAGTTCTTGTAGTATACGAACAGCGTGTCATACGATCATGAAAAGGGTATAACGTCAGCCGTCGACGTATCCTGTAGTCAAGTAACTGAGGGTTTATTTTCTGATCGCCCGCAATAAAAACGCCATCGCATCTGAGTGGAACTAATGGATTCGTAGAGTTACTAGGGGATGGGTAGGGTTTACGTAAGTTTTTCCATGTATCTGGTATTTGGTATGTACGTACCTTTGTCATTGTTTGACCGAATATTTGTGTACTTGTATACACTCATATGTATTTGTATTTATCTTCCACACCTCCGATAACGTAACACTCGGATAACACTCATCTACGTTGTGGGGCCAAACGCGGGTGCTTGGCCACGTCGTAACATAGTGTTAGCACGGGAGGAGTAATCACGGTAAAGCGGTAACATAGTGTTAACTGGAAACGAACGTGCGAACGCCTTAACGTTATGCCTCTGCTGGATGCTGGATCCCGCCCAGCCCCCGTACAGATAGTAGCATTATGTTACGCGGTGACCCGTCCTTGTACTAACGCCGTCACACAATTTTAGGCTTTTACCATAGACGTACGTTTTCACTCTAACATGCCCAGATCGATATCCGCAGATTTGCTAACATGATCACATTGTGTTACCGTCTACGCGGCGTTAGACGTAACACCGTAACATCGTGTTACCCGGAATGGCGTGTTAGACAAAATGCCCCAACACAACGTTAGTATGTTGGCCAGCACCACTAATGCCCTAACATTGTGTGACACATAACACTCTATTACTGCCATACCATTAGTATAGTGACCCGCACTACTAACATTACGTTATTCGTATCCCCCATCTACTGCCTTAGGGTCGGATAAGGTAACATTTGACGCACGTTGGCAGCGCTACAGTCTTAACCAGCCGGTGCCTAACATTATGCTAGGATGTTAGTCTAAACGCCGACGACCGCCTAACGTTATGTTGCGATGTTTCTGTCATTCAAATACCTGGTTCTAACGTTTTGATACGCACTGTATTACCACAACCATCAATCCCATCCTGGCTAACATTATATCACTGCGTTACCATTGGGGCCGAGATCGTTCTGACATGGTGTCGTGATGTTACCCTTTGGATCTTCCCGGGATCTAGCATGTGCTACCTGTGTTAGCGGTAAAGCGGCGTCGCGGAGTAACATGTAGCCGCCGAGATTCCGTTGCGCGGAGTAACATAATGGAGCCGTGTTATCCTATTTCGTCGAGATCCTGATGACTATGTGGTATCCGCACGTTATACCGCAGAAGATATTGCAAGCTGCATGCCAGACACGAACAATTTGTACTTGCAATTGCACTTGTGCTAGGTGACATTCAAAAAGAGAGGCGGGGGGAATCCGTTTACAAGGGACGTCCGCCTCATCAATCACCCATCACCCACAATCACATCAATAACGCCACGCCGACCACAACCACAATACATGTTCAGCTATCGTCACCACGGCCGACATACTGCATACAGCCCACACCGTGCAATTCGCGCGGTGGCGCAGACGTCATGACCACTCAACCGTCCGCCGCCGAGCCTGGCGCCGTCGATAACAACGACGTGATTGCGGGGTCATCATTGGCAGCGCAGGCGATGATGGTGGTGTAGAAGACCACACCTCCGATAACGTAGCAATTAACATTTGACGTAAATGTTGCGGGTCAGCGAAAAAAATTGTACCGTACCGTTACTACGTTGACTATTTTCTGGGTTTGTGATAACGCAGTGTTGGTGTGTTATGCTTTGACGGGCGATCGCGTAAATTATGATAGAGTGGTACCTTGATCCCGTATTGACCGCAGTATATGTGCAATGGTGTTAGGGTAGACAGGCAGCCCATAGGGATATACACTATGTTAGTGTGTTACTAGTGGCTATCGTAACACGGGTTGAAGGGATAACGTACGTGGTCAATTACACTTTAGCATTATGTTACCGTGTCAGCGACATCAGTCAATTAAACGTCAACGTTATGTTACCGTGTCAGCGACAGCATTCAATTAAACGTTAACATACGTTACCGTGTTAGCGATAGCAGCCTCTAGCAAGTATCGTTACGTTAAGGTGTCAGCGAAATTTTTTACTTGCTACCGTAGCATACTTTAGACGGATAACGTGCATGCCCACTTAAACGCGTAACACTATGTTAGTGTGTTAGTGGAAGTCCTACTGGCTATCGTAACACGCGTTGAAGGGATACGTACATGGCCAGTTAAACGTTAAAATTGTGTTACCGTGTTAGCGACAGCAGTCAATTTCGGGCGTGTTATCCTTTTGAAGCCCTCGGGTACTACGAAGTCAGCCTGGGCTTGCTGAACAGCCGATGTGACGGAAGCGGACTCGTCGCCCTTGCTTCTTGCTGATCAGCCGATGTAAAGGAAGCGGACTCGTCGCCTGCAAGCAAGGGCGACGAGTCCGCTTCCGCCACATCGGCTGTTCAGCAAGCCCAGGCTGTCTTTGTAGTACGCGAGGGCTTCAAGAGGATAACACGCCCGTAATTGACTGCTGTCTCTAAGCAAGGACGACGAGTCCGCCCCTGTCAAATCGGCTGTTCAGCTAGCCCAGGCTGACTTCGTAGTACCCGAGGGCTTCTAGAGGATAACACGCCCGCAATTGGCTGCTGTCGCGAGCACGGTAACATAAGGTTCATGTTTAACTGGCCATGTATTTTCTCCGTGCAACGCGTGTTACGATAGCCAGCAGGACTTCCACTAACACAATAACACAGCGTTATGTAAGCGTTTACTGGGGCATGCACGTTATCCGTCTAAAGTGTGGTACGGAGGCAAGTAAGAACTCCGCTGACACCCTAGCATAACGTTACTCGCTATGAATAGAGGCTGCTGTCGCTGGCACGATAACATTCTGTTAACATTTTAATTGACTGCTGTCGCAACACGGTAACGTAGTGCTAACGTTTAATTGACCATGTACGTTGTCCCTTCAACGCGCGTTACGGTAGCCACTGGAACTTCCGCTAGCATAGTGTTAATCCCTGCGGGCTGCCTACCCCAACACCGTAACACATATCCTGCGGTCAATACGGGATCAAGGTAACACTCTAACATAATGTTACGCGATCGCCCGTCAATAGCGTATCACACCAACACTATGTTATCACACAACCCAGAAAGTAGATTACGTTTTAACGTAAAGTTACCATTATTTTTCGCTGATCCGTAACATGTACGTCAAATGCTAATTTTATGAAAAATATTTCAAGGACGTCAGCCGTGAGTTCGACGAATTTCAGGTCAATACTCATCTTTGCAAGCTGCGTTGTTGGTACTTGTAATATACTATATGAGTGAGTTTTTATTCGGAGGGGTCCTATTTCTTGTCCACTATAATGGTAAGTGTTGGTATTTATACTTTAGGTGGGGAATTTTGAGCTAGATCAAACACCACATCTATTTTATAAAAATTTTGCTGTAGTTTCCACTATACTGCTCTATCATATGTATGGTAGGCGGTTTATTTTGCTCTTTCTCCCCCCGGCTTTAATATCGGGAAGAGTACGAATACAGAATATTATTAGTTATCTTATATGTTACTCTTGATACAGCATTCGAGAAGTAAAGGCAGCTACCCCCCCAAAAAAAAAAAAAAAAAACTATTTGGGACACGAACCCACGGTTCCAAATTGATACGCTGTCACTCTAACATTTTATAAAAATATATTTTCAGGACGTCAGGTGTGAGTTCGACGAATTAGCTAATTGTTTCGTACGTTACTCGAAGTGTGGTATGTTCTTAAGCATGATGTGACGCAACATAAACTTGGATGTACGTGTTTGGACCATCTTCGTACCTGATTTTGTTTATCGGCACTTTTTATGTTGCTTACTCGTAGTATTTTTTTACTCTTTGTTTTGTTCTGACTCGAGTTTTGAAGATCCATTGTTTTAGTTTTTTCAATCTTTTGAAGTGAAAAACTTGGTTTTAGACCGGTGACAATGGAAGGCCAAAAGTTTAACTTTTTTTTTTTGTTTGTTTATCCTCCGGCGAATGGGGAAAAATAAAGCTTTAGCTCACGACACTTCCACGTATTTTCATACGCGTCGTGTGTCGATGATTAACACAGTTGCTTTCGCAGCCCAACGCTAGCTGGCGCACCCTTCGGGTCCCATTGTAGGTATAGCGTAAGCTGTCCCTATCAGTGGTCTTCGTTACAACCCCGGCAGCGCAAGCTATAGTTGTATACGGATGCGTGTGTATGTCGACCCGGCCTGTCCCCTGAGGGTTTAACATTCCCGAAGAAACAGCCAAACTCTGCCTGAACGGCCGCCTATGGACCCAATTTGGTAGATTTGTTTATTGACACTTCTTCCCAGAATTCTGACAGATTATAATCAAGTGATTGCACGACGAATTACTTGCCGAGATATTCGTAGGTTTGTCTGTGAGGTGATGCCATATACTGTGAGCGCGCTCGCGATCGGAGTATCACACACAGCTTGCGAATATGAGTTTCGACGAAATCTTCGATCTCACAGCTGGTGGAGTGTATTTTCATTTTTTTATAATGTGAGCGTGCTCTCGCTTACTCTGCACTTTTTGGCGTTTGAATTTTGGCACGTCCTTTCTGCTGGTGGTATTAGTCTATATGATGTGCATCGACGGCTGATGTTGCACCTTTTTCATCCGTAATTGTATGATAGGAGAGCAAGGACGCGAGGAGGGCGTCTGCCATGACCTTGTGACCATGGTACGATTACGCAAAGCGCACCCCGAAGCCCACAGTAGTAGCCATCGGTTAGACTTGCATGTCTGCCATGACTATGTGACTATGGTATCAGGACGCACAGCACATACATCCCGAAGCCTCATGCCCGTCGGCTCGACCCTCGTCTCGGCTCTCGGCGTGTACTCGTATTCCACTTCACGCTACAACAGGAGCTGGGGCAGGTGTGCGAGGGAGCGCACCGATGTCGTTCGACGATGGACTGGCGTCTTCTGGACTGGGCGCCGCGGGTTCTGGCGAGGTTAGCGCCGGCATTGGTTATCGGGGGACAGTGGTGCACCCGATTTACGAGCGTCCTGAGTAGGAGTAAAAGACGTTTACGATGCACCTCGACCAGTATCATAACTACGCTGCAAAGACGATCCCACACTAATTCCAAGTAGTTCGCCCCAAACAATAAGGGTGCAGTTCTAAAGGGGGTGATGACTAATAACTATGAAATGTCACGCATATGCTAAAACTTATGTTGATTCGTACGATACCCAACGTGTGGTAAGAGCCGGACGGGGATAAGAAGAGTAAACACGTCAGCACGTGGTGAAACACCGGCCTGTTCCCGTAGACTCTTGAATCGGGTACCACACTGTGTGTAATACCCGTGTACAGCAGACAACGTGTCGAGGCCGCCTTCAGTGTCGCCTCCTGTGCTGTCGCGGATGACGTGCTGCAGTACCGTAGTAGGCCAGCCGTACCGTTAGTAGACCAATTATGCTGCAGCTTCTGCCTCTGCTGCTGCTCTAGATATCATACTCTGACGTACGGGTAGTACGAGTAAGAGTAGATTATTTGAAACCCATTTCCAACTCCTAACATGTTTTCCTAGTCTAACTCCAACTGTTTTGTCCCCATGTCGGGAGTGCGGTGCTAAGAGGAGCACTGGAGGGGCTACGGTTTAAGAGCTACCGTACCTCATACCGGTATCAGTTTAAGAGAAGCACTGACTTAAGATACATCGGAATGGCTTTGGCACTAAACGTCGCATGTTTTAAGAGGCAGTTTGGACAAAATCCCGAAACACTCTCGTATGCCCATTGAACCCATTGGAAACCCCTAAAAAGCTCGAGTGTCCCCCCACTTATAAACAGCTGGGCTGTGTCATCCTTGTTGTAGAACGCTGCTACATATAGAAGAACGTAATTGAGCGTGGACACATCAAGCGCCCCTTCGAAACATTTAAGCCCGTGTGCTGTTCAGCACTTCTCCCCCTCGTGTTATTTGGCGGTGGCATTGCATGACCACATCACTTTGCTTGCTGTATTTGCAACATGTATCCCTGTATTATAATTGGTGACCTCAGAGTCCCACATCGGCAAGGTTATTGATTGTGCTGGATGTAAATGGGTGAAACATCGATTTAGCGTCAACATCACTCACCTGTTGGATATAAGTATCATATCTGGCACGCATTTTTGTCGTAATTATATATTTAGAAAGATGAAAATATATGTAGCAACATACCTGGTAATTATTTCGCAAACTTCCCACACAAGTCACTATCAAATAGCGATCATGGTGATACTACATGGTTGCGTATGTCGAATGTTCTATCTTACGATCAACTACCCGACCCATGTATGATAACACACCGCGAAGCTATAACACATTTCTGTACCACATCAGTTCTAATATTTTGCTATCATCCACCTCCGTCCCCTGTCACCATCACCACATCACCACACACACCCCTTCCCCCACGCACACAAGAAACAACCCACCCGCCCTTCCGCGCCGCCTCCTAAAATAAAATATGGCAAGAGTAATGAACACTACCAGACATGTCATATCACTTCATTACCTATCCAGCCAGCCATGCCGTAGCTCCATATTACCCCCCCCCCCCGCCCCACTCCTTCCCCGCCACCAGCATCATCGTCTAGACCAAGCGCGTATAGTAAGTTCCTACAATTTATACATTTATGCGACCTGAAGCGCTTGGAATCCCCCCCCCCCCCCCCCCCCCCCCGACTGCGCCACATTATTTTTGTTATTTCCCGCCGCCCTACCTAAAATCAAAATCTACCTGAGTAATAGGCACTACCAGACAGGTGATATCACCTCATTACCTTTCTAGCCATCCATACCGTCGCTCACAAAATATCCCCCTCCCCCGCCCCCTCCTTCCCCGCCACCTGCACCATCGCCTAGACCTAACACCACGCGTATACAAGTTCCTACCAGGTATACATTTATGCGACGTAAAGCGGTTGTAATCCCCCCCCCCCCCCCCTTCCAACATTCCGCCCTCTCCCGGTTGTACGAGTTACGGGATATACATGGTAAAGTAAGTGATGCATTCCTTCCACAACCGTCACATTTGTCCCCATAAAAGGGTTTATAGTTTCCGCGCACAGATTGAGGTTCCCCCCCCCCCCGCCCCTCCCCACTCCTCTTTTTCGCCCCCGGCCCCCCGTTTTTTTTTTCTTTTTAACTCCGCCCTCCCCTCACCGGTTATACGACTTACTGGATATACTTGATGAACTGATGCATTTTCTTCCACAGCTGTCAGATTTTGTCCCCCTCAAAAACGGGTTTTATTGTTTCCGCGCACAGACTGACTAACATCACGCTGTTGACCCTGATAGCTACACTGTAGTTGCAAGCGGAGTCGCCGACCTATATCCTTAACGAGGACACACACTCCGTAATACGCGCGATCGGAGTATCACATACAGCTTGCAAAAATTAGTTTCGACGAAATCTTGGATCTCACAGCTGGAGTGCATTTTTATTTTTATTATATGTATACCAGGTATGTATGTGGTTGTCGTCGCCGACGCCGTACTTAGTGACCCTTTGGATCTTCCTATCCTATTTCTGTTTTAGTGTGTCCTGCGGAAGACGGGGCTCTACCATGCGTCATCCGGGCCCCAGCGACCGCACGCCCGCGCCAAGCACCCCCCACGCAGCCGGCGTGCGTGTTCCCGCCGAAAGAATGCGCCCCGATGCCCAACGCGGCGAGCGGGGGGCGCGGAAAGCCGCCCTCCCGGGGAAACCGCCCTCTCTCCGCGGGAAGCGCGCGGATCCGCGGAAGTCGAGGCGTTCACGACATATGCAGAGGCCTACCCATTCGAGGTCGCCCCTACACTGTGTTCTCCACACTATTTCCAAGACTAATACATCCGCACTAATTTGAAGATAAATTTTCCCACATTAATTTCAAGACATGTTTTCCCACAGTAAAATTAATTTACATACTGGTATATATATACATTTCAACTGGATGTTCAAAACTCGGTTTGGAATCGAACACGAGTCAAAACTCCGGGAGATAGCAACTTCCGTAGGTAAATATCGAAAATACAACAAGGCGGGATGGAAGTCGACCGACAAAAATATTTGCCTGTACAATGCAGGTGCTCTGGCGACGTGTTCGAGTACGAACGAACGCACCTGTTTGCAGCTGTACACACTGATATACTGCTGTTGTAGCACATGGGTCGGTGGGTTGGTTAGTAGGTGAAAGGCTTCATCGGTGAGCGGGTGTGTCGTGTGGTATGTGGGTGAGTGTTGGTGCCTGCGGGAGGTGTGGCTGTTATTATTATTTGGTGTACTGCTGTAGAGCTGAAATTTTTTTCTCCGCCATACCGGCCGGCTCTGGCATACCTCTTAACCCCTTTAGAGCCCCCAAACCCCTCCCTATACTAACTTCAAGTAATTTTGTCCCCAAAACGGGTTTCCAGTTCTAAAGGCGTTAAGTACCACTGTTGTAGTTCTCCTATGTATGCCTTTCGCGCTCCGAAAAGAGATCCAACTATGCTATTTGCCGCTCCGAAAAAGAGGTCTGCTATTTATTTTTATTTTTATTTTAAGGCACTTGATACCCCTCTTTGGGCACCCACGACATGGTGGGTGTTACTCCCGGCGCGCGTGAATTCACGCGCGAACTCTCTAACGCTTAAACCCCATATATTTGGTACCATGTACGGAGGTGTGACAGCTTCCTCTTACACCGAATTAGGATTATTATGAGTTTTAGAGAGATTTTTATTTCGTATCACTAATTACGGTACACGATCTGGTACCGAACAGCTGTGAGATCGATACTTTCGTCGAAACTCATCTTCGCAAGATATGTGTGATTTTCCGGCCCACGTGTTACGGGCTTACAGCACCTCCAATGAAGAATATAGCCCCCCCCGTAAGTACCCTGGGAACGTGTCAGGGTACCTAAAATCTGGTACCAAGTGTCGCCCCGGTGGTCTAGTGGCTACCCTCGAATGCTATTAAGGAGTCGCTCCGAACGGTATTTGGGGGGGGGGGGTTGTTGATATTTCGAGTAGAACAGTCTTTTCAAAAATGTTCGTAAGCAGAAACCATACTATTTATAGTACATAAGATTCTAGCGGTAGGAACAACGCCTCACGGAAAACGTGGCATCTCCTTACCCACAGCTTCATTCCCCTCCCCTACGATATGTGAAGAATCTTACAATAACGGCAATCTCTCCTCTGCCAGATTACTCGGACGCGTGCTTCAACCGAGAGAAAGCCTCAGAGGCTAACGCTGTAGAATTCACTCTGCCATCTATTGGTACCCTCAAAAACATGCGAGTTCTCGCGCCACCGAAGTTGTTTGACATTGAACTTCGGCGACAATGCCAATGACTGCCATACCGATCGATGTCAGCTTCTGGCACAACACCGCGCTCGTCACAGCACGAGCGCCGCAATGTAGGTGTACGGGTTAGGGGTTGCAGAATGAACGAATGCCACGAATACCTTTACGGGATGCACACACAAGGAGTACGTTTTAGTGATATGCTGTAGGTTAAAAAAAAGTATTGGGCGCAGCGTAAGTTTTCTTCGCATGTCATATGCGGAGACAACGAAACTGTGGTTCAGGAGGTGCGTCGCATTACGTCATTCATGGGGCCCTGTTATACTGCAAATCGTATAGCTGGTGCGGAAAAGGATTATTACAAGAGATTATAACATACACCTGGTTTAGAGTGGCAGTATGGCCAGCGCGGCTCCTTAATGCTAGAGTTGGTTCTGGAATTCCAATCTCGCGTGGGTCTAACTTTTGAGTTTGTTTGCTAAATATTAAATCACGGAATTAACTGCTGGGAGCAACTAGCAGCGTGGCTAGGAGCATCTCGATGCGAGTCGACGAGGGAAGAATTAGCTGGAGTCTTCTCACGATGAAACCGAAGGCGCCTACCGTAAGTGGCGCGAGGGGAGAAGAGCCTGGTTAGCGAACTCGGAAATGATTTACGTCTACGGGTGGGGGGTGAAGGAGAAAGAAAAGTTGCAAAGATAACAGATGGGATGAGCAAAATCTAAAAAACAAAAAAATTAGCACTGGGCACTCCTGCCACGAAGATACCCCAAATTTCAAGGGTACCATTTGTTCTTTACGCATGCTGCCAGGTACCTGGTACACGGTACGCGATACCAGGTACAGAGTACTGCTTAGTCTACCCTGGTACCTACCGGTATCAATAAGGGAAGCAGCCAGAAAAAGCTATACAGGGGGGGGCGTTTGGCGCTTTTTTCCGTTAGGGGAAATCTTGTATGTTGGCCGCCAGTATCAACAGAAGCACCTCGTGTCGGCAACGCTCATTGGCCAAGGCACCCCTGCACCGGGATACGGCTACAAACGTCAGGGTGTCGGGTTTTACCGGTTTGTAGCTTCTCAGGTTGGGTTCCAGTTTCAACGTTTAAAGTTTTAACCGTTCCGCCATACGCATAGCGCGGGGTTTGCTGTTTCGTAGCGTGCAGAAAACCGACCGATACGTACATCAGACCCCGACAACATCAACCCCGTCAACGTTAGAAGTAAACAAGACTACAGCATTAACGGCATACCGGCACGCCCGACGGAGCAACCATAACATACAGCTACTGCTGTAGCTATACATGGAACCAACAAAGAACAGAGCATTGCTGTCGAAAGCCAGAATGCCGGAATTTCTCTACGACAGCGTGTCGGGGTCATTTGCCCCCCTGTTCGCCCCCCGAGCTATATGTGACATGTCCACGAACCCACGGAACACATCCGGTATAGGTAGTCGGAACGCGCTGACACCCTAGCAACGTAGATTTGCGTATATTTGCAGGATACGATCACCTTGTGAGTGAATAATGGTGTAGTACGCAGCTTGCAAACATGAGTATGACCCAAAAATTGTCGAACTCGCAGCTGACGGCGTTAAAATATTCTTGTATTTTACCTTTTCTACATAGCAGTATGTGTGAGTTACGTGATTGCATTGTTTGTGCTCTCTCCGAGGAGGGAAGGAGAAGGGACAAAGCGCAACATGCGATGGCCCTTTGACGGTCCGCCACGCCGAGTTCCTTGGGCACTTTTGTCTACCATGTACTCAGGGTGCCCGCCACAAGAAACACGGACGCATCCCAGAGAGCCTAACCTCGTTGTGTGCTCCGAACTCAGAAAAAACCCTCGGTTGGTGGTGTATGTATTGTTTCTCAGCGGGACGCATGCTATGGTCTTGTTTTTCGAAGGTTGGCGGGGTTGGGTGGACATTTTTGGCCGTGTCGGTCGGTGTTGTGCACGCCTTAAAACGATGAACCCTGAGCCAAATGACGTTAAAAACCAACCTGAGATATTAGAACAGGGTGAACCCCCAGGCGGTTTTGGCCATATCCCGATACAAAGGTCTTTTGGCCAATGAGCGCTTCCGATATGAGGTACTTGTAGTGACAGATTTCCCCGGCGTCGTTTAATGGCGTCAAACACCGCCGTTGTACCGTTTTATGGCTGATACAATTTCGAGGAAACGACTGAAGAGGACAGGACAGTCGGCGAAACTCGACAGAGGCCCACAGCCTCAGCGTCAGACCGACACCCTCGAATTTTTGGTGAAATAAATTATACCAGGTGCCAGTCCAGGTGCCAGGCGCCTGGTATCGATGCCAATTTGATGGACGACAATGGACGACGCCTTACGATATCTCCGTTTGGTGTCTGGGCTCGTCTGTCGTGTACACATCCCACGAGAAGAGAGAGCTTCAGTATGAGTGCACGCTTCGCAACAACAAAACAGCCCCCAGCCCTCCCCGCCGACCCCCACGTGGAATATTCAATGCCCAACCCCTGCCACCTTCTCGCCTCCTCGCGTGTACTCTTAGGATCTCCACTCGCACCAAGAAGGCCTCTTGCACATGCACCCCCCCGCCGCGGTCCCGCCATCGGCTTCGACGGGCATGTCGGACACCTCGCATTCCATGTTCTTAACCCCCCTGGCCGTGACAACGGCGACCGTCGCCATGAGCGTCACCACTATCTCGTCGGCGCCCGCTGACGCCGTCGCACAGGCGGCCTCGCCGATGGATGCGGAAGCGGCGGCGACTCCTACGCCGTCCGGGCTGCACGGGGAGGGGGTGCTCCCCATCGCGCACACTCCCTCCTCCTCCGCGTCCACCTCCGCCTCCTCTGCTGCTGTTCAGCATCCGGCCACCTCCGCTCTGCACCATCAGCAGGAGCAGCAGCAGCAGGAGCAGCAGCAGCAGGAACAGCAGCAGCAGGAGCGGCAGCAGCAGGAACAGCAGCAGGGGCAACAACAACAACAACAGGAGCAGCAGCAGCAGGAGCAGCAGCAGCAGCAGCAGCAGCAGCAGCAGCAGCAGCAGCAGCAGCAGCGGCACACGGCCCCACTACCGGCACCGACACCGTTCGGGCTCCCGTTGCCGCTCCCGGTGCCCGTGCCGGTCGCGCCGCTCACAGGCCCGTTCCTGTCCCCGTCTTCCGTCGGCAGTTTGGCTCGGTTCGCGTTTCCGCCGGCGGGGCAGTCCGCCCTCCCACCGCCGCCGCAACCTTCGCCGTTGCCGCTGCCGCTGCCGTCGTCACCGCTGCCGTTGCCGCCGCCAGTCGCGGCTGCGGCTGCGGCGGCTGCGGCGGCCGCGGCGGTCTCCTCTGCATTTTCCGGCCCGGGCGCTTTGGCTGGGGTGGACAGCACCGCGGCGGCCAACTTTCAACCGACGCATCATTTGTATTTCAACAATTTTGCGCCAGCCGTCGCCCCTGATGATGCCGGTGCCGGTACCGCCGCGGCTGCCGCCGCTGTCGCTGCTGCTACGTCTGGGGTCGGTGCGGGGGCGGGGACGGGGGCAACGCTTCCCCCTCTGTCGTCTACCGGCGTGAGCTCGCTATCGTCGCCGGACCAGTTTCGCGTTCACCAGCCGTCCGTCGGGTTCGGAGGGTTGCAGGAAGAGGCGCCCACTGTTCAGGGGATGGAGCTCGCTAGCTCGCATCTTTATCAGCAGCAGCAGCAACAGCAGCAGCAACAGCAGCAGCAACAGCAGCAGCAGCAGCAACAGCAACAGCAACAGCAACAGCAACAGCAACAGCAACAGCAGCAGCAGCAGCAGCAGCAACAGCACCACGGCCATCCGCATCTTCCCCCCCTGCAGCACCTGCAACATCAGCACCAGCACCAGCATCAGCAGGGGCAACAGCAGCAGGCCGGCGGCGAGATGGAGAGGCCCGTGACCCCGCCGGCCGTGCCCGACGCCGAGATGAAGGGCAACGCGCCGTGGACGCCCGAGGAGGACGATAGGCTTCGAGACGCCGTCAGCAGGCACTCCCTTCGGCATTGGAAGAAAATTGCGAGGTGCCAATGATTGATGACTCTCAGTCGTACTTATAGTACGTGGGCACTTGTGCGATTGAAGCCAACCCGTACTTCTCTGGTCGCGCTTGTCCCTGCAATGTGTCCCTGCGAGCTCTGTTGTGGGCACAGAGAACGACTTCCTTGTCTTACTGCAACAACAAATCCTCTTCTGATTCATTTTCATAAAATGGTGTCAAGTACCTCAGCTTTGTGTGATTGATTTAAGGGTCGATAATCATATTTGCAAGCTGCGTGATCTTCCGATCGCGCGTTTTTACATGGGTATTGCTTTTTAAAGATTTACGACGCCTCTGGATGCCGTCAGGGTAAACAGGATGTTTTTACCGAGGGAGATTTCGATCCATATTCATTCTGCGCACTGATACTATGCACATGCAATTCGTATGGAGAAGAACAATTACTGAAACTGATACCCACCTGATATTTAGTTCAATTAAATTAGCATGCAACCCGTGTTTTGTTTTAACCTTAAACAGTGTAATGCAGTTGCGTTCACAAGCATCTTCGCGAACTTGTTCACGATCTTGTCTGTTTTCCTTTATCTCGGCGGCGTTGGGCGCTTCTGTCTGTCGGTATTTTTTTCCCACTGAGGTCGGCGCGTATGGCTCAACGCCTGCGTCGCTTTTTGTCTCCGATCGCGCTTTGTTTTTTTTTCAGACACGTGCCCGGACGAACTGCGGTACAATGCCTCCAGCACTACAAGCACGTGCTCCACCCAGATATCGAGAGGGGGTCGTGGGCGCCGGAGGAGGTGAGCCGCCGAGGGGAAGGGGGCGATTGGTGGGCGAGGCAGGTTGCTGGGGCGTGTTGCTGAGTGGTCCTGCTCGGCTTGACTGTGCTCGGTCGGCAAATTTTATTTTCGACGTTTCGGACGATTGTGTTGTGGCCTGATGGACGCCTCCGCCTGGCGTATTTTTGTATATCGTTTTTAGCGATTGTACCTTCCAGGCGCTATGCTGGTGTAGCACGGTGGCTTGCATCGTTTCGGGAAAATGAGGTGTTGCACTCATTTTTGTAGCTCTCTCCGTTCTCTACGGTGCAGCACACCCGGCGTCGACGTCTGCGGCCGAGCCTTCTCGCGTAAGAGATCACCACCACCTCTCCACAGGGTGTATATTTATTCCTTCGTTACTTCCCGGCGTTGAATTACCTCGTGCACGGTACGGGGGAATGCCCTTGCTACCCCATACCCACCTTCTCCTGCCTGCTGTGCAGTAGTTCACTGTTGTATAAAATATCAGGTCTTCCTGCTTGGGAATTGGTTCACCGAGACCATTGAGGCGTTTTCTACCGGGAGCACAAGATCACGGTACATGTAGGAGCCTTCGAGACGGCCAACATCCTCAATGCCCCGTTAATCCGTAGCCCGACTGCCGTTTCCCCCTCTTGCTCCTTTTCGTCCTCCTGCTCTCACTCTTCTTCCCCCTCTTCATAACTCCCCTCCCCGGCCGCCTCCTCTTCCCGCCGTTCTCAGGACAAGGAAGTCATGAGGCTCGTGTCCATTCATGGGCTGAAGTGGTCGAGCATCTCGGCGGAGATGCCCCGCCGCCTCGGCAAGCGGATACGCGAGCGCTATGTCAACCACTTGGACCCCAGGTAAAGCAGGCGGGGGCAGCGACGACATCCTCGAGGTGTGGCTTCCGACTGGAGCGTGTTGCGGTAGTCTCCTCGTGCGAACTCCGCGAGCTTGTCGTCGCAGAGCATTGAGCGGCGGCCGATTTTTGGGGAACCCCCCCCCCCGGTCGCCGTTCATGTACCGTTTGTTTTTTGTTCTTGTTCGAAGGTGTTTTGTTTCTTGTTTTTTCTACCGGGGCTAAAGGCGTGCGGTATATCGGGACCCGCTCAGGCGGCAATGCGTGTTGGGTGCCGCGTTTTTGACGGCGGTGAGAACGGATTATTCGCACCATATTGGGTCCAACAGGCCATGGGATGCTTGAGATCGCTTCGGGCGAGCGAGGTTCAGTACGAGCATGCCACGGCGCTATCGAGCCGCTCCGCAATGTACCGTGCCCTGTTCTTGTCGTGCGCGCGCTTCCACGCGCGCACACACACGCGCACACACACGCGCTCGCACGTGGCGCGGCGACGTTACAGAGCCGACAGACTCGATTAACGGAACCGTGTCTTTTATTTTTGCCCCGGCTGCGTTCCTCTGTTGCCGTCCCCTCGCGCGGCATGCCTCTTTCGGCGACAGCTTGAAGCAGGGCGAATGGACGCCGGACGAAGAGCGCATCTTGATCCAGAAGCATAGCGAGTTAGGTGGGAAGGTACGCTCTCCCCCCCCGCTCTGTGACGGCCCTCCCCGCTGATAGCCCTCTCCTCCCCCGAGTGCTTACGAGTTAGTGGCAAACTTGCGCTGTTGGTGTTTGTTCCGAGCCCGAGCGAGGGCTGCTTGTCTTACACCGAACAGCCGAGGCAGGCAAGAAAGCTGGCAGCTTCCAGAGCTGGGCGGGGTATACACAGCCGGTGGAGGAGAGCGAAACCCCCTGGTCACGACGCCTGTGGGTGGTGTGGGTTTCGCGCGGAGGAGGCTTGCGGCTCTGAGATTCTCGCCGGGAATCGCTCGTTTTTTTTTGTATCAGTGGTTGGTTAGTTTCTGTTGCATGGCGCGAGCTCGCTTCTGCGAGGATGGTAGTGCGCGCTTTATTACCAGGTCATAGCTTGCTGCTTGTTAAAATACTCCGGAAAACAAAATGGACTATGCGCGCTGTTTTCGAGGTTTGGTGCTGTGAGTGCTGGACTATACCCAGCAATTTCTTCAAGGTGTGATACTGCGAGTACTGGGGCGGTCAAATAATGGTATCCCCCCCTTTAGCCCTTGGACGCGCTGTTTACGCCATTGTTGTTTCATTCCCGATTGTACAGGCGTTCCATACCACACACCTCTAAACCACAGCAGTTATGTATTGGATAGGTCCACCACACCGAAGGATTTTCTGCTGGTCACGATTGCACGCGCATACCGTCCCATGCGTATCTCTGTACCACAACAGTCATGCCAGGTGATAGGTCCACATCACCGAAGGACAGTATCTGTCGAAAACACCGTAGCCGATCAGCTGAACCGATGCGAGCGGGCGGCGTTGATAGCGCCGGATGGCCGACGGTTTCATTGTTCACGCCGGTATCGGTTGCGCCGCGGTTGGAAGGGTACACTCGGATTCTCTTTCTCTGTCTGTCCGTCGGTCGGTCGGTAGGCAGATCGTTCTTTCTGTCTGTCTTGTTGGTCTGTCTGTTCGGCTCTGTTTTTATCCTTCCTTCTAACTCCATTTTTTTTGCCCCCTCTTGTTGTTCTTGTCTGCCTGGTGGGTGAAAACCCGGCGTGCTCCGTCCCAGCGTTGTAGGCAACGCGAGGGTCTATGTTCGTACAACTACGGCTATGCATGAAATGAGTGCGCGCCCCCTCCCGCTCTGCATGGTGTGTTCCTGTTCCTCCACCTCCAACCGCCGAGATCTACTCCCGCCCCCTGTCGTAACACGTCCCTCCACCCTCCACCACCCCTCCCCCATCTGATGCCGTCCGCCATTCGATTACGTGTCGCCCACCGAAACGACCTACAACACACCACTCACGACGACATAAAAGTGGTCTCAAATAGCGAAATGTGTGCCGGGGAGAAGCGTCAACTCTGTAAAAAACCACTGGGCCGCCATCAGCCGTGGACGGGGGGTGCTGAATGGCGGCGGCCGCGGCAACGCTAGCCGCGCCACGGGCATCACCGGTGTCGCCGGCGGCGTTGGGGTCGGCGCAGGCAGCGGTGGCAGCAGCGGCGTTAGCGGGTTGGGCTCAAGCGGCGGTATGGTTGTCGCCGGCACGCCTGGCGCTCACGCCGAATTGGGTGGGGGTATGTCCACTGCTACGGTAGGAGCCAATGCTCTGAACGGTAGCGCGTGGTTGAGCATGGGCGGTGCGCCGGTTGGGCCTGTCGGGGATCCCGGCGGCGGTGATAGCGGGGTCACCGGTGGGGCCGGCGCTGGCGGTGGCGGTGGTGGAAGCGTCGGCGGCGGTAGCGTTGGAGGTGGTAACGTGGATGGTGGAGAGGCCGTTGTTGGGGTTAGCCGCGACAATATGGGCCTAGCGGCTGGGGGCGCACTGGTACAAGACGGAGAAGCGGGTCAAGAGGCGACGGATGGGGCGCAGGCACGGGCGCAGGGTCTCGGGTTGGAGACGACAATGCAGCAGTCGGCCGCCGACAAGGGGGCGTTAGAGCTTGCGCCGGCGGCGGTCGTGCGCGGCGGGCGCGCGAGCGCCGAGACACCGACGCCAATACCGGAGCAAGCCTACCAGGGGCAGCACCAACACCAACACGAGCACCATCACCAGCAACCGCACCGTCATGAAGCCCACCACTACCCGCCGGATCCCCATCACCACAGCCAGCAGCACGACGGCACCGTCATCCATCATCAGCACCACCAGGTGGATGGGCAGAGAGAAGTTAATGCTGGCGATGCGGTGATGTTTGGCGCTGCGGATGGAGGCCTGGTAAGAGGGAATGCACAGAGGATTTTTTTTTTTAGCTAGTGGGTGTTCAAGGAGGCGGCGGGAGGGGCGGGGGGGGAGGTGTTCTGCTCGATGCGACAAAATCTACTTGATGCTAAAAAAGAGTGGAAGGTAGTCGATTTGGTCAGGAAGCATGCGTCTCATAGATACAGGGCTGCACCAAGATAGTACCAGGGTGTTCGACAAGTGCTAAAAGTTGTGGTGAGGTGTTTGTCTCCGCCCTTGCCGCTTTTTACTCAGTGCTTCCGACAACACGGGCTCGAACTCCGGAACCACGCCTAGTGCTCGTGTTGCCCGTTTCGCGCGCCTCACTGTTAAATCGAGAATTCAGTGTTCTCGTGACCGATGGTAGTTGTGGTCGTGTCGCGCCCTCTGCTACGAGCCGTCCTTCACACCCGGACGGCGCGTGCCTTGTGCCCGGGGGAGAGCGAATTGCGCGGAGCTTGTGAAGGAACGGCCGATGCCCGCATGTTTCGTTCAATCTGGGTACAGTGTTGTCGTTTTGGTAAACGTGCCCCCTTTAGACCCTTGGTAGCTTGCCTCCCCCTACTATGCGCCTCCCTCCCCCCCCCCCCCCCCCCTCCCACCCCCGCCGCTGCCCTCTTCCTTTATAGGTGGCATCTTCGCGGTCGCTGACCGTTCATGCCCAGATGCTGCCCCCGCACGCAGCAGTAACCTCGGCGATGGATCCCCGACAAGTCGTGGGAGAGATGGACAAATCGGGCGGTGGCGGCGGCGTCCACTCCGCGTTGTATTCCTCGAGGAGCCCCGCGGCTACCGCGCAGCGGTGGACAGAGGAGCAGAGCATGCGGCTTCGAGACCTGATCGAAGAGTCGGGACCCAAGGACTGGACCAACATCGCCAAGAAGGTGAGGACAGTAGCACCAAAAGTGAGATAGGGCGGGGGGGGGTGGTTGTGGGGGCGGGCGAGGGCGGTTGCGGATAGGGTTGCAGGGGGGGGGAGGGGTACTCAGTTTGTGCATGGCCGTGGTCGGAGAATGGGCATGCTGACGTGTCGCGCACATTGTCTCTTGAGACCGTTTGTCGACCCTGTCTCGAGGTCTGCGCCGATTCACTGTGCATTCAGCGGGTTGATTCCCGCCTGGAGACAATCTCCCCGCTACGGAGGGCTTGATCCTAGCCCAAGAGGGGCTGAGAGCAAGGGATGGGAAGGGCAGCACTGGGGAACAGGGAATCCACGAATCGTGTAGGGTGGCGGCAGCTGTTTGCGCGGACGGGTTGTATTGTTCTTGCAAGGTTTCGAACAAGCGAAGCCCGTGGCGAACAAGCTACACACTTTGAGCCATCTGGCTTGCACGGAAACCTAATTTGCTAATTTAAGGCGAAGTAATTGATTTGTTGCGGCTGCCCCCCCCCCCCCCGCTCTCGTGGTAGATACCGCCCAAGACGGACCTGCAGTGCATGCTTCACTGGAACCACGTCATCAACCCGGAGCTGACCAAGGGCAAAGGGTCCTGGAAACCGGAGGAGGACCAACGAATACTCGAGGTGAGTACTTTCGCGAGGTTGCACATGCTCGGTTGTTGTTCTCACGTAAATTCATCGCCGTATGGTAGTCTGTGGTCACAGGACAGGCTCCACGAACTCTGGGGTCGGAGAACACCTCCTAGGAAAACACACAAAAGAAGTAATACGCGATCGTTCGACATGGCGGGTGCGGAGGCCAAAACCAGTACGAGACGGAGAAGAAGGCAAGGTCAACCCTGTCAGATCTGTAGCCACGTTTTGGGAAAATATTTATGTTTTTGAAAGGGTTGAGGTTTCCAGAGGATGAGGGGTGTGCTTTGGTCCGCCGTATGTAGTGTACCCGAGTACACGGGCGCTTCGTGGCGTACAGGGGCGCTACAGTTGTCTGCTGCGTGTAACCTACGCGGGTGGAGCGGCGGCGTTTCGTGATGTAGGGCACAGCGAGTGTGATTCGTCCCGGGTGGCTCCCGACAGCAGTTTGGGAGGAGTTGCGGGCGCCATCTTACCACTGCAACAATTATTTCACGTTAGTTCTGAGTAGGGTGTCCCCAAACACGTGGGTGCAGTTCTAACAGGGTTGGCGGAGTTGACTCACCTTCGGATGCGAACACTCTAGGGGGCGAGAGATCCGTCGCCAGGGATCCTGCCTTCATATTCCGGGTCAAATTGAGTGGCATTCCTGACCTCCGATGGTGCCATATGTTGCCGCTGCTGCACTATCGCTGCAGCCGCGTGCTGCTGCTGTTGCTGCTGCAGCCGCTTCTCGGTATACCTGCAGCTCTTGCGAATGGAAACACCCCCCTCCCCTCCCCCCCTACCCGACCCGACTCACACTGTGACGAAGCGGGCAGCGTAGTCCACCCTGCTCGGGAATACATTGTAAGACCCCGCGGTGATGCGTTTTACGGTAGGGATGCACCTATTTTTTCCGACGTTCGTTACGTGAGATAGCTGTATAGCTCACCCAAACGCGAACTTTGGGGGGAAACTATATGCGTGAAACCCGATAAAAAATCCCATGGCCAAGGGAGATATTGAATAATGTTGTAAAGCACAAACGGGATTCCAACGATGTTGCTTGACGCTTTTAGAGCCCCATAACCCCTTCCTGTACTCTAATTCCAAGTAACTTATCCCCAAGAAGGGGTTTCCAGTTGTAATGGCGTTATGGAACCCCGCCAGTTATTTTGTTTTTGCCGAAAACAGGGTGCTACCCTATCATGGCCCGCGTCTGAGATTGGCGCGGAGCAAGCAAAACCCAGGAGGCTTTTATCGCATTCACTCCACAGAGACGGGGACGCCGCGCGCGAACTCAATCTTCGTGTCTTCGCACCGCCGGTCCATCTCTCCTTATCCTTCACGGTCAATGGATAAGCTTCGATCGGACTGATATACGTGCGCGCGGTGCATTGTACTCCTGCCTCTCCTTCTCGCCCCTCGCTCTGCAGCTGGTGTCCCAGTGCGGGCACAAGTGGAGCGTGATCGCGACAAGGATGAAAGCGGAATGCGGGAAGCAGTCGCGCGTCGGCAAGCAGATACGGGAGCGCTACCTGCACCACCTCGATCCCAACCTCAGAAAAGGGGACTGGACGGCCGAGGAGGTAAGGGCGCGGGGTAGGTGTCCGGTGTGGCCTGCGCCGTCCGGCTTTTGTGGTTGTTGTCGTTTATTTGTAAACGACACGACGGCACTCGTACCGGTGTTTGTTTTGCGGTCGTCGTCGTCGTCGTCGCCGTCGTTGTTGTTGTCGTCGTCGTATTTGTAACACACGCGCTACCTTATGGGCATTGCATGACTTGTGCCCCCCGCCCCTAGCACTTTGTTTTTTCGGCTCTCGGGTAAATCTGATGGTCGGAGTCACGTCTTTGGGGATGCCACGCCCAAGCATTTTCTCCTCGGGTATGTGACAAGGTTTGGTCGCTCATTGTCTGTGATTAAGCAAGAAATCGGGCTAGCGTAGACCGCCGCCACCTAGGGGTGGGGTGCGAATGCACTTCGTCTGTTCTCCCGATCAACTTGGCGCCAGGACGAACCGCGCAAAAGGACCCGGCGCGCGTTTGCCGCTGGTGTCGTTGTATCTCACCGCTCCTTGCGTGGTTTTTGCAGTGGAAAAACAGTATCTCTGGTCGATGGGTAAATTGAAGCTTCACCTTAGCACATTTCCACGTATGTGTCGTGTCCAATCGACTCGCAGACGCAACGGTGTACTTGCGATGATTAGGGTTGAGGCTTGAGTCGGATTCGTATCACGGTTAGGGTTCGGATCAGGGCTAATTTTAGGCGCAGGGTTTGCGTGCGGGGGGTTAACCGGTCTCCAGCTGTGGACTTGTTATCGCGTGGAACGCCGGCCGATGTTCCCAGCCTCACCCCCTCCATCCTGTCCCGATCTCGAACGCGGCGTCTCGTCCTCCACGGCGCGCCCTCGTTATACCCTCAGGAGGAAACGCTTGTGAAGCAGCACAAGATCTACCAGAATAAGTGGGCGCAAATCGCGAAGTCGCTTCCGGGCCGCTGCGATAACGACATCAAGAATCACTGGTGAGGGTCTTGCCACAGACTTAATAGAGAACGATCAACGAGACAATTCGGTTTCAGGGGATCGCAGAGAATGCGCTATTAATAGGTTAGGGTAGATTATAACTGTCGAATGGGGGAGGAGAGGCGGCAATCGCAACCGAGCTAGGCATGAGGATTGCAGTTCTTCGATGGAGCGCTGCGCATAGTTTTCATACTTTTGCTGTGTAAGTATACCTCGTACCCAGATACGAGTTATGCAACAACGCTAGTATACGCCGTTGACTGTGGGGAGGTCTTTTCCACTGTTGATAACGGTAACGATAGAAGGGCAGCCTGTTTTATGAAATGCCGACCCTGCTGCGCCTCTCGCTTGGAAAACAACGTCGTGCCGAAAAGAAGACCAGGCTTGCTTCAGTGCCCTTTTCCATCTAAGCAAAATCACATTGTACAGTACGAGTTGGACGTCTTCCGTCAAGGCGTTTTCTCACGATCGAGCGGCGATGGATCGGATGGCTTGCATTCGCAAGCACGACAAGCCCCCACCCTCATCCGCTCGCGCGGTTTCCCTTTCATAAGGGGTACGTCTACATGGCTCACATAGTGTACACGCCCCGTAACTCGCGCGATCGGAGTATAACACGCAGCTTGCACAGACGAGGCTCGACGAAGCCCTCGCTCTCACAGCTGAGGTGTATTCATGTGTTTTGTAGTATTTTAGTTTGTGTGTATTGATTGCGCTTGAATATTAATGTAAGTCCCCATATTGAGTCGTTATTGACAGTTACACGAACACTTTGCGCCTTCGCGGGGAACACTCCACCGCGCCCCCCGAATAATGACGGTTAATGATAGCAGGGAGTTGCATATAGTAGATTGGCTTTCTTGTAGTGGGAAATCCATTGCGGAATATCTCCGGTTGGGCGGCTTCTCTATTGCGATGGCGCAGCCGTACTCTACTTCTCTATTTCTCTACGTGGGTGATGTCTACATGGATGTCCGACAAGGGGGATAACATCTATGTGATGCGTTTGAGGATCGACTGGTAACCCCACCACCTCAGCTCTGCCCGTGCAACTGGTAAGCCCGCTACGATTTGAGAATCAAGAAGTAGTGTATCCTTTGTAAATACCCTAATCATCCCCCGCTGTTTTCGCTCACGATTCAGGTACGCCCACCGGCGGCGACACCGGGAGATGTCAATGGTCGCGACGTCCCAGATGTACCACAGCGCCGCCATCCCGCCGCCTATACAGGCAGATGCTCTCGCCGGGATGGCAGTTGCCGAGACGCAGGCACCGGTAGATGGCGGCCACATCCACAACAGCTACATCGACAGTAGCCAGATCGACAGCAGCCAAGCGGGCAACAACGGCGTTAGCAACGGCGTCAACAACAACGTCAGCCACGGCGTCAGCGACAACAACAGTATCAGCCTTGTCGACAGCAACCACAATAATGACGGCGTCAGCGGCAGCACCAACGTCAACAGCGGTATCATCAACAACGTCGACGACCACGACAGCAGCATCACCACGACCATTACCACCACTATCAACAACGACAAGAACACCACCTCCATCATTGCAACCACCACCACCAACTACAACTACAACACCAACGACAGCAACAACAACAGCAACCATCATGACGTGGTGGCATCTCCATTACCGCCGCACCCTTCTCCAGAACCTGACCCGTTGCTCCTACCGCCGGCCAAGCGCGCCCGAACTGACGATAACGGCGTCGGCGGCGGCAGCGGCGGTGGGGGTACCGGCGAAGGTGAAGGCGAAGTCCAAACCAGTTGCGACGTCCATCCCGAAAGCGACCTCCAGGGCGAAATCCAAGCTCAAGGAGATGGCGATGTTGATGTTATGGGTGGCGAGGCGGATGGCGGGGCGGGTGGTGGGTTCAGCGGGAGCGGGTTCGAAGAAGGAGGAGAAGGGGGTATACACCACGGCGATATTCCGGCTAAAAATCGTCACTTCGTTGGTGACGACGCTTCTGTCGTTGGGAGTGGGGGAGGTGGCGGTGGTGGTGGTAATGGTGGCGGCGGCGGCGGCGGCTTCGGCGGCGGTGGTGGTGATGGTGATGGCGGTGGTGATGGTGATGGTGTTGGTGTTGGTGTTGGTGATGGTGGGGCCTCTGTCGTCGGGGGCGAGGGAGGTGGCGGTGGTGGTGGTGCTGGTGTTGGTGGTGGTGATGGTGGTGCTGGTAATGATCATGGTGGTGGTAGTGATGGTGGTGCGTACGTCATCAGGGGCGGAGGAGGTGGCGGTGATGGTGGTGGTATTAGTGGTGTTAGTGGTGGTGGTCGCACTGATGGTAGTGGCGGTGGTAGTGGTGTTCGTGGCGAGGATGGAAGCGGAGATGCTCTCCACGGGGCGTATGACGACCATGGCGCAGCAGGCGACAGGATAGGGGAGGGCGCCAGTGTCAGTGACGAGGGCAATCGCTTCACTGGCGAGGACGCTGGGTTTGGCGAGGGAGAAGGGTTAGAAGCAGGGGCGGGAGGAGGCCAAGGCAGCCCCGTCGACGACACTGGTTATCGATATCGAGCGAGGGGCGATGACGGGGGCGACGTGTTCGACGCGGTAGGGGACGGCATAGGCGGCGATATCGTCACGGGCGACTTCGACGGAAATAGTGGCAGAGGGGAAGACTGCAATGGCGTCGACAGCGGTGGGCTTGCGCGCGTTGACGCGGGAGGCCAAGAAAATGAAACGTTTCAGAGCGCCGAAAGCGGGGCGTACAGTGGAGAATGCCGAGAAGTCAAAGGAGATGACGACAGCAACCGCAGCGGCGGTAACGTCGCAGTTGTGGCGGAGGAAGAAATGGAGGATGGAGATAGTGGCGCTGTGGATGACGATGAATGCTATCGTCTCGACTCTGCGACTGGGGCTGGAGAAGGGGAAAACGCTGGCGGCCGGGATGATAACCCATCCACGTTCGATCAGGGCGGGGGGAGCGGAGGGGGTGATGGCGGGGGCGGCGATGCCGGCGATCGCAGTGGCAGCCAGCCCACGTTCTATGGACGAAGAGGAATCGGAGGAGGTGGTGTCGCCGGTGATGACCGAAGTGATGTTAGCACCGTTAGTGATAGCGGAATCGATCGCTTCGAAGCGAGCGTAGACGTAGAAGGTAGGGGAGGTGGTGGTATAGAAACAATCGATGACCGAGAACGAGGTAGGTCAGAAACGGCGCTGGTAGATGGTGGCGGTGGCGGTGGCGGTGGCGGTGGCGGTGGTGGTGGTGATCGTGGAAGTGCACAGCGGGAGCACGTTGGCCCTAGCATTGATGCCGGCGGTCAGGAGGCAAGTAGTGAGTTCAATGGATGGGATGGATTCCACACCGGACATTCGCACTGAGTGCGGGTGAGAGCGGGTGTTGTGCATTCGTACCATGCGGTAGGTTACATTGCACATTACTGAGTACCTGGTGCCAGTATGAAATAAGAGGTAGAGGTTGGGTAGGAGTGGGAAGGCGAACAGATTCGGCCATAGGTTAGATTGAAGGTAGCATTTGCAACCTTCTACATATGTGTATGCATGTATCATTTTCTGAGTTACCCTCTCCGACTGCCGTGGGAGATGGTGGTGATGACCATCGCCAATGCATAATGTACACTGTGAGTGCGAGATCCTGTACCAGACCGGCCGGCCTGCGTAGAGTTCTGTAGTTATTTTTTTCATGTGTTGTAAGTCTGTAGCAGGATCTGTCCCCGGTCCCGGTCGCCGCGGCTGAATAGTGCAGAGGGCAAGCAGAGTTAGCATTGCGCCATTCATATGATATACTTAGTTTGGTGCCTGATAATGGCAATTACCGGTCGTTGCCTCACAAATCAGGCGTTTACCGAAGAGAGTGCTTGGTACATGCATGCCCCCAACATTGAGTACATAGTATATTCCTGGTATGTAATGAGTACCTCTATTAATGGAAGTAGGGGTTGTGGTTGGATAGTCTAACCGATAGATTGCTGTGCCACCCTTGCTGGCTGACGTTCGGGGGTTTGAACGCCGGTGAAATCGCCTTGTTCGATCTCAGAAGCGCGAGCGTTGTAAGTTGGCAGTTTTTTTTATGAAAATCGACGAGCAGTAGGAATTCTGAACCGTGTGCGCGATAAAAACCGAGACATGTGTACCGGGGTAGCGAAAGGTGTTGCTGACACCTGTGACCACCTCGGCTTGTCCACAAGGCTGCCAGGTGTAAAATCTCATGCGAGATGAGCTGGGATTCAGAAGTAGAAAGCCTAAAACGTAAAGCAGCAGTGGACAACGGTAGTCATGTTCTTGTAAATCAGGGCGGGGGTTGGTGCATGGTACGTGACGAGAGGCAGCAGGTGGGGAAGGCAGGAAAGCGTACCAGATATTCTGAACGTGATTCATGTGTTCGTTTAATTATGTGTACCACGAGTATGCCTGTAGCTGAACTCTGGCGTTTTAGTGCAGTTTGTGAGTCATGTACAATACTTTTAGCTCATTTTAGCCTCTGCAGCAAAGCAAACCGTTCATCTGATCTATCGGCGTGTGTTTCTATCAGCAGCGACCACGGTAACACAAGCCAACGGCTTGGGTATCTGGCATATGGTATTGCTATGATATCCCCTCGTATATACGTGTGGGGCGCCGTGTGTACCTCAGACAAAGGGAATATTTGTATTTTCTCGCCCCGCGTGCTCGGAATACACTAGGGCGAAACAAACACATGTGGTAAGTAGTTAAAGTAAATTGACACCACAGTCAGCCTGCATTGCGGCAAGTAGTGGTCGGTCCGTGGTCCGTGGTCCGGCGGCCTTAACGCTGTTCTTGCGACGAGAGGCGTCGGGATTTACTCCGAGACTGGCTCATTTCTTGCTGCCTCCAGTTGGTTTCGGACTTTTTTCCCCAGGGTTTTTTCGCGGATTGAGTCACTTCTCCCCGGCCGGGGAGGGACAGGGTGAACCGACCTAGCCCTTGATAGTTGAAAATCTCCTGGCCCGACTCGACGGCACCTGCGAGATATCGAATGTTCGAACAACGTTCGTTATAAAGACTAAACAACTGAACCACTCAGTCAGCGCGAGCATAACGAACCTTGTTTGAACGAAAGAAATACCTTTGGGCTTAATTCGTCCTCCCACCGATAACAACTCCACGGTTGATCAAGCCCCAATCAATGCCCTGGTTTATCCTTTGTATGGCCCTTGTCTCGTCGTGAGTTTCGTTTTCATATTGATTCGCTCCACTTCCGACTCTCTGGTCGAGGGTTATTTTCTAGTGGTTCTCTCCATTCATTTTTCTCTTTTTTCCCAGAAAAAAGGGGGAAAAAGGACACTTCGGTGGGATTTGAACCCCAGACTTTTTTGGTTCGACCAAAGTTCGTTGGTAGGCCCAGTGGCTTAGTCGTTATAAATGCATTTTTTCGAACAAAAGAAGTCCGGGGTTCAAATCCCACCGGAGGCGTCTTTCCTCTTTTTCTGTGAACAACGCGAAAATAAGTGGACATGCCAGGTAACCATTAGAAAATAGATCTCCACCAGAGGGTCGGAAGTGGGGAGTCGATCACTATATAAAATGAGAACTCACGACGAGAAAAGGGCCGTATATAGGATAAACCAGGGCAATAATTAGGGACTTGATCAACCTCGGAGGGTGTTATCGGTAGAGGGGCGAATTGAGCTCAAAGGTGGTTGTTTGTTCGAACGAAGTTCGTTATAAAGACTAACTCAGTGGTCAGCGCTGACTGAGTGGCTCATTGGCTTAGTCTTTATAGCGAACGAGAAAAGGACCGTATAACGGATAAACCAGGGCATTGGTCAGGGGCTCGATCAACCCCGGAGGGTGTTATCGACAGGAGGGCGAATTGAGCTCAAAGGTGGTTGTTTTGTTCGAACGAAGTTCGTCATAAATATTAACTCAGTGGTCAGCTCTGGCTGAGTGACACATTGGTTTAGTCATTACAACGAACTACGTTCGAGCATCGAACACCTCCTGACCCTGCCTGACTTGGCCCGCAAAACTTGGATAACCGACCCGCGGGTCGAATCATTACCCTTGCAAATCCTGCTTTTTTCCAGAGTCGTATGACCGACCATGGATCCCCCAACATTTAGGACGTCGAAACGGGCAACGGGTTACCATACGCGTTGCGCGGAATACATATATATGCGCAACACGTATGGACACGTGACCGGGGATTATATCGTTCGACACAGGCGGGTTGGTGGTTTGGCTTTGATCTTCCTTGTTTGGGCGGTATCGACAGATACCAGGTAGGCAGTTCGTCGGCGATGCGGTGTAGTTTTAGGGCTTTCCGAAAGCACAGGAAGGAGTTCTCATTTTGGGAACTTGCCCTGTCCAAGGTTAGGAAACGTTGCGACAGAGAGTCTGCGCCCGACAACTCGATCTCCATGTACGAAACGACGGACCCTCTCAGTCCTCAAAGATGTCGAGAGACGGCACTTCCACCCCAATATAGACGCTGTCAAGGCAGACGCCTTGACGGACAGGCAGACGCCTTGACGGACGGCCTTGACGGCCAAAACCCGGGGACACGATTAAAAAAAAAACGTTTTTGGAAAAGGCCTTACCATGTTGCTGCAAAGCATAATGTACCTGGTAGACGTAGACAAGTGGTAGATAGGAAAAATGAAAAATGAGTCTCTCCATCATCGGTGTAAACTGGAGGAGCTCGCTTTTTATCTGGGGGATAGGGGACAATCCGCCTTGACGGGTTGAAACGCCGTGACAGACGGCCTTCACTAATTTGTTAGCCACTCGACGCTTGCCACTTTCCTGACATATTTGCGCTCAGTATGGCACTGGTCCGGCCAGTCACCCTGAAGCAACCAAGAACATGACATCCTGGTGCGAGCCGCTGCAACCCCTGATGATATATTTCCACTTGCCCGTCACATGCTGATGCCTGGTACCCAATTTCACTGACGACACGCACAAGTGTCACCCCGTAGCACACGCGATCAAAGTGTTGCGCGCAGCTTGCGAAATCCCCAATGACGCACAGCTGGCGGCTAGACTAAAACGTCACCAAACACAATAAAATGTATCTACTACTACACGCTGTAGATACTCCTCCTCCAGCGCTCGCGACCAAAAGCACGCCATTCACCAACCCTACGCAGCCGTCTGTTTCGCGCGCTTTTGTCCCTTCCACTTTCCGTGTACGCGTCCGCTAGTGCAATCCGCATTCTGTTATCAATACCGTTTTCTCTCTTCGACGAGGCGTGTTCGAACGCCGAGATGTGCATGCCAATTTGGTGCCATTGTCATGGCAATCAAACCATATTTTTACGACGCCACCGACCGTCGAGCACTCCGTGCATCTTCTGCAGGCGGTTCGGATCCTTTGCCCCGCGAGCGGGAGCCGGCGTGGCAGGCATCGAGTTCTCCTTGGGTTGACCCCCACAACAGCTTTCCCCTTGATATCATCGCGGTGCGCGCACTCCCTCGACTCACACTGGGCTCGTGTCTTGCCGGCAAGAGCCTCGTGGCGCGGCGGTAGCCATAGAAGGGTGCCCGGACTTGGCGTCGGCACGTCGGCACTGCCCTTTTCCGGTGTCGCCGCTCCCTGTCTGTGGCCCCATTCACATCTACTACTACTACTACTACTGCTGTAATCGTCCTATTTTTTCGACATTTTGTCTGTCATTATTTTACGCCGCTAATATACCGCCATACAGCAGTAGCAGTAGCAGAAGCAGCAGAAGCAGTCAGCAGTATCAATCCCCCTTTATCCCGGCGTGCTTGGAGGAAGGTGTGATCGATGCACTATTATTAGTACGAGCATGGTGTTGGTACATACGTACGTGCACTTGTACTGGTATTTTTTCAATTTTCACGAATCCTGATTCCTGACGGGACGCACATATTGTTCGTCCTGCTCGAAGAAAAGCGGCAATTGCAGCAGCAGTACACCCATTGCAAACACAACCGCAACGGAACCTAAGGCGCACATATCTAGCGGCCTTTGTCTCAGGCAACGCACCCCTTCGCCTCTCCCAACCCTCGACACCGTAGAAGATCCTGAACCTCGCGCCCATGCGCCACGATGGGCTACCTTGGACAGCGGCAGTTTACTGTTGTAGACATGCGACATGAGGTAAACTAATACAAGGGGACAGAGCCAACCAACCCTTGATTTCTCACGGAGCGCGTCCAACTCTCTCCGCCGATGCAGTAAGTGCTTACGCAAGATCCCAGAACCCGCATACTCGGTGGCCGGATCGTAGTCTGGAGTCTGGAGACCAGAGCCGAGACCCAGAGCTCAAGAGCCCTACGATTCGGATCGTTTTATTATGGGTTTTGTATAACATTCTTCGGGATGTGTGTTTCGAAAAGAAGGGGATGGAAATTTGAATTTCTGTGACCGCGCTGCTGCTGCCGGCGGCGCGTGGAATCTTCGACAAAGTCAACACTGCAGCAGCTGCGCAAGGGAGATACTATCCGATCCGCGCGTCTCCACGTCTTTTCCACGGGAAGCGAAATTCCAAGTCGCTTATCCTGTGACTGCCGCCACCTTGCCCGAACGGTGAAGAGGAGGAAACATGCTGTGGGTGGACAAACACAGACCCAAATCGCTGGATAGCCTCGATGTGCATGGGGACCTGACAACGAGGTTGGCCGCCATGGTGAGCTATCGTATCATAGAGAGCTCATGAGCTGGCTAGCTGGTTGGCCTGGAGCTACCATGTGTGTGTATCACCTGGCGTTGGGTCTCTATCTGTCCCATTCCCTCGAGCCCGTCTGGTCTCTCTCTCTCTCTGGAGAAGAGCTTGATGTTTTGTGCGGGGCCGCGTTCAAATGGCAGCAGGAGGTTCAAATTTGCTATTTATACTGCGTTTCTGACCTTCGTTCTTGTGCATGCCCACAGCCCACAGCTGATTATGGCATGACTGCATTGCTACAGGTATGGCCTGCGGGCTGTTGTGGGCCGTGGGTTGTGGGCTGCGGCCCGTAAATCGTGCGTTGTGGGCTGTATCTATTGCGCGTACTGTGCACGGAGTATAATACCGTGTGAACTGCACGGTAGCCATGAACGAGGACTTGGGCCTGAATTGGTGCGAAACAAGATACAAGCGGGTTGTTCCTGTTGTGCAGCAGTTGTACAGCGATTAGGTACCAGGTACCTAGCAGCGGTGCATCTAATCGCAAGGTATTTATTTGACGTTGTGGGCAGTGTCGCGGGCGGTACTTGTACGAGTAAGCGATGACGCATGCTGTGATGACTTGCACTCGGGGGCAGCTACAGGAGTAGCAGCTGAGAGCTGGGGCAGCAGTACAGCACGTCTGCATGATACAGCAGCGGTACCGATGTATGTGCAGCATCGGTACGTATGTGCTGACAATCCTGAAAAAATGTAGACAGGTGATCCCACGGATCTGTTTTCTCTCGCACTTTGAGTACCGTACAGCCATGGTCCCTCCGTCGTGCGGCGCCTTGCCAGATGGTACTACCCGCACCATGGTGGGACCGCGCACTATCCCAGAATATAGTAGGACGAGATCGTGGCAAGCGATTTCACCGCACTAAGCTGGCATCCCGCACTGAATGGTACCGCAACGCGGGACTGCGACTAATTGCTGTACTCGCTTTCGTACTCGTATTGCTACTGCAGTACTTAAGTACTATGTGTAGGCCATATTTATGGTGTGATAAGATGTACGTTTTTCTGTATCGCAGCGTTATCATATCTCACGGGCGCGACCCGGCTTGATCTCATCCTCGTCCTGCTGCATATGTACAATTCCCCCCCCCCCACCCCCTTCGAACATTCCGTTCCCCCCTCACCGGTTGTACGACTTACAGGATATACATGGTAAACTGATGCATTCCTTCCACAACCGTCAGATTTGTGCCCGTAAAAGGGTTTATAGTTTCCGCGCACAGATTGAGTTGCCCGCGCCCCCGCCCCCCACTCCTCTTTTTCGCCCCCGGCCCCCGGGTTTTGTTTTTGTTTTTGATTTTTCTTTAAACTCCGCCCTCCTCTCATCGGTTATACGACTTACTGGATATACTTGATAAACTGATGCATTTCCTCCCACCGCTGTCAGATTTTGCCCCCCTCAAAAACGGATTTTATAGCTTCCGCGCGCAGATTGATTAACGTCACCCTGTTGACCCTGGTACAAGCTACACTGTAGTTCCAAGGGGAATCGCCGACCTATATCCTTAATGAAGGCACACACCCCCAGTAATACGCGCGATCGGAGCATCACACGCAGCTTGCAAATATGAGTTTCGACGAAATCTTCGATTTCACAGCTGGAGTGTATTTTATTTTTTTGTGATATGTACATACGTGTGGTTGTTCTTCACGTTAAACTGATGTTTCACCCATCTACATCCAGCACAACCGGCCAGTGTCCCTACCGACCCCCCCCCCCTAGAAATGCCAACATACCATACCAGTACCTGGTAGCCGCGGTGCGTCACTGCTGCAGTGCAAAGTCGTTATTTACTGAGCTGCCGGCTGGAGTAAATGGTTAAGGTTAATCATACCCAACACTATTACACTTCTGGGTGCCCGAAAACAAACTTTACACGATGCAATGCCGAGTGTTGGTTGTACCGGTAATCCCTACCTGGTACTGCTTTACGGCCGCGATTCTCTTGACCGTGACCTCTCATGTGCGCGCCCTCATGCCATACTTCCGTGCTGAAATTATGTGAACATGCCTCATTAGTGTATCGTAGCAGATATTGCGGCGATAGATGAAAACGCGCACGGCGTTCGTTGCGCCGCTCTTCGGCACGTCATGGCGCACTGGCGTTTTGCGGTCGTTCCCCCGCCCTCTGCCCGGCCGCGCGATGAAAATATGTCGATGGTCCTGACTCTAGCACTGCTTTGTTTATAGGCCAGCTGTTCGCTTTTCGAATGCTACAGTGTACTAGTGTGTCTAAGCTTCTCTTATTCTTCCTCTCTGCGTGTCTGCGTCATTGCGATCTCATCGAAACGCCCCGCGAATGCTACGACCCGACCTTCAACGCCATCACACCTCCTCCCTCCACATGTGGCTTGGAAAACTTTGTTATACTAAATATTACTATTAGGGAGAAGCGGTCGCTATCCTAGGGGATATATGGTGGCCGCAAAAGAGAATCAGGATGGGGATTGGGGATGACACGACCAAAAACTTTATGGACGAAACGTAATGAGCTCCCATTGCTGGGGGTGTCTCTATTGGGAATAGGAACGGTACTCCGTCTCGAAAGGGATGCGTGGCTAATGGGCAAATGGCCAAGGCAAGCAACAAATGAGTACCACCCCCCCCCTCCCCGCCCTTTACCACCTTGAACGCACCAACAAACCCTTGTCAGTCGGAGGACGGCGAGATCCCCCACCTGCTCTTCTATGGCCCCGCCGGGTCGGGCAAAAAGACGAGGGTGCTCGCCCTTCTGAAGCGCATCTACGGCCCGGGAGCGGAGAGGGTGAGGCTGGAGCACCGCAGCTTCAAGACGCCGAGCAACAGGGTTGTGGAGCTGACGACGGTAGCATCGAACTATCACATTGAGATGTCACCGGGGGATGCGGGCATCTACGACCGTTATGTCGTGCAGGTGCGGCTGGCGTTTTTTATTGTTTTTGTTTCGAGCTTGTTTTTTTTTGTTGCTTTTTTTTTGGGGGGGGGGGGGAAGGGGTGCTTGTTCTTATGCAAGGGAAATCGATAAACAAGAAGAAATGGAAAAAGGGGACGACGTTGAAGAAAACGAGAGCGCTTATGAATACGTACGTGGAACGAGTATACGGTAACTAACAGGCAGGTAACGCATACCATGTGATCTATCGAAACGAAATAGAAAAAAAAACGAGAAACGAGAAATGCCCAATGTGGGACAGCAGTACGTTGCGCCAACCGTCCGTTCCCCCGAAATGAAGTCTCGGTCGCCGTGTACATGTACATATGTACAGAGTCTTCGTGGTTTAGTTTCGGTTAGGGTAGTGTATCCGCCGTTCGTGTGGGGTGCAGGTTTCTGGGTGCACCCCACTTCGTGCCCCCCCCACCCCCCCGCCACCTTCGAAGTTCGCTGCGAACGTTCGCCTCACCCTGCAGTGGCGTATTGCCTCACAGGCGTGGGATGGTAGTGTTGTTGTTGTTGTTGTTGTTGTTGTTGTTGTTGTTGTTTTCGTTGTGGTTGTTGTTGTGGTGGTTGTGGTTGTGGTTGTGGTTGTGGTTGTGGTTGTGGTGGTGGCGGCGGCGGCGGTGATGGCGATCTGACCATTGAAGACACTCGTCACACTACAGCATCATAGGCGTGCGCGGCGTTTCCGAGCGACAGGGATCGGCGCCAAGGTATCATCCCACCATCATATCCTACGTGCTGATTTTGACTTCGACGGAAAGCCCCGTGGAACGGCCGCTTTGGTGTCACCCCGACTTTCTTCCGATTGCCTCGTTTTCTTTGGGGCTATCGATGCGCTGATTGGCGTACTGCTCTATGTCTTCCCCCCCCCCTCTGCTATCGCTCTCACCCCCACCTGCCCGGCCGTATCCGTGTTGTATACCACAATGGCAGGACATCATCAAGGAGATCGCGCAAAGCCGATCGATTTCGTCGAGCTTTGGCGCCGCCGCTGGTGGCGGGGGAGGTGGCGCCGGGTCCGACGATAAGAAGGCAAAGATCGGCCACAAAGGTGGGTAGTGGGCTCTATTGGACTGGTGTTACTGTTTTACCGTTTTGTTGGGTTACTGGTCGAATGATTTGCTGGTTTGCTGGTCCTACGCGTATTCTGGTTTACTTGTTTACGGGTATACTGGTTTACTGGTTACCAGTTTACTGGTATAGTTGTATACTCGTTTACTATTATGGTATGCTGGTTCACTGGTGTACTGGTTTACTATTTTAGTATGCTGGTTAGCTGGTACGCTGGTGTACTGTTTTTCTCTCGTCCTGACGTACTGCCGTAGCCCGGAACTGCTGTATGAACACTGAGAGGTACGAACGGAACCTATCTTGCGACTGCTTTCTGTCTAATGGCATGTTTCGTGCTCGACCTGTACTCCTGCCGTGCGCGTTGTGGCGTCTGTGGGCAGTATAACAATGGTATTCTCCCCGTTGGGGCTGCAGAGGAAAAACGTGTCGAACAGAAGGGACGATTACAGCATAAGCCACATGAAGTATTGCGGGCTGCCTGGTAGGGTAATGCTTGGTTTTGTGTTCCAGCCACGATGCAAGAAGTTGTACGACACTACAGTAGTAGAGGTCCCTGTATAGTACGGGCTGAGTAGTGCCGGTTGCCCACCATAGTGCCTGCGAAATCGCCTGGCACAGATGGGAACAACCAGTAGTGGACCTCCATCTTTCATGAAGATAAAACATGTAACACGCGCGAACGACCTTCCGTAAAAAATGTACAACTGCTGTGTTTCTCACGGTACTTTCTACTATATTCTACTGCTCCAGTATATACACGGCTAATGGTTTGTGGGTGGATGGTTTTATCATGGTTGTTGGTACTTGTGGTACAATACGTGGGTAATTTTTTTCGCCCAATGAAGGTGGTTCTGTTACTTCTTATTTTTTCTGTTGCATGCAGCATTTTGTTAGTATTATTATTATTTTAATAAATAATGGCGGTTTTGGCGTACTACAGCGACAGTGGTAATTATCTATACGCCAGGCGGTGGATTTTAAGCAAGATCCGAGAGATCTGGTTCTTCCTGCTGTACTCTCTGCTATTACACTTATCTAGCATATGCATGGTGGATATGGTGGTTGGCTTTGTTGAGGTTGTTCGTACTTGTAGTATAATATGTGGGTGAGTTTTTTCTCCTTGTTGGGAGTGGTCCGGTTATTTATTGATATTATTTTTCATTCTTTGGTACATACAGCCTTTTGATTTATTTTGTTTTTCTCCACTATAATGGCTGGTTTTGGCATTTTTTTGTTGCCCCCGGCCTCTTTAGCTTACCTTGCAGCCCTGCATGCTCTCACGCCCCACCCCACCCCGCCCCGCCCCGCCCCCCTCCGTCCCCATCCCTTCTTCCTCGCCTGTTGGTCTGTCTGTCTGTCTGTCCGTCTGTCTGTTTGTCTGTCTGTCTGTCTGTCTGTCTGTCTGTCTGTCTGTCTGTCTGTCTATCTGTCTGTCTGTCTGTCTGTCTGTCTGTCTGTCTGTCTGTCTGTCTGTCTGTCTGTCTGTCTGTCTGTCTGTCTGTCTGTCTGTCTGTCTGTCTGTCTGTCTGTCTGTCTGTCTGTCTGTCTGTCTGTCTGTCTGTCTGTCTGTCTGTCTGTCTGTCTGTCTGTCTGTCTGTCTGTCTGTCTGTCTGTCTGTCTGTCTGTCTGTCTGTCTGTCTGTCTGTCTGTCTGTCTGTCTGTCTGTCTGTCTGTCTGTCTATCTGTCTGTCTGTCTGTCTGTCTGTCTGTCTGTCTGTCTGTCTATCTATCTGGCGGCGGCTGTTTGCAGTGGTGGTTTTGGTGGGTGTGGACCGACTGACCAAGCAGGCGCAAGCGGGGCTTAGGAGGACCATGGAAAAGTAAGTAGTTCACGTCGCGCATTTTTGCACCACTACACTATTTCTGTACCACGGCTTACTACTGCTGTGCTATGTACTCCTTCTACCTCGTGTTATACTTGTGCTACTAGTCCTATTACTGTTGCTACTGCTTCGCCTTTTCCCTTCGAGGACAACTGTTTTTTTTTACGCTTTGCTCGGTGCTTCGCTGGCTAATCGCACTGTCGCATCCCCCACCCCCTCCTCTTTCGTCATGGCCCCCACACCTTCGCCCCCCGGCCCTTGCCCCCCCCTTCCCCCCCCTCCAACCTTGCTCGCTGTTTTCGCAATTGGGGCAAAAAAAAAATAACGTGAAACAAAAATTACCCAAATCTGGAATCGAAGGTACACGTCATCTTGCAGGCTGATACTGCTGTGCCACAGCCCGAGCAAGGTGATAGAGCCGGTGCGCTCTCGATGCCTCGGCGTGCGGGTTCCCGCTCCGTCAGAATCGGAGGTGAGAGAGGCGTGCTTGCTACAAGCGGGGTTTTTTGGGGGGGAGGGGTGTGCTCAGTTTGTGCGTGGTCGTAGTCGTATGGCCATAGACCCTCGCATCCCTACTATGCCGGGACGGAGCACGTCGGGGTTTCGCCAACCAGGCAGACATTGCTTGCACCAAGTGCGAAGCGCCGTGAGGTGTTCGGCGAGTCGCATGATGGGTGAACTGCATCCTTCCACGAACCGTTCGTAAGACGGACTTCGGCACGTTGTGCCTACTTTCTTGCTTGTGGATGACAGCGCTAATGATTTACTTTTGTTTTCTGGTGTGGCCACTCCAGAGACAGCAATGGGTACTAATTACTATGTAACTTCCTCGTGGGTGCCTCACCTTATTCACACTAACTGCGTGATGCGATCATTTCCCTTGTGCGGAGTTTGGGTTCTCCACCCCGCACAATATGACCTAACTCGATAACCATCGTGGTGACCGCCAAAAAAGAAAGAAAAAAAAAATGGTACCCTGGTTGTCTAGCTCACGCAGTGATTGGCATGTTTTACAGCGCCGTTTCCAACCAACGCCAACCCCAATATACGTACTATGTTTACAGCGTCGGTGCCAACCGAGGCCAACCATTATATACATATTTCAAGGGGGGGGGGGGATTCTCATTTGCTGCTCGCCTTAGTTATTTAACCATTGACCACGCACCCATTTCGAGACGGAGCACCGTTCCTACTCCTAATAGAGACAGCTCCAACATCTGGGCGCTCTCCTTTGTCGTCTGCCTTGGTAGTTTGGCCAATGACCACACATCCTTCTCCGAGACGGAGCACCGTTCGTAAACCTTACAGAGACGCCTCCAACAGAGCGCACGGGGAAAGGGGTTTACTTATCGATAAGGATGTAGGAGAGTGGGGGTGTCGAGGGGGGGGGGGGTATGGTAGATGAAAGGGGAGTGCGGGGCTGTGGGGGGCGGGGGGGGGGGGGGGGGCAGGGGATGCACTTGCTCATTTCATGCGTAGTCGTAGTCCTGACACCGTTGACCCTCGCATCCCTAAGATGCCGGAACGGAGAACGTCGGGTTTTCACTGGCCGGGAGAAGGGGGGCGAGGGGGGGGGTCGGGGGGAGGGGGAGGGGGGGGGGGGCGTCTTGAATTTGGCCACGTGCGGTAAGGTTGGTTGTCGCGTCATCGTTGCCGCGGAGAAGTTAGAAGCGCGTTTGTTTTTGTCTCTCCCACCTGGTGTTCCTCCTGCTTCTCCTTTTCCTCATTTTCTTCTTTCGTTGTTTGCGAATATGAAACACTCTAATAATGACAACTGATAATCCTGGCCCGTATGGAGTTCTTTGTTGTTGTTGCTTTTGTGCCCTTCTCTTGCGTGATCGACGCGAGCAAGAAGCTGGCAGCTTTATTGCACATTCCCAGTTCTGCAATTTAATGTTTTTTCAGCTTTGCACGTTTTTCGCTATTTCTGTCATGTTGCAGTTTTGGCAGGTTTGCAGTCTTTGCGGTTTTTGCTGTTTCGAAGTTTTGCAGTTCTGCGATTTTTCAATTTCTGTAATTTTGGTGTAGTAAACCCTTGAAATCAACAAAGAAAAAAAAATGTGCCGCGTTCGTTTTTTTTGTTTGGTTTGTTTTTGTTCGTCTTTGTTTCGCTCGTTATGTTTTCTTTCTTTTCATTTCAAACACTCGCGATATGCAATGCGGCTTTTTTGGGTGTGCGGGGTCTCTGTCGTCCGTGTGCAAAAAGTCGGAAGATCTCGCTGCTCCCCACAATCGATTTAGTTAGTGAGTCGTCGCCCCTGTTACTCTATAACTTGTGGATATCCCCCCCCCCCACACTTTAAGTGCATTTGGAACTGTCATCCAATACCAACAAAGTACGCACAAGGTGCGCAAGTCCGCCCTACAAGTGGTTCTTAGCATAGGATGCAGCTCACCCTTTATGCGACTCGCCGAAGACTTCACAGCGCTTCGTGCTTGGTGCACGCGACGTGTGCCTGGTCGGTGAAAACCCGACGTGCTCCGTCCCGGCATAGTAGGAATGCGAGGGTCTATGGTCTCAAGACTACGGCTATGCATGGAGTAAGTGCACCCCTCCAAACACGCATTGCTACCTACCTTTTTTTTCTTGTTTTATTTACCTTGTCATTCTCTGGCTGGTAGTACTATGCTAGACTACTCGCCTGTGTGCAGTGCAACTTGCACTGCTTGCAGGCCTGCGAGGGGCCCATCGTTGGTGTGCAGAAAAGAGGGCTGGAGCAGCCCTCCCGAGGTGATGGCTAGGGTGACCAACACTTTTAAAAATAAAAATGAAAATTTTTGCAAATATTTTAGCAATTTTTGTTGGATTGAGTGCTGTTTTTTCACGCACATGTTAGTTTTGGATTCGTTTGTTTTTTGTTTGTTTGTTTCTGTTGTTTTTGGTTTGCTCGTTTCTGACGCTTGCCTGGGTGGCTGTGTGTCTGTTGATGTTCAATGCGACGTGCAGGTTTGCGGGGTCCTCTCGTCCGTGTGCAGAAAAGAAGGTCTCTCGCTGCCCGCCGAGCTGGCGGCTAGGGTGGCCAAGTCCTCAAAGTGCAACCTCCGACGGGCGGTGCTCATGCTCGAGGCATGCCGGGTGCAACAGTGAGTGCCGGTTGGTTGTTGTTGCTGTTCTTGTTCTTGTTTTTGCTCTTGTTCTTGTTCTTGTTGTTACACCAAGCCATCACTTTAATGGTATCCCATATAAAGGAGTTATGTCAACGTTGGCTTCAATTATCGATTGAAAGTAACGAAGATTGATTGAAAGTATTGACGTTTTAGATTTGTTGGGGCAGGGCAGGGCAGGGCAGGGTCGGGTGGGGTTTGGGTACGTTGTCGGTGTCGGTGTAGTGTGGTGTAGCGTGATGGGGTGCCTAGGATGTTCCGTCGAGGCCCGGTGGTGGCGGTTCGTCTTTCCTGGTGTACAAAAACTGCACCAAGCCTCTCACCCCTCCCACTGTCCCCGCCCCCACCCCTCGCCGCTCGGTCATACCACAGGTACCCGTTCACGGCGGATCAGGAAGTGCAGATGACGGACTGGGAGAACTACATCAGACAGCTAGCGCGGGAGATGTGCTTGGAGCAGAGCCCTCGCAGGTGCTGAGAGCTCGTGGAACATGAGTGGCTCGGTGGCTAAGGCGTGAGCTTCATGCGCCCCCCTCCCCCCGCCCCCCCTCTCGCTATCCCTACCCCCCTCCTCACCCCCGTAGGCGGTAATGGTTAGGAACCCGGTGATATTATAGTACGGAGAGGGGGACGGTAGAAGTGTGAGCGAGATACGGTGGAGATTGCAGGAGGCGGCGATGGGTGTAGCTAGCCAAGGGGAGAAACCCCTCTCTCCCAAAACCAAGAAAACGATAAAAAGTCTCCGAATGGTACCGTACCATTCGACTTCTCTAATCTAACGTAGAAACCCCCACCCTCACCCCCACCCCTACCCAACCCTCGCCTAACCTCCGACCCTCACCCCAACCCTCACCCCCACCCCCACCAGCCACCACACCGTTCCTACCTTTTGATTTTTGCTGTTGTTTTTTACATGTCTTTTTCTCGGTCGGCTGTTCATGTCACGTGATTCGCTGGTGTTGGTGATGGTGTTGGTGTTGGCTGGTGTCGGCTGGTGCTGGTGGTTGTGGTGTTGGTGGTAGTGCTGCTGCTATTTCTGTTGCTGCTGGCGCGTGACGACAAGAGTTAATGGGGTGTACCACGTTATGCAGTTTGTTTTTGTTTCGTGACACGATATGTGTATGTGGCGCACTGCTGTCCTAACTTGCTCATCGTTTGCTTTGTGTTGATCCTGGCGGGCGAGCCCTACGCTATTTTCTGGTGTCGCACGAGCAGTATGTATATGTTCGTGACCTGTTAGATACCATGCTTTCCCTTACTAGCGGCCTCTTTGTCCCCCCCCCCCCTCTCTTCCTCTTTTAACTTATCTCCGTCTCTCTCCATCTTTTTCCCCCCCTCTGTTTTTCTCGCGGCAACCACGCATCCACATCAAACGCCCTCCATCGGGATATTTGTCACACGGCCGCGCAGGCTCCTAGATGCGAGAGACAAGCTGTACGAGCTTCTCACCAACTGCATCCCGGCGGAAATTATCCTCAAGGTATTAAACAGGACCCCGCTCTCCCCCCATGCCCCTTCGAGGCCACCCGCGAGTGTATGATATGTGCACCGACCTTCGAATGCCCGCGTCCTCTCTCTCTCCCCCCCCCCCCCCCCCCCCAACCTATCGAGTACGCCCCTCCCCCCCCCCCCAGCCCGCCCGCAGGGATGGTGTATTGAATGTCATCGCTTCTGATTGCCCGTAGGCCAAGTGTACGGTAAGGGGAGTACCCCCGCTTTCGCTACTCGGCTTTCACTACTTGCACGAGTGACCCAATGCCTAACGGACATGAAACCTTTACGCGATTTCTTGGCGCAGCGTTCGCTTGCCATTCCCGTTGATATTCATACCCCCCAGTTCAATCAGCGCGACCGCGATGGAACAGCGGGGTGGGCCACTCGCGCGAATGGCCCCGAGCCACTGCGAGAAAAAGGTCCCTGAAAGGGGGACCCCCCCCGAGTGGTTCTACCCCAACTTTTCTTTAACGAGATTGCCGGTTTTGAAACCAGCTCCCGGCCGTATCTCCTGCAATACGGTGCCCCTTGCCACCCACTCGTCATCGTTCGATAATGTAGTAGTCCTTTGCACACAAGAAAATGTACCAAGATAGTTCTTCATAGTATCCTTCCTCATGTCGAGCAGCCATGAAACGTCCGTTAAAAAAAAACGCTGGTTTTTGGGGGGTCTATCGTGGAATCAATCCCTCCTGCCGTGGTATCACTGCGTGAGCCAGACAACCAGGGTACCGTTTTTGTTTGTTTGTTTGTTTGTTTTTTTTTTTTTTTTTTTTTTGGCGGTCACCATGATGGTGATCGAGTAGATCATATTGTGCGGGGTGGACCCTAACTCCGCACATGGGGAATGATCGCATTACGTAGTTAGTGTGAATATGGTAAGGCACCCACGAGGCAGTCACATAGTAATACCCATTGAGTGTGAATATGGTAAGGCACCCACGAGGCAGTCACATAGTAATACCCATTGCTGTCTCTGGAGTGGCCACACCAGAAAACAAAAGTAAATCATTGACGCTGTCATCCATAAGCAGGAAAGTAGGCACAAGGTGCCGAAGTCCGTCTTACGAGCGGTTCTTGGAAGGATGCATTTCACCCTTCATGCGACTCGCTGAACGCCTCACGGCGCTTCGCACTTGGTGCAAGCAATGTCTGCCTGGTTGGTGAAACCCCGACGTGCTCCGTTCCGGCATAGTAGGGATGCGAGGGTCTATGGTCGTACCACTACGGCCATGCACAAACTGAGTATCCCCCCCTCCCCCCCCCTACCGTAGCTGGGTCCTTACGGCCCCATCCCCCCATCCCGTCTCCTTCCCTCCTCCCCTGCCCCCGCGCCCCTGCCCCCGCCTCCTCTCCTCCCTCCCTCCTTCCCTCCCTCCCTGCCTCCCTGCCTCCCTCCCTCCCTCCCTCCCTCCCTCTCTCCCTCTCTCTCACCACCCCTCCTCTCCCTCCCCCCTCCACTCCCTGCTCCCTTTTTTCCGTGGGCTACTCTTCTCTTATTATGTTGATTTTCTCTTCTTTTTTTTCTCGCTCTCGGTGGAAAAAAGACGCTGACGCGCGAGTTGCTGAAGGTTCTAGATAGCTGCCTCTGGGCCGAGGTGTTGATGTGGGCTGCGTTTTACGAGCACCGCTTGCACCTGGGCAGCAAGGAAATCTTGCACCTGGAAGCTTTCGTAGCGAAGTTCATGTCCATCTACAAGAACTACATCATCGAGCAGTGAGTTTGCTTTGTTTTTAATTTTTAATAGTATTTGATATTTTTTTGCCTTGGTGTTTTGTAATTTGTAGTTTTGATGTAATTTTTAACGCCTTGGCAACTAGAAAAACCTTTTTTTGTGGACAAATTTACTTGAAGTTAGTATAGGGGGGCTTTGGGGCTCTAACGGGGTTCAGTGTGTTGTGCGATTTTATGACCACCGCCTGCACCTGGGGAGCAACGAGGCTTTTGGATCTGGAAGCGTTCTTGGCGAATTTCGTGTCCGTTTACAAGGCCTACTTTATCGAGCATTGGGTTATTTTTTGTCTTGGATTTATTGTGTAGTTTAGTAGTTTTTACCTCGTTAGTTTGTAGTTTTGTAGTTTTGCTATAGTGTTTCGCTTTTTAGTTTTATGTTAGTTTTAGTGTAGTGTGCAATTTTTAATAACGCCCGCCTGCACCTGGGGAGCACGGAGATTTTCACCTAGAAGCGTTCGTGAGTGCTTGTTCATGTATTATTAGAAGGCCTACATAATCAAGCAGCGAGAAAATCTAATGAAAATAGCACTATCGGCCGCTCGTTTCTTTTTTTTTTTTGTCGCATTTGATTTGGTTTTTGGCTTCGGCTTGACTTTTTGTCTCGCAACTGGTTTTGGTGTCACCGTGTGCTTTCTCGCCCATGCCTGCCCTCATCCTACCCCCTTTTTTTTCTGCATTCCCCCTCGTTTTTTCCCTCCCAGGTTTTCTTGACGGGAACACCCGTTTTTTGCTTTTGGTACCACCGGCGGCAGGCGCTAGTTGGCAGGGGGAAACATGACGACAGTGGAAAAGGACAATTGAACCAGAGTACCAGCCACCTCTTTGAGTTGACGAATGGTTTTATAGATTGGTGTCCGCGCTGCGATGCAGGAGTCGTAAGAAACGAGCTTCAAGGCGCAAGGCAGCATGGCCCCGTCGTGGGTTTGGTCCGCACACACGCTACAGTACGTGCTACCTGGTATCGTTACTGAGGGGTTTTAATAGCTGGGAGGGGGGGGGGGGGGCGTACTCATTTGTTGATTGCCTTAGTCATTTGAGCATTGACCACGCATCCCTTTCGAGACGGAGCGGGGAAGGATTTTGATAGCAGACTGCGGTGTTGTGATGAACCGCGCGACGCATTCCACGGTACACATTTTAAGACTGGGGGCACAGAGCCATGGATAAGAATTGACCGCGTGCGAATCCGCGAAGCAAATGCGTCATCCCCTTTTTCATATACGCACATGCCTTCTACGCACATGCCTTCAAAGGCATGTGAAACCCTTTACAACCTCCGTATCCTAGATCTTCCGCCTTGTTATTAATAGGCTTCCAGGGCAATACCTTATTTTTTTCGTTTTGTTTTTTTATCCTTCGGCGGATCGGGAAAAGTAAAGCTTAGGCTCAACACACTTCCACGTATTTTCATAAACGTCGTGTGTCGATTTAGCTCAATTGCATTCGCAGTCCAGCGCTAGCTGGCGTGTCTTTCGGTTCCCGCGACAGCGATAGCGCGAGCTGTCCCTACCGGCGTTCCCCGTTACTACGGCAGCGCAAGCTGCCGTTGTATACGAGTGCGTGAGTATGTCGACCCGACTTGACCCCTGAGGGTCAGGTGCGGTGGAGATAGCCGTAACATACTGCAGAGGTGATCCATTGTTCTTCTGGGTTTCTCCCTTGAGGATCTCCACATACCTCCACCCCAAAAAGCTGATTGATGTTGGAGAAAAGTATTGACTTCTCCCCTATAATACTATGATACGATGAACAATTGACCCCATGGCGTACAGCAGTAGGTATACAGCTAAACATGCTGCATAACAAGAAATGCAATTCCGACGGCGTTTGGTTATAACGCCTTCACTGCTGGAAACCCTGTTGGGGGACAAATTTACTTGAATTTAGTATGGGGAGGGATTTTGGGGCTCTATACGGGCTAAGGAGTCCCCGTCATTCAGATTTTTTTTTTCAGCCCCAAAAGCGCTACCTCTTCAAAATTACAAAATCTAGGAAATCCCCCCCCAATGTACGATGCAATGGCCCAGGTATGCGTGAAACGAAACATGTTGCAAAACAAGAATATGAAATTCCGATGATTTTTTTCATCAAGGAGCCCAGAAATTGGAAAAATGCTACAATTCTGCCTTAAAGCGCTACCTCTTCTGTAATTATGTCGTGTAATAGCACGCGTCGTGCCTCGGCGCCTCCTTAGTATCACACCCGCGATTTTCCGGAAAACTCGCTTGGAATTTTTTGGAAGGGAAACATTTTTACGGGTCGAAAAGGGAAAACATAGAACGACGCGTGCTACCGTACTATACAGAGGTATTAATAGGACTTTTTCGTGTGAACGAATTGTTTTCTGAATGACGGGGCTCCTTAACCCAAAATCGCCGGAAATATGACATTTCGTTCCTGCCTGATTCTCGTTGTTTACCTATCTCCATGGTATTTTTCATCCGGTCAGCAATTTTCTTTTGTTTTCTCCAAATAAATCTGTTTTGTGTGGGAGAGGTCTTAAGCTCCCGCATTGAAGAACCTGAAAAAAACGTGGTGCACCACACCTCTATCGTGCAGCACGCGTCAACCGGACGATTACGGGCTCGGCTGCAACATGGCAGCATGGCAACCTGGCGCTGTTGACTGGGGTATTGTCAGACACGTCTTGCCTTCTTTGTTTCTCTTTTTTTTTTGCCTGAGTGAGGTAGAAAAGTTTAACAAAGCATTTTTTTGTTTTCTTTTATGAGGCTCCTTAATACTGGTCTTGATTGAGCTATTCTTACGCTTCTTGGGACCTAAAACTGACTTTTCAGTATACCTTGACAGCTCGGTCCTGTGAAGCAACCCATGGCCCTGCGGTAGGTATACAACAGTATTTATATATTGCGAAAAACAAAAACATTCGTGACATTCCGACGACTTTTTATTAATAATAGGTTAAGGAGCTCCGTCATCATTCAGAAAAAATACTGTTGCCAAAACGTGCTCGAAGCAAGCGTCGGTAGCAACCCCCCGCTGCTAGGCGCTAATGAGGGGATGGCGCGTCTGTCACACGTTACAGCCCGCGGTAGAGAGGTGCAACACTTTTGGGCCACCTGTATCTGAGCAACGGCCTGCTCGACTGACGAACTGCTCGTATCCGTTACCAGTATACAAGGTTCCCCTTCGGGGTGCGGGTAACGTGAAATCCAGGGGGCGTCGCAAGGCGAAAAGGGAGACACCGGGAACACTTGCTGCTGCACTGCTGCTGAGGTTAGTTGAGTAGCGGGGCATTTTTTTACGAACAAAACAATGAAGAGCAACAAATTAATTATTGTAAAAGTTTTTTTATCAAAATAAATAAAAAAAAATAAAATCAATTTGGGGTGTTCCAAGTGACCTGCTCGTCTCAGGGAGGCGGAACGCATTCCCTTGCCAAATATAGACAGCTAAGCGACGTTTAATGCGCCGAGCGCCGCCACGGAGCTCGGCCGAGATCCAGACATGCTTCATAATATACCCATGGCAGGCTAGCTTGCCCCGCGGCCGAAAGTGCGAGAAGAAAACACTCGGCCGCCTGAGAGCAGCGAGCCAAAAAAAGCGAAAAAAATATTTTTCACATACATACATACATACATGGTTTATACTCCTTGGACGATCCCGTTTGAGGTTCCAGAATGTGGACGATCCCGTTTGGGGTTCAAGAATGTATGTTGCTGTACACCTTAGCGCAAAAGAGGGATGGCGTATCAGATTGAGCTTTGCCGATGTTTCTCAAAAATGTACTGGTCTTCTAAGCAAGCGGTGTGTGAGGTATGGAGCGTTCTACGGGGGGGTTAGGTGCCTCAGGAGAAAGGCGAGGTGTACCGCCTATCTATACTGTTGTTGTGGTGTTGCCCTTCATTGGAAGGGGATGATGCATTTGCTTCGCGGGTTGTGGCACGCGTCTAGCGTTCGGTTCTGTCCGTGGCGTGTGTGGGACTAGTACAAGAGCTGATACAATGCTAGTGAGTGACTAACAACGTGTAACCTGCCTATTTAATAGTAGTAGCAGAGAGACCCGCAAGAAGAGGGTGGCCTAACAGTGTGCCTGTATGTAACAGCCCCTAGTCTTTTACCATAATGCTATATTTTGATACATGATGTACATGGTAGAGGGTGCACATATACATCAAATCATGGCATGTTCCCTCTTCTTCTGAGGCTCTCTTCTCGTTTAAAGAGCTCTCTATCAGGCATTTCTAAGGGGCAAAAAACTGATGTAGATAAACAATGAAAGTGCAAATCTCATGGCCGGTGTTTAAATAAACATGAAAAAGTAAATGCAAATAATAAGCAACGAAATGCGCTGACGACGATATTGGCTTAATTAAGGAGCCCCGTCATTTTCAGAAACCGATACTTACTTGGCGAAAAAATGCTATACATATACGTGTCACCTACCGTGCGTACCAGGGAGCCTCTTCTTGCCGCTCGCCGTCTAGCACACACCCTAACGCTGACGACACCGCAGGATACGATAGAGGGTACACCCCAGTTTTTTTTCCACGGAATCTTCTTGAGGAGCTCTAAAACCCACCCGCAAATGGACTTATTAATAGTACAGAGTACACTGAAAGCGCAACCCGACTAGCACACCCCATCACCTCCTAGACATGACGCACGTGCCACGATGGAGGTGCACACCGCGCTTTTTCTGAGGTTCCGCACCTGAGAAGCTTTAAGACATGTCCTTCTTGGCCCCCCAGAAGAGGGAGAGTATTATAAGGCTTACTGTGGGTAAGCTATTGGTTAACATTTTGCAAGTAAGTGGTCAAACGGACTAATGAGTCGTTCTACGGTAGGTAGCCCCCTCAACTTTTCTTTGGCGAAATCGCCGGTTTCAAAACCAGCTCCCGGTTGTATCTCCTCAAATACGGTGTCCCTCGACACCCCGACGTCATCGATCGATAGGCTCTGTGCACACAAGAAAATATATGAACGCTTTGTTTTCAATTGTATCCTTCCTTGTGTCGAGCAGCCATTAAACGTTTCGTTAAACAAAATTAATTGCTGGTTTTGGGGGGGGGTATCGTAGAATCCGTCTACTACCCCACTTTAGTGGAATGATTGCTTAACATACCCCCCTCGAGTGCTCACTGGCACGTGCTACGATAGAGGTATTCCCTTTTTCGGCTGAAATGTTTTTTTGAATGACGGTGCTCCTTAACCCAAAAAAATCGTCGGAAAAAAAAAAAAAATGGCCATTTTTTTTGCATGAAATTGTCGTCGAATACCCTAGGCCATGAGATTTTTCATCCGGTATATATATATGATGATATATGTAGCAGTTTTATTTTTCGCTGCGTGCTACGATAGAGCTAGCACTTTTCGTTTGAAAATGTTTCTGAATGATCTGGTTCCTTAACGCCAAATTCGTCGGAAATAGGCCATTATTTTTGACGCGTGCTACAACAGGAGTGCACCACGTTTTTTATGAGGTTTTCTCAATTTGGGGGCTTAAGACCTCAGTGTTAAGGTATTAGTGGGGTATTAGTCCGTTTGACCACTTGCAACTGGTTAACCAATAGCTTACCCAAACTAAGCCTTATAACACTCTCCCCCCCTGAAACGGCGGGATAGCAGGTCGGCCGGATATACGGGCGGACCTGTCAATTATCCAAGCCGTTTCATTCCCTGGGGATACCAGGAAGAGTATTTTTCAAGTTCGCCATGGGGAAATCTGAAAAAGTTTATTATGGTGGATGTGGGGATCGAACCCACGACCCAAAAACCCATGGTCTGTCGACGACGCCATTTGTTAAGGACTTTGTGGGGTATTAGTCTGTTTGACCACTTGCAAAAGGTTAACCAATAGCTTACCCAAACTAAGCCTTATAACATCAGCCAAAAGCTGATTTGAAAAAAAAAAACGAAACTGCTACCAGATGAAAACCCCCTCTATGGTCCTAGGTACACGACGAAAAACCATGCAAAAAATGGCCTTTTTCACGACGATTTTGGGTTAAGAACCCCCGTCATTCAGAAATCATTTCAGCCGAAAAGTGCTACCTCTGTCGTAGCACGCGTCTTTTTTGTTTCGCCTGATTCTCGTTGTGTACCTAGGCCGTGGCATTTTTCATCCGGCAGCAGTTTAGTTTCCCCTCCAAATCAGTTTGTTGTGTTGGGAGAGGTCTCAGGCTTCGAAATTTGAGGAAACCTCCGAAAAAAACGTGGTGCGCACCTCTATGGTAGCACGTGCGCGCCTTTTTTGGGTCAAGAAGGGTTAAGAAGAGGCCATGTCTTGACCTCCTCAAGTGAGGAGTGGTGTTGGGAAAAAAAAACGTGGTGCACCTCCTCTTATCGTAGCACGCGTCCAATCCACTACCGGGTTCGAGCTACTACTGTGCTCGCACTACTCGCCACGAGTGGCTGTGTACCCTGTAACCGAAGAAAACTTTTTTTTTCAGGTAACTTTTTTGGCGCATCGCGTAGCTATATATATATATACTTGTATATGTAACCGTTCCATGGGGGTTTCATAAAACGCTAAAAGAAAACGGCACGGAATCTTAAGCTTGAAAAAGGAACGGGGAGTCCACACTCGCGCTCGCGAGGGATCCCTAGCCATTGCAAATAGAGGCCCCAAACGAGGCCCCCCTCCCGTAGCGTTGGTCCCGCCAGAGTCGTTCATACACAGGGGGTACTCGGTTTAAGAGCGTCCATATAGCGCGAGGAAACGGACCTTGGGCCGTTCCTAACGAACGCAGAAAAAATGTCAGGAATCGCGCGACAAAGAAAAACGTGATCTTTTGTCAGGAATCCCGCGCTTGGAATCATTTTGGCAGTTTCCACATAAGAATTAACGCCAGAGTTCCTGGCAAAAAGTCGCGTGTTTTTGTTTGTTGTGTAAAAAAACGTGAAATTTTTCAAGAGTTTCTTCGAAATGCCAGGAATCGTGATTTTTTTGTCGGGATTCGTCTTTACATTATTTTTGCGTTCGAGTTAGGAACGCTCTTCAAGAGCGGTCTATTAATAGTGGCTTGTTTGTCACGTCTTGTGGATCCCATACCGAACCCCTGTGTCCGTGTCAGGTCCCGTTCGAGATAAGGGCGGTGGCGCTTGTCTATTCTCCGAGTACTCCCCCACGTGCCAACTTCGGTGAAAATTGACGAGCAGCTGGATCGCTGAAACCCCACGCACGAAAAATGAGGGGCAAATAGCGGGGGAGGAGGCGGCACAACACCCGTGACTTGTGACGATTTGTGACGACGGTTTGTTCAGAAGACCAAGCTGAAGATACGAAAAACCTAATGACTTGAGCTGGAACGTAAAATAGTGGCGATTGAAAAAAAAATCTGGTTGCGGCGTGGAGGTACAAGAAGAGCTGTGACCTGGGCGGATTTCCGCGTTTGGCTTGGTAGCGTTTGATAATATTTCAGTAGTCGGATAGGCGTCTTTGCCCTGGGCAGACACGTTTCGACTTTCCGCCATAGGGACCCTAGCTTAACGCCTAGAGAATTTGGAGCTACGAGTAGGCCTTGCAAGTTGCGCCCCTCTGTGCCTGCGGCGCGCTCGTTTGCGACCACACAGTAACCACACATCAGTGGGGACTACACAGAGGCAGAGGCTCATGATGATATCCCAATAATTTCGTTTTCGCCATTAAATACCAACCACAGCGGTGGAAAAAGATGCTTGCTTGAGCGCCAGCCCATCAAAACCCCCATCCATCGATGGAAAAACGAGTCACTTTACGTGAAAATATCGAAGTGGAAAGTAAGCGCCCTCAAAAACAACTCCACCCGCCCCCCCCGCCCTCCATGCGCCACAACTGGTTCAAACTAGCACGCAGCCCACCCTGCATGCGACTCACCAAACACCTCACGGCACTTCGCTCTTTGGTGAAATAAATCTCTGCCTGGCGGGTGAAATTTCGACGTGCTCCGTCCCGGCATAGTAGGGATGCGAGGGTCTACGGTCATACGACTACGGACGCGTGCTACGATAGAAGCACGCCGCTTTTTTTCTGAGATCCCTCAATTTGGGCCCTTAATACCTCTCCCAAAAACTGATTTGGAGCAAAAAAAACAAGAACTGTTATGATACCGGATGAAAAATCCTATGGCCTAGGTACACAACAAGAACCACGCCCAAAACATGGTCCATTATTTATTTTTTTCCGACGATTTTGCCCAGGTTAAGGAGCCCCGTCATTTAGAAAGCATGTCAGCCGAAAAGTGCAACCTGTATTGTATCACGTGTCTACGGCCATGCACAAGAAGAGTACACCCCCCTGGGCACACTTACCCCAGGCAATCAACAACCTAATCCATCCAGAAACACAGAGTAGTCATTCATGTCAAAATATTGAAGGTGGGAAGCCAGTGCCCTGATATTATGCCCCCAGCCATGCATGAAATGAGTACCCCCCCCCCCCCCCCCGAACGTATAACTGGCGGGGAAATATACCAGATACAGTAACAGTCCCTCTATAGAGCCGGTTTGAGTAGTGCCGGTCGTCCGCTATAGTGCCTGTGAAATCGCTTGTCAAATATACCAGGTACAGCCGCAGTCCCTCTAAAGGGCCGGTTGTCCGCTATAGTGCCTGTGAAATCGCCTGGCAAATACACCACGTGGAGCAGTATTCCCTCTATAGTGCTGGTTGCCCGCTATAGTGCCTGTGAAATCGCTTGTCAAATATACCAGGTGCAGCGATAGTCCCTATATAGTGCCGGTCGAGTAGTGCCGGTTGCCGCGCTATAGTCCCGGTGTTTCTGGCTGGCACATACCGGCACTACAGAGTGACCACTACTGCTGTACTCGTACTTAACAACCATATACCAGGTACTGTGCCAGGTGTTATCATCTAAAAAGTAGACCAAAGCATAGACCACCTATTTGTACGCGTCACGGGGGGGGGGGGGGGGGGGCATTACACTAGAGGCTTGACGCATCATAAATTTTGCTAAATTCGACGCCGCGCACCTGTTCTAAAGCATACCAGGAATGTATCATGTACGAGGATGCGTAAGAGCAGAGAAAAAAACACACTTGATCGCGGAAAGTGGGCAGACGGACAAAAACGAGCCCGGAGAAAAAAAAACAGGGTTTCTCACGGACCAGGTCACCCTTCCTGGGTCGGGTCGGACCGGGGTGATCCGACCCGACCGGTGAGATCTTAAAAACTCCTTCCCCGACCACACCCGGCCCGAGAGAATTCGAATCATGTCCCGACCCGACCCCACTCGACCCGCGAGACTGAGAACACTTCCTGACCCGTGGAAGCCCCTGAAAAAAAACGCGCCTAGTCTCGAACTCCCCCCGACTAGGTACTAATACACAAGCAAGATACACCAGGTGTTGTAGTAAGTCCGCGGGAACGCTACTAATAGACTTATATATGGAAGTTGTTACAGGCGGCACCATCACTTGAGGAAGGAAATGACGATCAACCACGTTAACAACGCACAGGATGTTTTCTCGCCGTCCAAGCACGAAGAAAAACACCGGCTTTACAGTGGGTACCCCGATTTTAGAGCGCCCCATGACTAGCGGAAACAAGCGCTCTTAACTACCACATTGCCTCTTATCTGTAGCGGGAAATATATAGATTTTAGTATAGGCGGGACATGCCGATTTGACCGCTCTCAAGTCCCGGAAAATGCTCTCATCCTGGGCGCTCTTAAAGCGGGGTATCCACTGTACAAACCAAGCCAAGAGGTACAATCTTCTCCCCACACTCGTACCTCCCCCAGGAAAAAAAAATGAGCATGCAAGCGCATGAGCGTCGACAAGAAAAACAAAAACGCCGTCATAAGACAAACCACACCGGATGCCTCACCTAGAAAACACACACAAAAAAATTAAACGAAAATCTGAATCAACCGCAAAATAAGCAAAGGAACTTCTTCAGGGCCTGGTCACGGGTCAGAACACTTTCCGCGGGTCGGGTCGGTTCGGGCCCATCAGGTTTGAAAACGTCCAGATGTGACATGACACGAACCGTCCCGGCCAGAGGGACTTCGAATACCCCCCGACCCGACCGGACTCGACCCGCGAAATATAACCACCTCCTGACCATACCCGGTTATACACAACCACAACACAAGCTCGACGGGACTGTCGCAGTCACCCAATGGGAACGCAACAGCGGAAACCCGATATAATCGAGAAATAAAAACGAGGGTGGGTGTGCACTCGTAGAGTGGGGGGGGAAGGAAAAGAGGGAGGGGGACGGGGGGGGAGGGTCAAAACTGGATGGGAACGAAACAGGCTCGTACACCTCACCTCTGTAGTTTTGCCTAACGTTATCACTACACAGTAGAGCAACGAGTACGCGGGAACACGCATGTGCGCTGCGAGCATCCAAAAAAAGGAAACGACAATACAACTCAATCCACCACACAACCAAACGAAAAAAAGACAACCAACCAACCACCAACAAACCAAACAAAAGCTAACCACTCGAGCCAACCAAAAGCGATACGCAACCGCAGCACCTTTGGGTGTGCTACAAATATAGTCAGAATTGACACACGACACAGGGGTGGAAGTGTGGCGAGCTAAAACTTTAACTTTACCCATCCGCCGGCGATTGAAGAACATAAAAAAACACCAACCAACTAACCAACTAAGCAACCAACCGATCAACGATATAACCGACCAACCAACTAACCGATCGAACATATGATCGACCAACCAACCAACCGATCAACCATATAACCGACCAACCAATCAACCAATCAACCATATAGTCGACCAACCAACCGATCATCCATATAGCCGACCAATCAACCAACCAACCGATCAATACATCAACCGACTGATTAACCAATAAACCAATCAACCGATCAAATCAACAAATCGACCAGCTGTCCCACAGAAGCTCGCGGACGAACGAGTTTTCCGAGGGGAGAAACAAGACAAGAAAACACAAAAAAAGCGACACCCCTCCACCCGTGCCACCAAAAAACGCCAACGACACAAGACAGCCTTACGGAGCCCGTGGTTGCTTCTCTTTCTTCCACAACCTCCTTGCACACAGACTGCCTCACAGTACCCGTGATTGTTTCTCTTCCTCCCCCCCCTTCCCCCCTGCCGATTCATTCGAAGCTGCCATCCATATGCAAGAAAGCACGCTCAAGATGGAAGTCCGCCTCACGAGTGGTTCTTAGTAGGATACAGCCCACCCTTCAGGCGACTCGCCGAACACCTCACGGCGGTTCGCGCTTGGTGCACGCGATGACTGCGAGCGTCTATGGTCATACGACTACGGCTATGCATGAAGTGAGTACATCCCCCTGCCTTGCCCTGCCTTGCCCAGCCCAGTTGCTCGACTCGACCGGATAATGTTCCACCAACAACTAGCTTGCAGAGCCAAAAAAAGAAAATAAAGAGGGGTAAGCTCATTCACGCCGTCCCCTCCGCTCAAACCAATCAAATCAAAGGAAAAAATACTGGTCAAGCTCATGCCCTTCCACTGACCCCCCCTCCCCTCCTCCTCCCCCCTCGACCCCCCCAGGCCCCGCACTCGCCCCCTCCCCATGCCCCTGCCCTTCGCCGAGACCCTCCACGGCTTCCGCGGTGGCGGCTGCAGCAGCAGCAGCGGAAGCTATGGCGATGCGGCCCCGGCCACCCCTTGCAGCGGCGGCAATGCGTTCTTCGCGGCTACTGCAGATGCTGGGGATTACGGCTCCGCAAGCGTCGCGGGCTAGGTCGGCTATGGCTTGGGCTAGGAACGCCGTTAGGGCGATGAAGAGCGAGCCGGTCGCGCTGACAAGGTGCTCCGCCGTGACGTCGGGGTGGGTCGCCTGCAGAAAAAAAAAAAGTGCAGGGGCGGAGAAACGGTTACGGACGCGTGCTACGATGGAGGTTCTACCACTGTTTTCTCTGAGATTTCCTCAATTTGGGAACTCACGACCTCTATATACCAAAAACTGATCTGGAGAAAAAGAAAACTGCTACATAGTCTTAAGTATATACCGGGATGCAAAAAAACAAACAGGATCTAGGTACACGGCGAGAAATCATGCAAAATAAAAAAATGACCTGTTTCCTAAGACTTTGGGTTGAGAGCACCCGTCATTCAGGAAACATTTCAGACGAAAACCGCTACTTCTATCGTAGCACGCGTCTCTTTTTACTGGCATACATGCTATACATCAGGATATGTAACAGGGGAGAGCAGGTCGCCCCGGTGGTCTAGCGGTTAACCTCAAACACTGCTAAGGTTGGAGTCAGGGGTCCAAACCCCTCAACGGAGATTTTGCATTTTCCAGAGACACCCACAGCCGAGAGCGCTTTATAGCGTGGGTAAAAGCGTAATTCGGTGCGAGTGCACAAGGGCGAGGGAAGAAAGCGCTGAAGTCTCCTTGCGATAAAATGAAGGCGTGTACCGTAGAGGGGAGGGGGGAAAAGAGCCTGCTTAGTGGCCCCGGATCTGATTTCCGTTCAGGAGGGAGGTACAAGGAGAAAGAAAAAAGTGCGAAGATCAACAGATGGGATGGGCAGAATAAAAAAAATAAAAAAGGAGGGGGGGGGTGGGGGGTGGGTTGGGGGGCGGCGTGCTCATTTTATGCACGCCGTTGTCGCATGAATGACCGTAGGCTCTCGCATCCCTGCCGGGACGGAGCACGTCGGGTTTTCAACGACCAGACACACATCGCGTGCACCAAGCGCGAAGCGTCGTGCGGTGTTCGGCCATTCGTATGAAGAGTGAGCTTCATTCGACTGAGAACCATCTGTGAGGCCGACTTCTGCACTTAGTGCGTGCTTCTCCATATGGATGACAGCTTCGAAATCATTTGTTTGTTTTTTGGTGTGAGGCAGCTTCCACAAAAGGCAGCAGTGGGGGGGGGGGGCGGGGGGTTGTTAAGGCTCGACACAGTAACGAACGCGGGTTAAAAGCAGCAGCAGCAGCAACGGCAACAACAGCAGCAGCAGAAGAAACAGCAATATTAACATGTTCAATCTTGCATCCCTACACTCTACAGCCTTCCTTCGACACGCATTTTGTTACGTCGCTTCCAGAGGCAGCAGCAGGAGCAACACCAACAACACCACAATCACCAACACCAACACCAACAACACCAACACCAACAATAACCACCACAACAACAACGACGACAACAACACAACAACAGCAACATCCACAGCAACAACAACACCAACACCAACACCAACACCAAAACCAACATCAACACCACCAACAACACCGTACGCCCCAACACCCTACATCGTACGACACGCATTGATTTTTTAGGCTGTCGCTTTTCACCGCACCTGGTAGCGACGAATGACCGCCAGCAGCGTCAAGAACGCGGCAGCCACGACACGCCTTCCAGGTCTCCAGCGCCTCCCAGCACCATTCGCGTGGTTGTGATAATGGTAGCTACCGTTCCCGCTTCGCCCCCCTCCCGACCTCTTAGACCGCCCTCCCCCGCCACGAGAGCGGTCGCGGCTCTCGAAGAGCTTGCGCAGGAGGGCCCGCGCTCCGGCCCAAGCCTTGTCCAGCCCGGTGCGAGTGACGCACACCATAAGCGGCCCTGGCGGTGTGCAGGAGTGTAATGGTTTGGCCGGGGAGTGTCGTAAGAGAGGGCAGGAGGGCGGGAGGCATTTGGGAGTGGAGTGGGTGGGGTGGGGAGGGGATGAGGGGAGGGGTGGGAGACGTCAATTCTGACGAGTCCTTTCACCGCTGCGGAAATTATCCTATTCTAAATCCAAGTGGTTTGACCCCCAAAACGTAGCTGCAGTTCTAAACAGGCGTAAGCTTTGGTTATCTCGTCCATGGCAAACATCACATATACATGTACATCGCGCGATGTGTAGCCTTACAAACCAGGGACGTCTTTATTCTTGTGAAACGTACATACCACGCGGTTTGCTCACCGCGAGGAAACACTCACATTCTCCCTCCTGTCAATGAGAGACAGCCAGAACCAAAGACCCCCCCCCCTGCTCCGTCTCGAAAGGGATGCGTGGTCAATGGTCATAGTAAGGCAAGCAACAAAAGAGTACGCCATCCCCCCACCCCCTCTCCGTCCTTGTCACACGCAACAATGACAAGCCTGCTCACCCCCCCCCGCCCAGCAAAAACATGCCTGCTCTTCCCTCCCCTCCCCTCCCCGGCTTCCCCCTTCCCCCCTCGCCCACCTGACAGACGCCGGGGATCCAAGCGATGTATCCCCGCCCCACGGATGAAGTCGCGGACGAAAGCGCTGCCTTGTTCTACCGCCTGCTGGGGACTCTTCGCCCTCCCCGCCTCCCTCTCTGGCGAGCGCCGCTTACCACTGAACTCCCATTTTCCCTTCGAGGCGGAAGCACTACCGCTGCAGCCACCACCACAACCCCCCCCGCTCCCGCCGCTGCCGCTGCCGCTGCTGCTGGTTGCGGAGACGGGCGTCTTGGATCCGGCACCATTTGAGAAACCGCTAGGTCCTCCGCGGGGGGTGTATCTTGTCGATCTTGAGGAGGGGGTGCCGCCATTGCCGCCACCACCGTGCTCGCTCAAGCTCTGCATGGAAAAAACAAGAACAAAAAAAATGATAAATTCGTCTAGTCTAGACCATTAACAGGAGATAAGTAGGAAATATAAACCTAGCGTAGTGTTTGCGGTAGAGTCTTGTGTCTGCTGGTAAATGAGAAAAAAAGGCGAAACGAACTAAACTATGTACCAGGTATACTATAAAGTCTAAATACCCTTGCGCTTGTTGGTAAATAGAGAAAGTGAGAGCCAGTTTGAGGGAAAATCTTGTGTTTGTTCGTGAAGAAACAAAAGCGAGAGGACATATGAGAACTGCACCGCATTCCTCCTACCCAAAAACAAAATGACGTGAATCGCAAGTTTGCCCGAACGCCGACCACTCTTTGCTTACGCCATACGACAACGCGTCCAACACGATACCAACACCAATCCCTCCGAACCCAACACCGAAAACAACTCCAACACCACCAACACCAGCACCAACACCAATATCCCAATCTCATCACCAGCCCAACACCAATCCAATATGGGCGCCAAAACCGCCTCCAAAACTCAAACGCCAACTCAACAAAGCCAAAACCAATCCAACAGCAACACCGCGTCTAACACCAACACCGCTCCCACTCGTCACCAACACCAAACCAACGCCAACACCGCTCCAAATCTCAGCACGCTTCCAAAACCCAGCACCAATCAAATCCCAACACCAACGCACCAATCTATACGTAACACCAACATCACAGGACTGTGAATACAGTTGAGTTCAATTGACACACACGTGTAAAAATACGTGGACGTGGGGTGAGTTTAAGCTATGTATTTCCCCATCCACCGGAGGATTAAAAACAACAACAACAACAGCAACAGCAACAACAACAACAACAACAACAACAACAAATCCAGTACCAGCACACCAACCCAACACCAACGCCGCCTCCAACTCAACACCACCCCGAACACCAACACCAACACCAACGCCAACGCCAACGTCAACACCAACAGTCGAAACCCACCTGAGTCGACCACAAGTGGCGCCTGTCGGTGGTCGAGCTCGATCTCCCCTCCACCACACCACCTGCCCGGCGCGCCTTCTTGCCACGCTTGCGACCTTTCACGGGTGCGACTGACCAAGAGCTCGGGCCGCCCTGGCGCATGCATGCATGCATGCGTGAGGTGGGTGAGTAAGTGGGTGGGTAGGTGGGTGGGTGGGCGAGTGGGTGGGTGGACAATACGCTTTTACTTAGTAATTAGAGTTCGGCCATTGTTAGCTCCTGCAGGGCTGCGAGCTGGCTGAACTCGATGGCTACCTGTAGTTGCCACAGCGGTGTCGAAGTAAGCCAACTAACTGACTTGCGGACTTAGTCCATGAACAAAAACACACACACACAAATATCGAGCCACAAAAGCGCTACGCGGTAGTTATTATTTACCAAAAAGTCAGACACAAACAGACACCAACGCTCCACTTTCTTTTTTCCGCACCCAAAACCATTCATCGCAGACAAAGCGATAAACTCGTCTGGGCTGGCCGGTGTGAGGTGCCGAGTGACTTGAGCGGTGGGATATTGAATAAAAATATTGTAACGACGTCAGCTGTGAGTTCGATGACATAGGGTCGATACTCGTCTTTGCAAGCTGCGTACTATTACACCGATCGCCCGTCTTTAGTAAGTTTTTATAAATCAAAACCTAACATAAGATGACATTGTAATATGTTACCTATCATGTATAACCAATTGACATGCCAAAAATTATCTGAACATTTTCATGTATATTTGTTTTCTTCCGTCAACAACCCCCGCCCCCCCCCCCCCCCTTTTTCAGCTTGCGACATCCCCGGGATTTCAAGCGAACAAGATCCAGATTGGGAAAAGCTTGCAAGGACGGCCGTCCCTAACGACCTGAAAAAAAAAAAAAAAAATCGTACAAAAAAAAGTAACATTTTTTTTTTGCGAATCGTGATATATTTGTGAGGAATCCGGACATTTTTTTGCATCGTTCTGACATCCCCCCCCCGAAAAAAAACAATGATGTCAGGACTTCTGCCAAAAAAAAAAGTGATTTTGTTTTTCGAAAACGTGACACTTCAGAATACCAAACAAGGTCAGGAACGGTGTGATATTTTGTCAGGATTCGCGTCTTTTTTGCGTTCGTTATTAATAGGAACGGCCCTGATACCTACCAGGTATCACCTAGATACTACTGTGTAGTGTAGTGGGGACTTGAGAGTCGGCTAATTCACAGCCCTTCGGAACTACACATACTACGTTTCGGGGACAAGCTATCACTACTAGCTAATCACTTTTTGGAATTAGATACGCATCTCATTTTGCAATAGAAGGAGGCGGAACCGCTGTTTTGGGGAGACATATCAACCGTTGGCCAGAACGGGTGTAGCTTATTTTAGTGGAAGTTGACCACAGAGGCTGACGAACGCTCGTGCAGATAGCTGGTTTGGTAACTCACTGGCAGAAGCCATTGTTACTGTATCTAAGGGGAGTCGCCGACCTATGCAGTATTCTTAATTAGGACACACATCCAGCAATACGCGCGATCGGAGTATCAACACAGCTTGCGAACATGAGTTTCGACGAAATCTTCGATCTCGAAGCTGGAGGGTGCTTTTATTGTTGAAATACTGGTACAGCAGCAGTGCTGCGTGCACTAATCGGCACCGACACGGGTCGTGCTGGACATTTATGGGTAAAAGTTGCAACTTAATGTGAGAAACACACACATACACAAATAGCAAATAGCAAATAGCAGTACGTGCGTGCCTACTCGGCACGCTGCAGCCCTCCACTATAAAAATAGTAAACCCAACCCCGATCCATGGTCGATCGGTATATACTGGTATGAGCTATCGTATGACAAGCAGAAAAAATCGGCCAACAAAAAAAATGTAGGATAAAACGATGCACAAAATGACAAGTAAGATAATTCAATTTTTTACATAATTTATCCTATATGATTTCTTAACGGTCTTGCACATATTCTTCAGCATAACTTGGTACAAAATCGTTTTCTTTTGTTTTTTAATCCTCCGGCGGATAGGGAAAAATAAAGCTTAAACTCACCATACTTCCACGTATTTTCATACACGTCGTGTGTCGATTTAACTCAATTGCATTCGCAATCCAGCGCTAGCTGGCGTGTCCTTCGGTTCCCGCTATGGCGATAGCGTGAGCTGTCCCTATCGGCGATCCCCGTCAAAAAATCGCACAGCAGTACGACCAGGTATCACACCACACATGCATGTAACACAAGGTATTATACTCGTACGACAGCATACGAGTTTACACAGATTGAATTTAGCAGTATGAGCTTGAACATACAGAAACTGAAATTTCACCAAGTGTTCCCATCAGCCGGCATAGCTCAGTGGTAGTAGCGGCACCTTCGTAAGGTGTAGGTCGAGAGTTCAATCCTCTCTGTCGGCTAACCTTTTTTTTTCCAATTTTTCCATTTTTTTTTTTCACTTTTTTTTTTTTTTTCATCCTCCGGCGGATGGGGAAAAACAAAGCTTTACGTAGCTCACCACACTTCCACGTATTTTCATACGTGTCGTGTGTCGATTTAACTCAGTTGCTTTCGCAGCCCAACGCCAGCTGGCGCACCCTTTTTTTTACTTTTTTTTTTTGCTCTTCGTCAGGAACGCCGCTGCTACTGCAGTTTTATATACAATCCATCCTGCAACACCCCAACTACAACAACATAAGCACCTCTACGATGAACACGAATGCCGTTTTTTTTTTTAATAATACAGGTTGGTTCAAGCAAAACCCGAAATTTATTTCTGGGCGAATGTCCACGCCGTTTGCTGGATTCAAACCGTGACATTTTGCATACGTCTTCTATGTGCCCTTGCGATAGCCTCACCCCTGTCGTTTTTTTTTTTGCCTGCTTTTTCGTTAGTCAAGATTTTTTCGAAGATTTGGACCACCTTAAACCATTTACTTTCGGCGATACAATAAATAAAAAAACAAAACCCGGAGGTCAGGCCTCGGGACGTGTGCAAAATTTCAGGGTCTATCTCTCAAAAGCGGCGTGGACATCATGATTTTTGTACGCAAAAATGAGTAAGATATACCTCATTTCCTTCAAACGACTTGGGTTTAGTGTAGGATCCAGTTTTTCGCTAGGTTCAGCTTAATGTTGATTGAACATAGGCAGGTCAGACCTTCGATTTTTTGCACGAAAATTTCTGCAGACATACATGCCTTGGAGTACCCCCAACCGGTTCGTGCAAAATGCCAAATGCGGCACAATTTTTTTTTCGCCCCCGCTTGGAAAAAGCCCGAATGTTATTGAAAACATTGAAGGCCCGTCATTGATCGATATGAGTTTCGCTCCTAGATACAGCCCGAGGTCGGTAAATAATAAAATGGCCATGTGACCCTCTTCCACTGGTCATGGGGGTCAGTATGATATGTTGAGGTATTAGTGGGGTATTAGTCCGTTTGACCACTTGCACAAGGTTGACCAATAGCTTACCCAAACTAAGCCTTACAACACTCTCCCCCCCTGAAACGGCGGGATAGCAGGTCGGCCGGATATACGGCGGACCTGTCAATATCCAAGCCGTTTCATTCCCTGGGGATACCAGAGGGAGAGTATTTTTCAAGTTCGACATGGGGAAAATCTGAAAAGTTTATTATTGTGGATGGTGGGGATCGAACCCACGACCCAAAAACCCATGCCCTGCCGACGACGCCAATTGTTAAGGTATTAGTGGGGTATTAGTTCGTTTGACCGCTTGCAAAAGGTTAACCAATAGCTTACCCAAACTAAGCCTTACAACAGATACCAAATATTCACCCTTTGACCAGATATTGCGAGCGGCAATGGTGGGGGGACAGAATTTCGGGCTTTTAACGTGAACCAGCCTGTACCCAAAATTACTTACCAGGTATTATACAAAAAATATTCTAAGGACGTCAGCCGTGAGTTTGACGAATTCCAGGCCAATACTCATCTTTGCAAGCTGCGTTGTTGGTACTTGTAATATACTATATGGGCGAGTGTGTATTGGGAGGCGTCCTATTTTTTGTCCACAATAATGGTAAGTGTTGGTATTTATACTTTAGGTGGGGAATATTGAGCTAGATCAAACATCACATCTATTTTATAAATTTACCAGGTATTATTGTAGTTTTCACTATACCGATCTATTATATGTATGGTAGGCGGTTTATTTTGTTTTTTCTCCCCCCTTTATTGACACCCATATTACAGTATACTTCGTATTAATATAAGCACCTCTACCATGCGTACGCGTGCCTTCTCGTTTTAAACAGCACCAGGTACTAGCTAGTAGTTTTTCCTATCGGATTTTCGCAATGCTCACAAGTTCTACCCCTATGATGCGAAAACAAGCACTTCTGTTATGAATGCGGGCGCCGTTCTTCCCGGTACAACATAGTTTTTTCCCATCGGATTTTTGTGTCAAAACTGCCCCTGCTGTGCCTGCGTGTCGTCGTATCTCTAAACTGGGGCGGCATAAATGCAAAAAAGAAGGGTCAACTGCTGAGAGCGCTATTAATAGCAGCGTGGGTAGGCACAATTCGACGCGGGTCGACGAGGGAAGAAAAAGTTGAATTCTTCTCGCGATAAAAACGAAAGCACGTACTGTAGTGGGGAGGGGGGAGGAGGGCCCGCTTTGTGACCCCGGATCTGAGGTACTACTGGGAGGGAGCGCGAGAGTAGTGCGAGGAAAATAAACGGGATGAAGAAAAAAAAATGGGCTTCATGGCGCAACAGCCCCACCGTGAGGGTGGCAAATCGACAGGCTTGTCCATGCCCACTTTCGAGGACGGCATCGTCGCTAAAGTTGGAAAATGTGGTTCCAGGCGGAATATTTTGGGGTTTCTTGATCTGTACTGGTAGCCAGGTACGACGTATATTTTTTATTACTGGTAGAAGAGCAGCCGGTACGTACACGTACCAAGTTCCCTTCGTTTACCGAACGTTTTTGAAAGATTGTTCGGTAGCTCATAGTTCTGCAGCAACAGCATAGAATGTGCCCAGGTATTCTTGCGCTGGACTTTCCAGGCACAATAACAACACCGTAGATGTTGCAGTACATAGCAAGGCCAGCGCCTACTATACATACAAAGTACGTGTCTGCGTGGGCTTCGAAAGAGAAAAAAGAGGTCTTGAGCGGTTTCAACTATCGGCACAAGCGAGATCAGGCGGGTGGTTTTGTACACATTTCGCTGTTTTCGAAGTCGCCCTTCTCAGGCCGGCCCTGGCAGTTGTGGCGCTAATTCCATGTTTGGATGCAGATTTTGCAGAAAAACCTCAAACCACAAGTACGGTACCAGATAAAGTATACCAGGTATGCGTGCCAGAAATCTTACGATTTTTGACGTGTTCCGCACATTTTTTTTTTTCAGGATATCCAAAACACTCGATGACGCCGCGCTCGCGGCATTGCCATAGCCTGGGTTAATAGGGTTGGTTGGACGACTTCTCTTTCTAACAAAAAATACACACAAACATTTATGGATTTTTGGTACTTTATCTGGTCTATTCTGTGTGCCGCGACTGGCGAAGCGATTTCCAATTTGGCCAAGCCGAAATGGCATCACTACCTGTGTGCCTGGTATATCCCGTGTTCCCTCAAATGGTTCGGAAGGCGTTACTGCCAGTCTAACAATAAGGGAAACCTCTCACCCCTTGTAATCAGAAGACATCAGGGCGAGGCAAGAGCCAGAAATAGTACCAAAGGAAACATACTAACAGGCAATGCGCGTAGTAAGTAAAAACACATACTGCGATATCGGGTCTGTTCAAAATTCTCTCAAAATGTATTTTTGTTGCGTTCGTCACAGGTCTCGAATTTTGCTACCGGTATAATGCAAGCTTCCCCTGCGGGTTGTGGTTGTGACTCGAAATGCCCGGTGCTTCGCAACTTGAAAAGTGTGGGGGGGAATTGAAAATAAATAAATAAAACTTTCACATCGCGCAAGAAGAACCGTCAAGTAACCTTGACCAGCCCAAAACGTTAAATTAGTCCGTGCCACAAACACGGAGTTCTTAACAATGGCGTCGTTGGCAGGTCGGTAACATTCTGGTTGGCGCACCCCCCCCCTGCCTTGTTCTTGTGGCTATCCCGAGACAGGTGGGGCGTACCGGTTGTGCGTACGGGCCATGATCAACATATGCGTAACGTGTACCAGATACCTGGTAACTCAAACGGATATAAGGATAGAGCGGCTGACACCGCAACACCGCATGAAGCGATCCCAATCCACATGAATGTCACTGGGCCATGGAACGGTTGGTCGAAGACAAGCTACACCAGGAACTGAACAAACCGTAAGACACATCCCGCCCCACACATTAACTTGAGCCATTATCCAAACCAAGCGGTCCTTAAGCGGTGCAACGTACTGTGACCCTCCGCTCCCCAACTTTCTCCCCGCTCCCACCCTCGGCCATCGTCAAAAACTCGAAAAAAAAAAAAAAAACATCTCAGGAATACGCATATCTTACCTCCACCTCTCCGTCTTCCTCGTCGCCCAGGACCACCACCACCCCCGTCGAGGCCCCGTCACCTCCCACACTCTCCTTCCCCTTAGCCGCGACTGCTGCTGCTGCTGCTGCTGTTTTCACCGTTCCGCCCGCTTCCGGCACTCCGACCCCTGCCTCGCCCCCCGAGGCCCCAATAGCAGTTCGTCCCAGCGCACCACTGCCTGGAGTGGGAGTACCGTTGCCGGCGGAAACGCTACTGCGTGTCGCGCAACCGCGGGACACGCTACCGCGCAAAACGATACCATTAGCGCCGCTGCCACCTTCGCCCCCACCTCCCTCATCGCCACGCTTACTCCCACCACCAACAGCTCCGCCACCGGGCGCCCTAAAGGACGCCGCTACAGAATCGTCCGAAGCCGGAGATCCGGCGAAGAGCGATCTAACCGTAGCGTCCGAGATGCTGCTGCCGTCGTTGCTGTTGCGACGGCCGTGGGTTTTCGAGGATGACGAATTGCGCGAGGTAGTGGTGGTGGTGGCCGTGGCGGAAGAAGAGAAAGGCGGGGTAGCGGCCGAAACCGGCGCGGACGTGATGGAGATAGTAGTAGCTGACTGGGCCGGAATGCACCCCCCTCCCCCGGAGGAAGAGGGGGGAAGCAGGCTCGGGGTGACGAGTGGGGTGAAGGCAGGGGTGGCGGCGGGGGTGGCCGCGGGGGACGGGCTGACGGCGTACATGCCGTTATCGTCGAGAACCACGGGGCCTTCCACGATGCAGATGTCGCACACCCGCTGTAGGCCCTTTTGACCTTGTTGGGGGAAAAAAAATCGACAGCGTTGGTGATTGGGGGCCGCCTGGGGGGGTATGGCGGGGCCGGGGTAGACAGAGAGCGCCAGCGGCTAATAACCCTTCGCTATGCAACATATTTCCGACTCCTGATTCCACGCAGTGTAGTTCGTTCGGAGAGGGTGATGACATGAAAGCGCAAGCGACTAGGCACCCTTTGGTTAATAATTTAGCACAGGATTGTCTCCGGAAGCGTTTTCGGATGATGCGATTGTATAGAGCACGCTTTGCGTCAAGGTCCCATCAAAATACAGCCCCAGACAGTCTGTACAGCAGTGACATCGATACACTTAACGAAAAATAAAACTGCCGGTGGCATCGATTGTAGCGTTTAGCTCTACGTTGCTGCTCTCGCTGCTTGCAGCCAACAGACAAACACGCCCTCAACTACTTCAGGATTCCTGCGATCGCGTACCTGAGTAGTGCGCCTGATTTCATCGGTTTCTCCTCCCCCCCCCCCCCCTGTCTCTTATTACTATGTATTCTGTCTCTTCCCCCCGCTCCCCCTCTCATACTCTTTCTCTGTCAGTCTTGCTACCCCTCCCGCCCCACCTCGCTCTCTCGCCGCCTCCACCACTGCCCCCCGCCCCTCCCCCACTCGCGGCTAACGCTCCCACCCCCGCCCCCAACTCCCAATCCCTACATTGGGAGGGACGGGCCGACCGCGCACCCCGCACTGAAGCAACGCACCTTCCACGTATCGCTTGTCGCTTGAACACTGCGCGCACACGCTCTCCCCGCAGACTTGGCAGCGCTGTCGTCTGACCATCAACGTGAAAGGTGCCGCACAAACACCACAAAAAGGTTGGTCTGGCCGACGAAAATTGAGGGGCGGTCGAAACAGGACGGAACGGGGAGAACCGGGATGAGGGTGAGACGGGATGGAACGGGGTTTGATGGGATGAAATGGTATGACATGGGATAGGAAGGGACGTGATGGGACGAAATGGGATGGGACGGGATGCGATGAGACGGAATGGGATGGGACGGAATGGAATTGAATGGGACGGGATTGGGGTGGGACGTGATGGGACGAGATGGGATGGAATGACATAATATGGGATGGGAAGAGACGGGAAAGGATGGGGCAGGACCAAATAGGACGGGATGGGACGGGATGGGAGGGACGGAACGCGATGGGATGAGACGGAACGGATTTATTGAAACGGAATTGGATGAGGCGCAAGGGGAGGGGGACGGGAGGGATGGGGTGGGACAGGACGGAAGGTGGGGCTGGGTAGGCTGGGGGAACGTGCGGTTAGTGAGGGCGTGAAGGTGGTTGACTGCTTTGCGAGTTGCCAATTAACGGTTATGTTATTCTCTAAGAAATCCCGGAGCTTTGCGGGAGGCAGTGTGGGAAACGTTGTACAATGATTCAAACAAACATTACAAAACGCTGCTACCCCGCAAAAAACCTGTGGATCGGTCAAATCTCACCGACCAAGTCCTGCCTCTCCCGCGACCTGAACTCGCACGGCGAAGGCGTAAGCTGCTGCGGCTGCTTCTTCATGCGAAGGGATAGCGAAGTCCCTGACGACAGCAGTTTCAGGTCGAGGACCTTCTTTTTGGAAGAGCTTGCGCGTGTCTCCACCGCCGCCGCCGCCCCCACCGCCGTGCCCGTCGATGCCGTTGCTGCGGCTGCTGAGGGGGGGGTATTGGTGCCCGGCGCGCTGTTTTCGCCGAGAGAGGCGGAAGAGGAGGGTATCGAACCGCCTCCGTCGGTACCGTCGTTGCTGGTGTTGTTGTTGCCACTTTTGGTACTGCTTTTGTTGCCTTTGTTGTCGCTTTTGCTGCTGTTGCTGCCTTTGCTGCTGCTGTTGTCGTCGTGGCTGGTGCTTCCGTTGCTGCCGATTTTGTTTCCACTTTTGTTGTTGTTGCTGTTGCTGCTGCTGTTGCTGCTGTTGCTGCTTTTGTTCCGAGACGGCTTCTCCGCCGAAGAGAGGGTAGCCGTGGCTGCGGCGAGGAAGCTCAGACCAACCGACGACGAGGAGGACGACGTCGACGACGAAGAGGTCGCGGTGGTTATGGCGGCGGCGACGGGCTCTTGCTTGGTCTTGCTCAGGGAGTCTTGAACCTGACGGACGCGAGTGTGTTCCCAGGACGAAGTGTAGATCCCGTTAGTTTACGTTTGATTATATACAAATTGTAACGTTATATATTATTTAGATATATATTTATTATCTGTTTACACCGTTGACTGAATCATGTGCATTCTTCGCTGTTACGGCACAGTTGGACTTGCCCACTATTTTCGAGCCATTTTGCGGTACGCCTGAAAAAAAAAAAAAGAAGAAATACCCATGGACTGGCGGGCCTGCTGCTGGCTATTAGCATACTACCGGTATCAGAGAATTGCACAAGGGCGGCCATCTCCTGTGCGCAAGATCTCCTCGTCGAGAGGGGACGATCGAGAGGTTGCACCGCAATGCCGCGTGCTTACGGCAGACATCGTGTCCGCGTGGGCACGGGAGATGCTGTGCCCTTGCAGCACTACGATCGTACAGCACACTACGTGAAAAGGAGCACCTGTGCCCAAAGCGAACAAGCCACGCGCCAAGCGAACAAGCCACGTTTTCTTCTCCCTCACCCCTTCAACCCTGCTCCCCCTCGTCCGTGCGATGATGGTCGGTACCTGATACCCCGGTCAAAGGCGATTAACGGCCTAGTGTTGACCCGTCCAGGCCTCTGTAGATTTAGTGTATTAGGTTTCGTGAAGGGCTGCCTTGACAGACCCTGATGGCTTAGTATACCAGGTCTAGAGTGCTGGATTCCATGACGGCCCTTGACGGCAGTCCGTCAAGGATTCTAGTTATGACCCGTAATGGCTTCTTTAGACTTAATACACTAGCTGTAGAGTAGGGGTCCTCGACGGCCGGCAACAGTGCCGTCAACTGAAATATGTTTGAGCCTGGTATGTATTACCCCGGATCAGGTATAAGTTACAACGTTTACTTCCACCGGGAGGGGAAAAAAAAAACGCGTTTTTTTTCCTTCTTTTTCTGATCTTACGTTTTGCGCAAAAACCGACCCACATACCTGGTATTGTTTAAACTACTAATAGCAACTTGTTGCGGACGGTACGGTTGTATACCAGAGTGTACCGTCATCTGCCGAACCCAACATAGAACACGTCACTCGTACCCGCCCATGGCCTTCAATATGCAGCAGTAAAAGACATCTCGTCTGCGAGATCGATCATTTCGAAGAAAAATAATCTATGCAGCCAAGCCGCGAGCCGCGAGCCGCGAGCCGCGTGTGCCAGCTCATACTTCGACCGCGCGTGCGATGATATACACCATTCATGTGCTACCCCTGTTAGGGCACATGTTTACGCCCTCGCACATATTTTCCGGTGGCTGACTGCCCTGCATCTGGTCTGTATCGGCGCCCGCGCCTCTTAGTCGAGATTTTCAGTGGTGCGGAGGCATTGCACACGCGATTGAACGAGAAACCAAGTCGTATTTTAGGCCGCCGGCGCTGGTTGCGCGACACGGAGGTGCGTTACGCGTTGCAGGGAGACGCGGAGGTCCCCCGGAAGGCAGCTGGAGATGCACAGCGAAAACCAGGTCTCCACGTTTTTTCGCCTGCGGCTCACAAGGCTCAGCAACATTTTTTTCTTTGGTTTAAGCATGCGGCGAGAACCGTTGCGAAGCAGTTCAAAGCAGGTTCAAAGTATACACGTGTTGCGGTAAGCGGGAAAACGCGAACGCTTTGTTTCGGCGCGTGTCGCGCATATATATGCGTGATTTCGCGGGAAAATGCTGCCCTGGAGAGCAACAGCGCAACAGAGGATATACTCGTGTTAACCCATTTCCAGCTCCTAATTTTTTCCTAGTCTAACTCCAAATTCTTTGTCCCGAAGTCGGGAGTGCGGTGCTGAAAGGGTCAAGATAGAGGTGGTACGAAGCACTTTTTAGCATTCAAAACATTTCGGATTTACTAGGCGGGCTCCTTAGCTGACAAAACTACTATTTATACGTACCGTCTGTGTGTCATTCATGAAGTGGTTACAAACACAACTGCTTGCTGAATACCTTACCGCTGCTGTAGACCATGGGATTCTTCATCTGGTTGCCCCTTGCTTTTGTCTCAGGGCGAGGTTTGAGTGGGCATGTATATCTAAAAAATGAACACGAAAGTTGGATGTACATTTGAATGTAATGTAGGGCTCGTGAAGCGGGGAGTCCCAGAAAAAAGGGGGTGCTATTACGGAGGACGATAGTAAATAGGACCAAATATTGTTAGTAAAAATAGATGAATATATAGGTTTTTGTCTCCACCGTAGGTCCTATTTACTAGGGTCCCCCGTAATACATGTGATACTCCTATTATATCGTGCCGTGCATCAACACCTAAAATGCGCCCTGGAATTTTCTTCCAGGAAAAAAAAAAAAATCCAACCACAGCAGTTGGTGCCCCGACTTAAGAGCAACCCGTGACAACCCCAAACAGGCGCTTTCAACTACAGTGCACGTTGCTCTTATCTGCTTATCTGTAGTGGAAAATACACAGCTTTTAGGGTAGGCGGGACGTGCCGATTGGACCGCTCTTAGCGCCCCAAAACCCCTCCCTATACTAATTCCAAGTAATTTCTCACCAAAAACGAGTTTCCAGTTGTGAAGGCGTCAAGTCCCGCATGCTCTTATCCTGGGCGCCATTCAATCGGGGCACCCACTGCGTCACTTTTACTCGCCATCTCAACTCGTAAAAGAGGTTTCACCCCCAGCCACCGTATGGGCAAGCCGTGGAAACGCAGATGTCCCCCCTTTTCGCCCCGCGGCACTTGCCTTCACTTTTATCGCGCGTATCATATCATGCGTAGGGTTCAGCATTCCCACTCGTCAGCTTTTTAGCTCGTCTATTTCCACTACGAATTATCCTCTTGAGCGTTCGACGGGAACCGTTGTTGAAAAAACGTGACTACTTATCAGCAGCATCGGTCACACACGCAAATTCGATGCGAGTCGACGAGGGAAGAAATAGCTGGAGTCCTCTCGCGATAAAAACGAACGCGCGTACGCCGTAGTGGGGAGGGGAGAGAAAAGCCTGCGTAGTGACCCCATCACGTCTACAATAGGGAGGGAGAAGGAGAAAGAAAAAGTGCGAACACAATAGAAGAGATGAGCAAAAAAAAAAAACGGTTACACGGAGCAGCCCGGACTTCTGGGGTAGGACGAGTGCGTGAACTGCAAACGTAAGGAGCTATACGGTGCGGCACTCGCGCAGCATAATAATCAGCTGATAATAATACAGCAGTAGTGGGTACCCCGATTTAAGAGCGCCCACGAAAGGGGCATTTTCAGGGTCAAATCGGCATGTCCCGCCTATGCTAAAAGCTATATGTTTCCGACTGCAGAGAAAAGCAGTATGTAGTTAAAAGCGCTTGTTTCGGCTTGTCCCGGGGCGCTCTTAACGCCTTTAGAACTCGAAACCCTTTTGGGGGACAAAATTACTTCAATTTAGTATAGGGAGGGGTTTGGGGGCTCTAAAGGGGTTAAATCGGGGTACCCACTGTAGTGATGATACTTACAACGCTGCACGCTCTTCCTTCCTATCATACTGCTGTAGACGCTTGATAAGACAGATGATTGGCACTCGACGGCCTTTTCGATGGTTCTCGTCGATTTGCGTGTCCCAAAGAGGTTACGAAAAATAGCGGATTTAGGGAAAACAAAACAAAACTCTTACTTAAGTACTAGTCTATATGTATAGTGCTGCAGACCGACATCAGTGCATTTTCGCGACGAGCCGATTTGACAGCTCTTGTGTTATCTCCGGAATGATCTAAACCAGGGCACCCACCAGTGTATCTACTTGTTGCTTTAGCTAATATTATATGCACAGCTACTGCTGTATACGGCGAATAGGGGCAAGCGCCGGTACTGCAGCAGCTCCTAGCACGAGCAGCATCCTACAGAGGTATACTACAGCGACACCTGTGCAGGTGCACCTGGTATGTATCACGCGGACTATAATATCATTTTCTATGTTGAAAAATAAAAAATACCTGGTACAAAATACGCTGATGTACAGCAGCTGTGAGATCGCGGATTTCGTCGAAACTCATCTTTGCCAGCTGCTGTACATGATACCCCGATCGCGCGCGTACCACTTTTAATATCATAGCGGCGCCATGACCGCTTGTTGTTGTTGTTCTCACATTAACTCGCATAATCAAGTCCGTGGTCAGAGGACAGGCTCCAGTCACTCTGGAGCTGAGGAATACCCCAGGGAAAACACACAACACACAACCCAAGGTGGTACACGCATGTATCACAGCTGACGCAATTCATGCCTCCACCAGAAACATATAAAAGTGAAATCGGGAGTCAGTCTACGATGTGCCAGGTCCATGCCGGTGCATACGTCTCATTACTCACGCCTACTTACGTACGAGTATTAATGGCAGTAGTGAGCACGAGCCGCGGCGCACCCGCGATCCGAGGCCATGAATGCTGCAGTTGTTTTCTGGCGGCTGGCGGTGGCGCTTGCAAAAGAAAACCGACAAACCTATGAAATGACGCTACGACTCTGCTGTACGAGCAGTAGTATAGTCTCTAGTGGCAAGAAATGTGGACAATCCGCGACCCGGGGCTACGGTACAGCAGTAGTAGTACCGCTGCCGTGTCGCTGCTGCTGTGTTGTTAGTGCTGTCACATTAACCTCCGCGGAGCTTCAGAGGGAAACGCTGACGATTTCGGCATCGGCCACTGCTGGTTGGCGACGATAAAATTGGTGTCAGAACGACATCAATGCAAAGACCCTCTCGTGCGGGACGGGCGCAGTATGATCCCACCAGGTAGCCGTACTGCTGCACGCTCAAGCTAATTAGACGACGCTTGCAAATATCGCAATTGTCACTGTTTTGGTTGCTTTACACGGCTCCCAGCAGGGTTGACTCGCTGCTGCCGTGTACAAACGCAACGGTTGGCGGTGGCCGTGTGGCCGGTGTCGCTTGAAACTCGCAAGATGGATTTGACACCTATATTGTGGGCCATGACGCGACGCTATGACAGCAGTCAGAGGCTGCTTTCGTAGCGTCTTACCATAGCCCAGAGCCAACAATCTTACACAACCGACGATCAAGACAAGACGAAAAACCAAAGGTCCCGAAGTCGCCGTCACAACAATCGAACCCTTATTGGGTGGCGCCTGCTGAAACTCGAAACTCCAGCAGCATGCGTATGACAGAGATACCAGAGAGAGTTTACCAATTATGAAGCAAATCGAGCAACAATCCAAACTTCCGCAACCTTCCGCGAAAAAATATCATGCTCTACGTGCCAGGCTGTTGTGCTGATGTGGTACCGAGGGGCGCATCATATTACGGGGGTACTGCTGCGCCGCTTGCTGCATTACACGAACAGAGCTGCAGCTGCTGTAAATACGTAGATAACGTCGTACTGCTGTTGTACTTTGCCTTACCTGTGATGTTATATCATCACACTGCAATATGCGCTGGCTGCATCGCAACTACTTTTGGCTCTGCTTCTCTCTACTTCTGCTCCTTCTGCTTGTTGTGCTGCAGCACTGGATACAGATTTTGCTACCGTCACTACAGCAGCAGCATCACACACATCGTTAGCATACACAAGCTCAGCAGAGGCTCAAGCCCAATGAAAAAAAGCAACAACAACTGCCGAGCAAGGCAGACCCCCACCCCCACCTGTTCCACTAGATCGCGGACGCTGCCCAGGCTGCCAAGCAAGCTTCTCTTCCGGGGTTGAATTGGAGATTTCTCGGCACCAGTACCGCCCCCTCCGTCCACATTTTTGGCGAACTTTACCGACATCCCTCTCCGCGAAGACTCCAGTATATCCTCGGTAGAGGCAACCACCTCCTTCTGGACTACCTTGTCTTTCTTTCGACGCCTCATGAAGCTTGTACGATGTAGAAATGGAAAAACTGTACGGGTTCCGTGTGTGCCGTACTTCTGGGTACCGTGTTACTGGTTATTGGTACTGGGTACTGGGGCGGTACCGAGTACTTTCAGGTTTCAACGAGATTTGGTTGGCGTTCGATTTTGGGGGCATTTCGAGGCAGATGACTTCGGGGCGGAGGGTTCGGAGCACAGAGCAAGGTTCGCTTCGTGCCACAGCCCGGAGCATCGCAGACGCCGTGCGTGGAAAGGGGTAGGGTTCAACTAAAGGAAAGTGTGCACATTGTCTTGTCAGCGTCGTCCACAGTTTAGCATAGCTGGAAAGGATTAGGACCGGAAGTCTCCTTGCGATCACGATTGTCTTGTGATCACATCTTGGCGACAGAGCTTCTCTCTACCGAGGAAGGAATCGCTCGGGACAGCATGGCCGCCATCGAGCAGCACTGCACGGTGCTATTCAACAACGACCGCATCCAGACCATCCAGCAGGTGCAGACCTAGACCCCGCTTTTGCTTTTTGGTGCCTCATTTGGTTGGCGAACATAACACGCTGCATTTTGTTTTGACTGCTTGCGCTTCTCAGAATTCTGGTTTCTGCTCGCATCCTGCAGGTCGCCAAGAAAACGTGCTGTGCGATGTCGCTGAAAAAACACTCAAGTGAGGCTGATTGTCCCCGCTGCATTTCGTACGTACTGGTACCTGGTAACCTGCTCGGACTGAGAGCAGAGGCAATCTCGGGTTTTTCGTGCGTGTCTACACTGCGCATCCCGTTTTGCGCCAGCCAAGCCCGTCACGGTAGAGCTTCGCGCGGTGATTCCTGGTGCCTCGCACGCCGTGGCACGTCGCAGCCTTGCCGCTTCTTGTACAGTACGTCTCTTGCAACCCCAGTTGTACTGCTGTGCTAGCTGCTGCTGTGTCTTACCTGGGACATGGGTTTTGGGTTTCATGTACACAGAGTACTCGTAGCAGCACCCGGTATACCCATGCTAGCAGCATTGATAGCAGCAGCAGGCGCAAGAAAGACGAACGGTTGTTCCTCCAAAACGTGCGGATAGCAAGAAAGGAGGAAAAAATCCACAAGGTTTAACTACTGCCAGCGACATCCAATTCTAGTTCCAAGTAATTTGGCTCAGAAACGTGTGTCCGGGCAGCGCGGTAGTTTCGTAACACCAGTAAAGACCCATATCATCAGCCCCGTATTCGCTTTCTCGTCTTTCCTTGTCCGACCCGATTATCTGTGTTATCATAGTGCATTTTTTTTCTCTCCAACGTGTTCGTTGCGGTTGGCATTGCGTGGCCTAACCACCTTGTCGTATTTGCAATGTGTCCATGCCTCGTAGTTTGTGACCACAGAGCTCGTCCCTCTATTTGGACCCATGGAGGCATCGGCACAGACACTGGTTGTGCTGAGTGTAGCTGGGTATAAATATCAGTTTTGTGTGAACAACACACACAGCAGTTCATCATTTTTGCCGCAGCAGAATTTACAGTACCCCCCCCCCCAGGCCCCAATCTCCCCTCCTAACCCCCAACGCTCTCCCCTCTCTTCCCCCCACAACTCCTCGACTCCCCAACTCCCGGACTCCCCAACTCCCTAACCCCCCCCCCCCCAACCCCCCCCCGCCCAACCTTCAACCCTCCCTTCCCTTCGAGCCCGGTCGTCGTCGCGATTGTTGTTGTTGTTGGTTGTTGGTTGACTCGTTACGTGCATTCCGCTTCCGCCTTGCGCAATTTGTTAACGCGACCCCGCTCCCGAGTTCGCTTCCGTGGCTCGAAAACCCGGCCGTAACTGTGGTGGAGTCGGGTCTAGAAGACTGAATTCGGACTTACCGTTTGTTGTGCAACATTTTTAGGCCACGTTACCCTCGTGCTCACCTCCATGACTCGAAGACCCTGTCGTAACTGTGGTGGAATCGGGTCTATAAGGCTGAAATCGAACGCACAGTCTGTTGTTCATCGCTTTCAGGCTACGTTATCCTCACATGATTCACGTGTAAAACCGTACTGTCTTTTGCAGGATGACATAATCAAATTCCTGGAAGAGCCGACGATTTCGGCGAAAATCAACGGCATCAAGCAGGCCATCTTGCTTCTTCTCTCGGGGGAGACCATGCCTAGGTAAGCTAAACAAAGGAAGCAACGGGCGATAGAATCAAGGACCATACAGGCAAATACGCACCAAGGCGCGTATGCCAACAAACAACAAAACGAGCGAGCAAGCTATTATCATGCCTATAAAATAATAACACACGCAAGGAAGGACACAATCGAGTACACAATCAAAACACGCAAAATGAACGCGCGAGCTAAATACGTATTACTCTGATACCAATGTGGTGCACGGGCAAGAAAACGAAAACACAGGCAGGCTTGGACACGAGAAACCAAGCAAGCACACCAAGTAGTCAAGACCCTTTTTTGGCTTTCTTTCCTGCGTTCGTCACATGTACGTGTACTTCGAGGAGTATCTCTATGTAGCGGCTGGCGCTTACCGGTGCGGAGCAACTGGTGTTGGTTGGGCCCGTTACTGAACGCTCGTCTGACGCACCACCAAAAATGATTTTTTGATATAACTCAGCTTTGAAAGCTGCGTGTGATACTTCGATCTATATATTACTTATAATGTCTGATCTATGGTCTATGATCTGTTGTCTGTGATCTATGACCAATGATCTGTGATCTCATGGTCTCTCATCTCTGATTTTGGCTCTCTGCTCTTGTTTCTGATGTCTGGTCTATCAGCTATGTTGTCTGATCTATGGTCTTATATCTCTCATCTATGATCCATGACCTATGAACTGTGGTCTCATGATCTGTGATCTCTGATGTTGGTTTGCGAACGCGAAGGTTGCTGATGTCCGTGATCAAGGGGTGCCTGAAGGAAGACAGCAAGGAGCTGAAGAAGCTGGTCATGATGTACTGGGAGGTCGTGAAGAAATACGACGCCGAGGGAAAGCTGCTGCCGGAGATGATCCTGGTGCGTGCATGCCTCCATAGATGTGTGTGCGCGGGCGTATATCGGCATTCTATCAAGCTTCGCGCGAGCTTCGAACCGAACATAGTCTTTTGGGAGGACAACGTACTTGGAATTTGAGTTGTATTTTGATTTGCGCGCGTCCTGATCCATTTCACCGCCCCCCACATCAGCACCCCGCCCATTCGGACCCCCCCCCCATCCCCCAGTATGCTCAACTGTGCGGAATTCCGCCTCACAAGTGGTTCTTAGTAAGATGCAGCTCGACCTTCATGCGACTCGCTGGACGCCTCACGGCGCTTCGCGCTTGGTTCACGCGATCTTAGCATGGGCGGTGAAAACCCGACATGCTCCATCCCAGCGTTGTGGAGATGCGAGGGTCTATGGTCTTGAAAGTATGGCTATGCATTAACCGGGTACCCCCTCCCCCCTCCCCCCTGTCTCGAAAGGGATGCGTTGTCAACGGTCAAATAACTTAAGACAATCAATCAATCACAAATGAGTACCCCCCCCCCCCCCCCCCCCCCCCCTCCCTTCTCGGCCCCTCGCAAGGTGTGCAACGCCCTTCGTAACGACTTGAACCACCCCAACGAGTACGTGCGAGGGTGCACTCTGCGGTTCCTGTGCAAGCTCCGAGAGCCGGAGCTGCTGGAACCTCTCATCCCTACCGTCAAGGTTTGTCCGTCACACCCGGACCGAGGCAGCTCTTGCTCCTGCGCTTGCTTTGGCTTTACTCTGTCGGCCGCGGAGGAGACTACATGGTTGACAGATTTTTCGTTTTTCGCGTGCTACGATCGTGTCCCCCCCTCCCCCCCGTTGTTGGCTTTTTCTTTTTGTCGTTGTTTTTCGCGTTTTCGTATTTTTTTCTTCGTTTTTGCGTGATTTTCGTTATTTTCGTGAATTGTCTTTCGTTTTTTCGTCTTCGTTTTTTTCCGTTGTTTTTTCACGACCTTGGGGGGTGGCCTGACCTTTTTCATGTGATGGTCGCCGGAGAGAGTGGAGCCGTGTTATGGCGGGGTGTTGTTTTGCGGAGGCCGTGCGGAGCGGTAGATGTTGTGGGGACCGGTGCTTGGCGTCGCTTGCGCCAGTACATGCTTTACCCCGCTTGTGCCAGAGACGGGACGATTGGAGGACGCCCCGTAGCAGCAGTACGATGCTTGATGACGACTTGGACTTCCAGTTGATGAGGAAGGCGTGCCTGGCGGAAAGTGATGTACTTATTGTAGTGTCTATGAAGTTCAGGATCGTTGGTGCGAGTGCGTGGTATGCTTCGTATATCCCTGGTAGTTTTTGTGAGGTGCTGGATTTTGTTTTTTGTGTGTTTTTCGTTGACTCTGACACCCCGCCCCTCGGCCCCTCCCCGTTCCGGCGTTGACCTTGTTTGCATTCGTGTATTCGGCGCTGCCGCTAGCTTTGCTTGGAGCACCGCCACAGCTACGTGCGTCGTAATGCTGCCTTGCTGTGCTACTACGTCCACAAGAACTTTGGACAGCAGGTGACAAATGACGGAGAGTGTACAGACAGGGACAGCGAGGGAAAGGGGGACGAGGAGAGAGAAACAGAGAGGAAAAAGAGGAAGGAAGAGCAAATGGAGGATAGAGGGGAGAAAATGATGAAATTATCTGAGAGAAGCTTTGAGGGACATAAGGCACGGAGGAGATGGAAATGTCAGAGAAGGAAGATACGCATACCGAAGTACCAGGTCCTTGTACGTCGGGAGAGACGCATATGTAGGCACGCAGAGACGGAAAGAGAGATAAGCGAGGTGTACCCGTGCCGACAGGGGGAAGGTGGTTCTCTCCTAACCGCAATCACGCTTGACGGTAGGAGAGGGGGGAGTTGTTCTGGCGGGCGGCACTTGACAGCGTTAGCGGCAGAATGTGCGTACTCGAGTTGCGGGGAGAAATGGCCTTAACTGCTACCTGGTACTTTTTGCGTTGATAAGCTGATGCTGTGGATACTAGTGGTGCGGTCTCGCCACGTCTACACCCGCTTCGTTGCGTTTCTCTCGATTTGAGTTGGCACACGAGACTGGAGGGTTTACCGTACCGCACCGCACCATACTATACCATACCACACCACACCGTACTGTGCTGACATCGTCAGGGAACCGTGCTGATACCCTGCCGTAGCTGTCGCCGAATGGGCCGGAGCAGATGGGGCGTTTTATACCATGCTATACCATACCATGCCATGGCATGACGTGTCATGCCATACCATGCCATGTCATGTCATGTCATACCATGCCATACCATACAAAACGCCATTCCATGCCTATACCATGTCGTGCTGACGCTGTCATGGAACCGTGCTGATGCCCTGCCACAGTTGTTGCCGGATGGGCCGGAGCTGATCGAGCGTTTCATCGCGGCGGAAGGGGACACCTCCGCCCGGCGCAGCGCCTTCCTGTTCTTGTACAATGAGGCGGAAGAGCTGGCCATCGATTTCTTGAACGATCATATGGATGATGTGAGCCCCCCCCCCTCCCCCGTCTCTTATGTCTGTCTCTGTGTATGCGTTTTTCTGACGTACCTGCTTGCTCTGTTTTCCGTTCTTGTTTTGCTTTTTGGATAGGGAAGGGAACAACGGGTTTTCGATAGCATCCCTTGCCTGGAGGCGTGTCCGTTCTTGTTGTGCTCGCCATCATGGCTCAAGATTTTTGTTCGGCAACTTGAAATGTGCTTGAGGTGCTTGTTCCACGACTTGGGAGTGTCATTGGGGTTCTTGTTCCGTGGCTTTGAGAGTCCTTGAAATTCTCTCGTTTGTTGCTACTGTGGCAATGCCGAGTAGTATCGTTTGTCTAATATTGTGTTGCTTGTCGTGCGTCGTTTATCGCCATGTGTATATTTTCTCGTCCATTGTCGTTTATGGTATTATACTGTATACAATCGTTTGTCTTGTCGATGTGATATTCGTTTTCTGGTGTACCGCATCGTTTTCCTCGCAACCGCCCTTGCTTTGGCCAGGTTCCCAAGTACGGCGATGGGTTCGCTTTGCTGGTGCTGGAGTTGTGCCGCAAGGTAAAGCCTGACTGGGAACATTGTCTTTAAAATCCACGGCGGGAGACAGAATTACAGATGCGCAGAAAGACGTAAAATACTTGGTACGCAATATGGGAGAGATGCACCGTCACTCATGGAAATGTTTACCCTCCCCCCCTCTCCTTATTACGTGCACTAAGGACATAGGGGGCGAGGTCGGTAGCGTTGAAGCTCTCCGACACGTAGATGATTGGTATCCCCGGTCTGCATGGTGTTGTATGATGCGTTCTGTTGTGTGATTTCTGGGTATGATACTTAGTATACGATTTCGTGGTTCTTTTTTAAAATCTTGTACCCGTGAGGCCTTGCTTCTTTCTTTCCCAGCACCTCATTTCGCTTGTATCTACTGACCTTTTGAGTCGCCTACAGTATGATTTTTGCCTTGTTTCGCGTTCCGGTCAGTTGCTTTGCTTCGTGTGGTGAGCTTACGCTTTGTTTTTCCTCATCCGCAGGCGGATACAAACGAAGTAGAACATCGTTTTAGTACTACGTTATTTCGGCCATGCGCACCTGCGTACAATAGGTGCCTCTCTTTGCTCGTGTACCCGGCTACTTGTTTTGCCTACAGGCTGGGCCAGCCAAGTAACTGCCAGGGACGTAAAGTGGCCATGCCCGACTCAATTTTACGTATTCCGGTGTGATTTTTGGACACGATGTTGATCATGGGCCAACCGACAAATGAAAAGCCGGGCTTTTTCTTTTTTGGGTTGTTGTCCGCGAGATATGGCCGATATTACGATCCGAAAAATACAAAAGCGCCCATAACTTGCGTAAAAAACAAGAAAAAAACTGCTTCCCGTTCGTGTGCACATGCGGGTCAAATATGTCGTTAAAATTTCAGATCAAATTTTTGAAAATTTGGCGGGGTATCGCAAAAATGCTTTTTTGTCCATTTTTTGTCCATAACATATTACCTATGTATGGACTCGTGTTTTAGTAATATCTTTGATGGGCGGCGAATTGGGCAATGAAACTGAGGTCGATGGTTTTCTAGGGTCTTGAGCATTGTCTCCACCAAAATTCACCTTGATTGGGAACGATGATATTTATAGGAAAGATGTGTGGAAAAGTTGGTGCTTTTGAGTTTCGCGGATATCTCGGCGTGATGGAGTCGGAACAAAAACAAACTTAGAATTGTTCATATACTTTTTTTTTAGAATGGTTGCAATGTTGTGTCAGGGTCGGCGCTTGAAAAATTCAAGTCCTACCTCGCAAAAGCGGTGGGGGTAGAGCGTTCGGAAACATTGCCCTTTTTTTGGCTGACCCAGCTCGTATACACCAAAAGTTGGATAATTATCTCGCTTTTTTTGTACTTCTCCATTTCCTACTCTGAATCCAAGTAAGATTGTCTCCCTAAAAATAAGGTGCACGTTTTAAGTACCTCTTTCTGGTGTATTTCATCTTGCTCTGTGTTTCGCTTATGTTTCTTCTATGCCCCCCCCCCCCCCCCGCCCCCGAATACGTTTTTTATTTTTTTGGTGAGCAGGTCTGTCGGCGGGACCCAAGCCAAAAGTCTCGCTTCGTCCGGGTGCTTCTATCCATGCTCCAGAGCCCCTCCGCAGCCGTCTCCTACGAGGCGGCGTGGACGCTCGTCAGCCTCAGCGGTGCCCCCACTGCTATCCGCGCGGTGAGCATGTCGCTCGATCTCGATCTCCATCTGTCTCAATCTTGATCTTGATCTCCATGGTTGTTCTCGATCTCGATCTCGGTTGAATGGATGCATGCCTAATTGCAGGTAGAAAAAACAAAAGGACTTGTGTTTTGGCGTTTGTGTTACGCCTGCGATGTCCGCTGACTTGGGCGGCGGCGTTGTCTGCCTATACTACTTGTAGTGGGCTTGAATAGTATGTCGGCGACCAGTTACTAGTTGGCTACGTAGGTATGACACATGATGCGACAGAGGTGGACATTTTTTTTTTGCCGCCACATTTTTTCCATGTCGGGCTCCTCAACCCCTTGAGAGCCCTAGAACCCCTCCCTGTACAAATTTCAAGTAATTTTGTCCCCCAAAACGGGTTTCCGGCTGTAAAGGCGTTATAATCCAAAATCGACGTTTATTTATTTATTTTTTGCAACATGCTTCTATATTACGTATTAGTAGTTTACCGTCGGATTGTTTATCAGGGAAAAAAACATTGTTGGTTTTCTCCAAAAAAACATTTTTTGTTGGGTGATGTATAGAGTAGTTTATAAAGTCACCACCCTCAGAAGACAGAAAGAGCCAGTGCACCTCTTCCGCAGCTTGCGTCGTATATATCGCAGTCAGTTTCTTGAAGTGTTTTGCGGATTTCTGCGTTTTGGTAACTGATTGGTGCGTTTGCCGCTCTAAAAAATGTGTCTTCCTGTCGAGAACGGCTAAAAAGTACGTTAGAAGGCGTATTTGGTCAACCAGGTTTGATAATTCGGAAGACTTCTTGTTGGCGACGTTTGCGTCGTATAGTCGTGGGTTGGCAAAAATCGATGAAAATCGACGAGCAGTGGAATTTTTAAATCCTGTATTAATAGCGTTAATATAACATGGGACGACGTCTGTGATGAAGGCTTTGTCCAGAAGCCGGTAACTGAAACGTGAGACAAAAACGAAAAGTCAGCCAACTGACAGCCCTCGTGCTATCCACTGCTGTGCTGTCCCTGGTGCCATCCCTTGTGTTGTGTTCGTTGGTTCTTGTTCCGTGGTGTGTTTGTTTGTTTGCTTGTTTGGGGGTGTGCAGGCGGCGACGACGTACGCACAGCTCCTTAACACGCAGAGCGATAACAACGTCAAGCTCATCGTGCTCGAGCGCCTGGCCGGCCTCAAGAAGCACCACGCCAAGGTTAGCAGCAGCGGTAGAAATAGCATAGTAGTAGTGGTAGTGGTGGTGGCATCTGTGGTCTTTGTGGTAGCCTTTTAGTGGAAGTGGTAGTAGTAATGGTGTGGTGTTGGTGTTGACAGTAGTATTGCTAGTCGTGGTAATGCCAGCAGCAGGGTATGATTTCTGTCTGTTTGCTGTTCACGACTCTTATCTACTCGCCAACCCCCCACGCTCCCCTTCTTCCACCCCCAAACGAAAAACCTGCTGAAAAACCTGCAACAAAACGGAAGTCATCTCCCCCCCACGCCTCCATACGAAACCCCGCCGAAACGCTAGGTTCTCCAAGAGGTGCTGATGGACATCCTACGGGCGCTCTCCAGCCCCAACGTGGATATCTGCCGCAAGACCTTGGAGGTAGCCATGGATCTCGTCACCCCCCGTAACATCGAGGAGGTGGTGCAGGTGCGTTTTCTGACGTTACGTTTGTTGGATGTCGTTGGCGGTTGGTGTCACGCCTTTTTCGTGGTTGGCTTTATAGTGGTGGTTGGGGTCGTCAATGGTTTGATGTGGTTTGGTGTGAGCAATGGTTGGTGTTATTTTGTTGATGCCGCAAACCCGTTCATGCGTGGCCTCGAGGAGGTCGTGCAGGGTGCGTTTTTTTTGCTTTGTTGTGTTGGATGCCGTTGGTGGTTGATGTCACGCCATTTTTTTTTTTTCGGTTTGTGCTGCTGATGGTTGATGTGATTGCTTGATGCCTTTTGGTGGATGATGCCATCAACGGGTTAGACGTCATCAATGGTTGGTGTTATTTACGTTAGGGGTTTTCCTCTCTACTTCCTCGTCTTCCTTCTTTCCCCTCTTGCTTCTTCCCGACGGCGCCATGCGTCACCTAACCTACGCGTCTCGCCCACACGCGTTTCGCGCCGTGTGCTCCCTTGCCTTGCCTTGCCTTGCCTTGCCTTGCCTTGCCTTGCCTTACCTTGCCTTGCCTTGCCTTGCTTTGCTATGTAACGGTGATGGTGGTGGTGGTGGTGGTTGTGATGGTGGCGGCGATGATAACGATGCAGGTACTGAAGCGGGAGGTAGTGCGCACCCAGGAAAGCGGCATGGAGAAGGGCAGCCAGTACCGCACTTTGCTCATCCAGGCCATACACGGATGCGCCACCAAGTTCGCCGACGTGGCAGAAAGGTGCACAGTGCATTACATAAGGGCGTAGGGGGGGGGGGGGAGCGGGAGGCGTTCGCCCGGGAGGGAGGGGGGCGGGTGTGTGTGTGGAAGCGATGATGTCGCTGCCGAGGGAGGGGGAGAGATGGGGGGGGGGGCGGGGGGGGGGGGGTGGTTTTGCTTATGGTGGGTGTCCTGTGTTGGTGGCATTTTTGTCGGTGGCTGGAGTTTCTTTTTGTGTCCTTCGCTTCGTTTCGCGTGTCCCGTCTTCTCCCGCCGCATCTCTGCTGGTTGCCAAATGGTTACGCCCCTACCTGCTTGGTGGAGACATTTGAGTGTCCGTCGAGGCTGACGCGATGCCTGTCTCGGCAACGCACTCCCGGGAGCCCATGCTACATGAAGGGGTGGAAAGTTTTGGCAAAAACGATATCGGCGTAAATTTTTCCCGATTGACCGTGCTCGCTATAACCGAATAGTATCGGGTTATATCCCCTTAAGAGCCCCCAAATCCCTCCCTATACTAATTTCAAGTAATTTTGTTCCATGAAAACGGGTTTCCAGCTGTACAGGCGTTAAGCAAACACTTTTTTTTTTTTTTGTTCAAGTACGAGGTCAGTGTTTTGGGTGAGATGTGTATATATGGAGGTCGTCAAAGTGAGTGGGGAATTTTTGCAGAGAGTTCCACATACACGCTTACCGTAGCAGTGTTTTGTCTTCCTTTTTTTGTCTCTTTTCTTTTGTCTTTTTTTTTGTCTTTTTTTTTTCTTTTTTTTCTTGTCTTTTATTTTATTTTTTCTTTTTTTTCTTGTCTTTTTTTTGTCGCTCTACTTGTTAACTTAATGTACCCTGTCGTGTCCTGCGCGCGGCACTTCTCTGTGTTTTGCATTATTTGCCTTGTGTGTCTGGGTTTCCCCAACAGCGTTGTTGGCGTGCTGATGGACTTCTTGAACGGGGACGGGGCCATGGACGTGATCCTCTTTGTGCGCAGCATCGTCGAGCAGTACGAGGTGAGGAAGTCGAGCCGATATGATGTACTGTACAGTACTGTTGATAACAACACATTTTGTACTACGGAAGACATTTTGAACCATTTGTGTCTCAAGCCTAATGGTCTCTGGCGATGTGACCGCCCCCCGCCCTCTCCTCCATCCGCTATCGGCCATTGAAGCCCACACGATGGAAGGGACACCTCTCTTGATGGGACAGGTGGTGAGGATCATGGCCACCGCCGTCCACGTCTTGTTGTGCCCTCTCGCTATAATATAACAATCCGATGGCTCGACCTCGACCCCGTCTCCAGCACCAACCCCGACTCCTACCGCTGGTGCTCGACCCCCCCCTCCCCCCCGCCACGACCCCAACGCTAACCCTGCCCGCTGATGCTTGATCCCACCCCTCCCCCCCGTCCCCGCTACGCGTAATTTTTAGGGTCTTCGACCCTCCATCCTGTCCAAGCTAATTTTCTCCCTTAGGGATATGGTCAACGGGCCGGTCATCGCTGTCGCCGTTTGGATATTGGGGGAGTACTGTGAGGTGCGTGCTTGTGTGTTTTCGTGTGTTTTTTTGTTTTTTACTCCCATGCGTGCGCGCTGATTGATCGGTTTATGGTCTGGATTGCGCTGATTGGCCGGGGTTTGTTCGGGTTGAGCTGATTGGTCGGGGCTTTTTCGGTCCGCTTTGCGCTGATTGATGGGGTTTTGGTCCGCTTTATGCTGATTGGTCAGATTTTGGTCCGAATTGCGCTGATTGGTCGGCTTCTGCTGGGGAGTGTTCTGTGAGGTGTGTGTTTTTTGTATGTTTGATTCCCGTGCGTTCGCTGATTGGTTAGTTTTTGGCTCAGGTTTCGCTGGTTGGTCAGTCTCTGCTAGGGAGTACTGCACAGGGCGTTCGTTTTCTAGCCTTTTGATCCCAGTGCGTGCACCAATTGGTCAGTTTTTGGTTCTCGTTGCGCTGATTAGTCGGTGTCGGCTGAGCTCGTTTCCTGGACTTTCGGAGACTCTGTAGATAGCTACAGTAGCTGCAGACAAGGAAATTGCCAGCGCTCACTGGCCCAGACGACGCCCGCTTGTGGGTTTTGCTCTCTGATTGTTCGTTTTTTTATGCTGACTTAATACTCGTATGCGGCATTGTTCGTACATTGTAGACAGGAGCTTTGTCGATGCTCATTGGTTCGCGCGATGCCCGCTTGCGGGTGTTGCGGGTTGATGGGCAGTTTTTTTTTCTGAGCTGCTGCTGTATTGTAAAGCGTAGAGTCTAGACGGCGCTTTTGTCGACGCCGTTTTGTTCAGACGACGCCCGCTCGCAGGTGTTTCGGGTTGATTGGTCGTTTTTTTTTGCTGAACTTTGTACTGTACTGGAGACTGTACATGTCGAAGATGCTACGTACGTAGATAGGAGTCCAGTCCTTTTTGGCATGTCGCGGCCGCCTTTGGTGGTCCAGTGGTATCCGTACCATTTTTTAATATCATGCTGTTTAAAGACTTTTCCGGAGATAAGACCATGTGCTTTGGCTGTTCACGAAAAAAAACTACTTGGAACTAGTTTAGAACCAGGTAATCATTTTTCCAGTAGCAAAGTGCTGTATAAGACCGTAGCAATTCGATGCGCGTCGACGAGGGAAAACAGGGCTGGAGTGTTCTCACGATAAAAATGAAGGCGTGTACCGTAGTGGGGGACGGGGGAGAAGAGCTTGCTTATTGATAGTCACCCCGGATCTGAGGTACATCTAGGGAGGGAGAAGGAAGAAGAGTGCAAAGATAACGGAAGGGATAAGCAAAAAAATGAAAGAAAAATAGCAGGGATAAGGCCACCCAAATGTTCTAGTAATTTTCCTTGTCACGGGGTGGTCTTAAACTGGGAAAACCACTGTAACCTGTGCTGGTCTTAGTTTACGGGGGCGGTCCGCCAAGGGCCTAAACCGCGGTATGATAGTATGCCTGGTTATTGCGCGTCCTTTGTCGACGCTCAGTGGTGCAGACGATAGCCCCACCCTTTTTGGGTTGCTGTTTGTTGGTTGCATACACAGCATTGAATAACTCACACATATACGCACGCGACACGTGGGCGTGCTTTTTTACTGATACATACTTGGTACGTATGTATTGCCTGGGACGTAACAGGACGCCGACGCCATCACAAAAGCTTTCACGGAGCTAAGGGACTCAGTGGGGCCCCTGCCGCTCACTGACGGTCAGTCGGGCTCGGCCGGGGGGGGAGGGGAGGGGTCATCTGGCGACGGCGCGGGGACAGGCAAGGGAGGCGACGGGGCCGCTGGGGCAGGCGGCAGCGGGGGGGGGGAGGGGGGTTCTACGACGGTGACAAAGAACATCGTGTTGTCAGACGGGACCTACGCCACGCAGACCACCGTCGTTGGTGAGTTTTGCGGGGGGGGGGGGGGCGGGGCTGTTTTCCTTTCCTCTGTGTGCCGTTGGCTGCTGTGTGCTGGAGGAGGGGGACGGGTGAGGGGGTAGCTGTGTTTTTTTCCCCTCTGTGTGCCTTGTATGTTGTGTGCTGGAGGAGGGGGCCGGGGGGGGGGGGGGGTCTTTCTTCTGTCTACCTGTCTTGTTTGTGGTGTACTGGATGACACGAAATGGGTGTTCGGTGTAGTATTGTATGATGCGAGGTATGTTGCATGCTGTATATAAATGAAAATACACTCCAGCTGTGAGATCGAAGATTTTGTCGCAACCCATCTTCGCAAGCTGTGTGTGATATCTGGCATGTGTTCGATGTTGGTCGCCGTATATTTTTTGATGGTCCTGTATGACACCGGTATGTGCTACCAGGTGGCGCGGCTGCCAGCGCCCCGGCCCACAAGAGCGAGGCCCGGCTGCGCCAGCTCCTGGTGGGCGGGGAGCTCTTCCTCGGGTCCGCGCTCTCGGCCTCGCTGACGAAGATGACCCTCAGGGCGATGGACCTGCTGGGGGAAAGCTCTCCTGCCGCGAAGGAGATGCAGGTATTATAGTCTTGTGGTTGTTTTGTCTGGTCTTGCGGTAATATATACATGTGGTAATTGTGGTACTGTCATATTATGTTCAGGAATTGTGTGTTGTGGTTGTTGTGGCGTCGTGGACAGTATGTGAATATGGATGGTACTGCTGTGGTAACTGCTGTGTAAGTGCGAGGATGCGTACCAGGTATGACGATGATGTTGGTTATTGGTTGTTGTTGTTGTTGTTGTTGTTGTTGTTGTTGTTGTTTTTGGTACATTAAGGATGCCAGGTGCCTAGTAACGGTAGTATTTGGTATTTCCCAGTAGGTATCACAGACTCGTTCCTGTCTCAATGCTATTAATAGTAGACCAACACGGCTTGGTCCGGATGTTTTTTTTCCCCTGCGCTGCCTTTATTGTTTGTCCGGTCGCATTGTCTTTGTGTTTCCACTTCATTACACCCCCCCCCCCCCCCCCCCGCGCCTCCTCTGTATGTCTGCCCCACCCCACCCCGCACTGTGTGTCCGTCACCACCCCCCCCTCGCTGTCTGCTTGTCTGCCTGTCTGCTTCTTCCCCCCCCCCCCCCCCCCCCTCTTGTGTGCGTCTGTCTGCCCCCCCCTCCCCCCCCTCCTGTGTCTATCCGCCTCTTCCCTTTGTCCCTCACTTTCACTGTCTTTGGTTGCGCCGCACGTGCGCGCGTGCCCCTCCATGTGATGCCGTCGTGGGGTGTGTCGTTGTCCGATGATGCGCTGCTGCTTGGTGGTGTTTGCTCCGTTTGTACCGTTTCATTCGCAGATCGCCACTCTGCAGATTTTGTGTGGCGTGGCCAAGGTCATCGAGGCGCGCAGCCTCACGCACCGGGGGGCGTTCGCCGACTGCCTGGAGCGGGTACGAGCTTCTTGCGTTGCGTTGAGTGTTGTGTTTGTGTTGGGGGGGTGGTTGGGTTTGCCACCATCCCCCGTGTGTCGTTGTTGGTGGTGTGTGGGGGGGGGTTGGTGGTAGTGTTGGCGATGGTGGTGGTGGTGGGTGGCGGTGGTGGTGTTTGGGGAGGGGAAGGTGTTGTAATGGCAGCGTTATTTTTTGTCGTTGCCGTTGTTGTGGTTGATGGTGTTGGTGATGGTGTTGGTGTTGGTGTTGGTGTTGGTGTTGTTGGTGTTGGTGTTGTTGGTGTTGGTGTTGGTGTTGGTGTTGGTGTTGGTGTTGGTGTTGGTGTTGGTGTTGGTGTTGGCGTTGAGGTTGTTGTTTCTGCTTTTTTCCCCCTTTTTTTGGTGGTGCCGATGGTCCTGGTGTTTGCGTTTGTTTTTACAAGATTGTACGAACGAGAAACGACCAGCGGCAGTCCAGTCTTAAGTTTGTTCTGATTATTACTGATGGAAATTGTTTAATGCTTGACGTGGGATGCGTCGCACACTCCCTTGGGATCGGGGGAAAAGGTACAAGGCATCCACGTCACACCTTCGCACCCCTCACCCCTTCAACCCGCCCATCTGCCACGGTATGCCAGGTGACGATGTGCTGCCGAACTCTGCTAGACCCTGAGGCGAGGGAGGTGCTGAAGCCTACCCTGCTGGAGCTATGCCGCGAGAGTTTCAAGCAACTCCTGGATAAGGAGAAGGCGGCGCAGGCCAAGCAGGTTAGCAGAGACGGAGGAAAATAGTTGCTTGCATACATGTAGATGCATGTTCTTGTGATTTGCTCTCCCCCTAGTTTTTATATGGAGGTGTTAGTGGCAAGGCGGTGTTGCACCAAAAACAAGAAAAAATCGGAGATACCAGCCAAACTGTTCCTATACGGCTGTCTATGCGCCCTTTTTTTTGTTTTGTTTGTTTTCAGAACTTTTCAATTTTTCAGAGAAAATGGATTCCTTGCGGCAATCTTGGGGCAACATCTGCTTCAGAGAAATTCTCAAGCAGGTTTTGCAGTAGAAGCGGCAATATTTCGTGTGCTGCACACACGTTGTCCGACGGATTCAACGACAACGACGTCAAATCTGAACATGGCGAGCTCGTTAGGGGCTCCGACCCACCTTTGATATATAGCTTTCACTCTACGGTCGGTGATGTGTGGCGTGCGGCGACCACGCTTCTGTTGCATGTGCTTTTGGCGGCTGGTTTGTGGAAAACAGAGACAAACACTCTCGATCGTCGCCCAACGGGCAACCAATACATTTTTGAGCGGATTTTACGGAAGGCCACAGGACAACGCGGGGGACCTCTCACGCCCTAGGGCATAGATCAACGTAAACCCTTCGGCGCAGTCACCTACACTCATGTGGCCTCGTCCGGAACGAAGAGGGCTAATCGCGGAGTGTTTATTGTGGAGATCGAAGGTGGAACGTGGTGATTGGAGTTATTGGATAAGGTTGACCGAGGTTTGATGAAAATTAACGAATTGGGCCGCTTGACAAAAAAAACAACAGACTGTAATTCCTAATCGTTTTTGCCCACAACGGCGGTACTAAAATCTGTTCGGCAAAATACTCAAAAGTTAGGTCTCTCTGGGAAGGTTATTGTTCAACGTTGTCTTGCTGTTAGCAACGGTCTATGCAAGTTTATTTGTTGTGTACGTGGTGTTTTTTTGTTTTCTGCGTAGGTCATACGTATATATTTTCTGTCTGTTTTCATGTTGGTACGTGTACTTTTTTTGTTATGTGTCTTAACAGTTTCTTCATGTTTAATTTCATTTTCGTATTATCACGTACCTGGTAGTTGTTTTTTTGGTTTGCTTTTGCTTACGGTATCGTTTGGTGACTCTTTTGTCTGTATTTTGAAGGCGGAGGAAATGGAGGGGCGCCCCAGAAGCCAGCCGGACGACCTCATCAACTTCCGACAGCTGCGCAGCAACGCCCTGCAGGCCGCCGAACTGGACATCTACGACGGCGACGACATTAGGTCAGTCAAAAGGCGCCTTTTTCTCCTTGCGTGATTGTTCCACGCGTTCGTTTGCTTGCTCGCTTGTTCGCGTGCACCCGCTCCCCCCCCTCCTTCCCCTCCCCCCCGATATGCCTCCGCCCAGTATCTTGTACCTCGCCGCGGGGGGGTACCTGCTGATTATGTTTGAATGTGCTTCTGCTCGAAGCTTTTTTTTTCTTTGGTCATTTTGATCGCGAGGTTGGGTATGTGATACGTTGGTGCGTTGAAACAGAATACATCGTATTAGCTTGAAACGTACTTATACGAGGCTGGAAGTTGATCGTTTGTTTCGGGGAGACAATATATACCGACGAGACAATGTTGACTGATTCTTATTTCGTATTTTTGCCCCTCTTGTTTTTTTTTTTTTTTTTTTTTTACGTTTGTTTGTTTTTTCTTGCTGCTCGGCTTTTCCTCATCCCCCTTTGCAGCAAGGCGACGGGAATGGACGCGCCCGACACCGGGCGCTTGAGCCACATCTACCAGCTCTCCGGCTTCGCCGACCCGGTCTACGCCGAGGCCTGCGTTACCGTGCACGACTACGACATCGTCCTAGAGGTGCGTGGCGTTTGTGGGAAGGATGCTTCGGGTTGGGGGGGAGATCAGGGGTGTGTGGGAGGTGATAGTCAAGGGGGATAGGGGAGAACCCCACCCCATCCCCACCCTCACCGCCACCCTCTCCCCATCCCACGCCTACTCAATCCCAACCCCGCCCCGGCCCAACCCTCCCCATCCACCCCGCCTCCTCTTTGACTTGGTGATATGATGTATGTCATGCAGGTGTTGATGGTCAGCCGCACACCCAACACGCTTACAAACCTGACACAATCCTACCGCCACCCGTCCCCAACCCAACCTCAACCCCCAACCCTAACCTCATCCCAAGCGCCCTTTCTCCTCGCTGACTTGGTGAAACTGCCTCCAAGATGTTGGTGGTCGACCGCACTCCCATCGCGCTTTCGAACCCGACCCATCCCCACCCAATCCCCATCCCCACCCTGCCCAATCACCATTCCCACCCTGCCCCAATCCAAACCCAGCCCAACCCCGGACGCTGTCCGTTCCGTTTGACTTGATGATCTGTTTCGTTTAGATGTTGGTGATCAACCGCACCCCCAACACGCTGACGAACCTGACTGTGGAGCTGTCGACGATGGGAGACCTTCGCCTCGTAGAGCGACCGCAATCGCATACCATCGGGCCCCTCGACTCGCGCAACATCCGTGCAAACATCAAGGTGACGGAGATGAAAATGATGACGCCGTTTTTTTTTTCAGTTTTTTGTTACTCTTGTGTCTGCTCTTTTTTTGTCGAGTTTTTTTTCTTGTTCTTTTTTCTGTTTTTTTTTCGATCCCTTTCGTTCGCGTGCGCGCGTGCGTAGTCATAGCGCCCGTTGATTGATTTGTGATTTCGTTTCGCAACACCCCCTGCCGGCGAGTCCACGGGTTCTCGTAAGTATATTATCGAGTGCAGCCGCCCATGGCAGTCGTTGTCCCTTGTTGGCGTTGGCGTTTAGGACACAGTGATCCTCCCTCGAGAGTGCGGTGCCTTGCCATATTACAATACCCGGACTAAAGTGGGATCCCCTGATTAGTGCGGTATGCTGTTGGGCAAGGTTGCGAAGAGCGATTCTCACCGCAGTAAACGGGTCACCGCCGACGAGTACTGTGGCCGGTGTAGGTTGAGTGGAGGGGCAGTAGATGCTGCCGCCGTGGCTGAAGCATCAGCAGCGGCAGCTATTGTGTTGTATGTTGTGTTTTGCGGTACATGTGATTGTGTGTGCGATTGTGCGTTGTGAATAGCGTATCGTGCATAAGTTAGCGACATACATCTACTGCGCTTTTGCACCGCTTTTGATCGGACCGTCGCCAACAGTCCCATTCCAACGTCAGCCGTTGTCGGTGTTTTATTTTTTTATTTTTCTTGCAACAAGTACAATGTTCGTTTTTTTCTTTCTGCTGTGGTGGTGGGGGGGGGGGAACAGGTCAGCAGCACCGAGACAGGTCACATCTTCGGCACGATTGTTTACGAGAACAGCTCCACCGCGGAGAAGACGTACATCAACCTTAACGACATACACATGGACATCATGGACTACATCAAGCCGGCCTCGTGCAGCGAGGAGGCTTTCCGCTCGATGTGGGCGGAGTTCGAGTGGGAGAACAAGGCGAGTCTTGTTGGGCGAGGGGTCTCTGCTTTGAACGTTCTGTTCTGTTTGGTTTGGTTTGGTTTGGTTTGTTTGTTTGTTTGTATGTTTTTTTTTTTTTTTTTTTCGGTGTTTGGTTTCCTTGGCTTAGCTTGCCCTGACTTGGCGTGCTCAATGTGGCTTTTCGCTGCTTTGCTTGCGACGACGGGGCGTCCGTTCGAGATATCTGAAATCAATTGCGTGAAGCCGTGTAAGGGCGGACTAGTGGGTGCGTGACGTTCCGGTAACATATTATTTTGCAATATCGATGTACAGCAACACGTTGCTATTTACATGACACTGCGACAACAGCATCAAATGACATAAGCGTTGCGTTTCGAAAAACAACACGCCACACATGGAACCACGATCACCCCACAGTTACGATAATGTGACATTGCATGTATCGTATCACGTGTATCATTCCCAACCCGAATATTACGTCACCCCCCCCCCCCCCCCCCCCCCTCCCTACCCCACACCGCCTCACCACGCCATATCAAACCCCAATGGCAAGCGTGTCTCGTTTTCCTGACCCGCGGCGTTTAACGTTTAACTCTGTCGTCGCCTCAGGTGGCTGTGAACACATCCTTCACGGATCTGAACGAGTTCTTGAAGCACTTGGTGGCGAAGACCAACACCAACTGCCTCACGCCCCTGTCTTCGTTGGATGGTCCCAGTTCTTTCCTGGTATGTTGTCTTACCATTACATAGGTTTATATATCCGCTATGCTAACAATTCATGTGGCACGTTATGTCGTTTTGTTGGTGGGCTTTTTGTCATTTGGCTAACGATTATCTGGGCATTGTTCGGCTGTTTTAGATGCGCTTTTATTTTTTACGCGAGTGATTCATTTGGCTTCGTTCGTTTTTATTTCGAACGTATAAAGCATAGTAGCATATTTGGGGGAAGACATGTGTCTGGTAGTAATATTAAAGAGTTTTTTTTGCTCCTTATCCAGCAAAATAGGTATAAATTTGAAAAAAATAACAGAGAGGAAAATTACTGATCATTTATGCCTACAATACCTTTCGTACGAACTAAGTTTGAAACTTCGTGCCGAATTTTCTGTTTTTGGCTTTACACTCCGTTCCCTTTTTTCATCGCTCGCTACTGCTTCCGCACGCGCTTGCTTTCGCTTACACTGTCGTTTGTACGCTTTTGCACGTTTGACTCCAAAAACAGGAAGCAGACCTGTATACGATGAGCGCGTCCGGAGAGTCGAAAACAAACTGAGTTTGAGCACAAACTTGATTTGAAAACAGGACGTATTTGCATATAGAAGGATGTTGAAAATGAACCGATTTTGAAAGCAAAGCGATTTTGAAAGTTTTGAAAGCACCCCGATCGTGAAAACAGACCGAACTTTGACGACGAAGTCACATTTTTGTACTTTTGAACCCTCCTTTTATCGCGTTTATTTTTTCTGGCTCTTCCATCCGCCCGAATAGTACCAACAACTTGTACGTTATGATATGTGCGTGTCGGGAGAGTTGAAAACGAACCGATTTCCAAACAAACAGGACTTTAAATCAAACGATATTCAAAACGAGAAAACCGACTTTGAAAGCCAGTAAAATTCGAAAAACGAGAAAAAAAGAACGAGCTTGAAACCGAAGCTGTTTTTTTACACGTATTTTGTCGTAATGTGTCGTTTTTTTGTCGTGTTTTCTTCCCCGTTCAAACAGGCGGCGAACCTGTACGCCATGAGCGTGTTCGGAGAGGACGCGCTTGTAAACGTGAGCGTGGAAAAGAAGAGCGACGCCGACGGAAAGCTCAGCGGCCACGTGCGCATCCGGAGCAAGACCCAGGGAATCGCGCTGTCCCTCGGCGACCGCATCACCCTGGTCCAGCGCGGGCCTGGCGCTAACGCCCAACCATAATGGGTATACCTCAAAGTATTATACGACTATGAGGGGGCGGGGGCGGGGGTGTACTCATATCATGCATGACCGTAGTTTTAAGACCCTAGACCCTCGCATCCTTGCAATGCCGGAACGGAGCACTTCGGGTTTGCGCTGACCAGGCGGATATTGCTTGAACTACTATCGGGGGGGGGGGGGGGGGGGGGGCTGTTGTCGGTCATTAAGCAGGACTAGTACTGGTCCTAGTACTGGTCCTGGTACTAGTCCTAGGACTGGTCTGGAAGTTGGGTGGGGGGGCATTAGGCAGGGCTAGGACTGGTTCGGGGAGGAGGGGTGGGAGGAGGGGGGTTTTGGGGATTTGAGGGCTGGGGGTGTGTGCGGATGGAAGATTTTGGAGTCTGTATGGCCAGGATTTTTCGCCGAAGTTGTTCATGGTGTTGGGTGGGTGGGTAGGTATTTTTGTGTAGCCAGAGCACGGCGCACATGTTCGGCAGCAGACCGTACACAGATAGTGATCGACAGCGAAGAAGAAACGCTACTTGTTTTCATCGTGTTTTCTTCTGCGTACCCTCCCCGCTTTTTTTTTTTTTGCGTTCTCTCTCCACAAGAAGGGTTGCCAGGGCAGTGCTGTACTTGGTGGGTAGTTTTCATGAGTTTTTTTTTTTATTCCCCCTGGCTAAACGCTACCAATACGTACTACTGTTCTTTCTCTTGTCACTCTCTGCGATTATTATGCCATGTGTTTGATAGCTGAACGCTGCCAGTACGTACTATTGCTCTTTCTCTCTCGTCACTCTCTGCGATTATTGAGCCATTTGTTTGAAAACCTCGACCAAGCATCAGTCACCCCCTTCCTTCAGAAAAGGTCTGTTGTTATATGGCCAGTTTCATTTCTCGTGCAATGCTTTGCTTGCGCTTCATATCGATACTGTACGCCCTTTCCTACTAATTAAGCGCTTTCTCGGGGTTTCCTGATGCGACAAAGGCTTGCGGAAGGGCGGGCTGTATCTCCGTGTTTCTCTGCCGAATTCTACAGGCGACTCGCGTGAGCGGGTCGATACCTTCTCCGGAACGGACTTAACATATGCTACCAAGGTGCAGATTATAGAGACCGTCTACCAAGGTGCAGATTATAGGGACCGTTCGGGCAATTGTGCCGATATCTAGGCGAAAAACGAGACGAAAAAAACGGGTTATATCACGGTGTCGGCGATGAGCTAGGGCGCCCCGAAAAACACATTATTTTCAACATCAAGGGGAGACGACAACCTTGACTTTGTCCACCTTCTGAAGCAAGGGAAGTCGGAGGTCTTTGTGCGGAGATTGCTCCAGTTGCAAAGCCCTTCCGATCGGTTATGCTCGGTAGAGAGGAGTTTTTTTTTTCGACCGGGTTAATATTTTCCTTGCTTCGCGCATGTTGGCGCGGCGTAGAAAACAATTCGATGGGGACGCGTGCTAGTTTAGTCTAAAGGAGTAGTAGCACTTTTCGTCTGAATGAATGACAGGGCTCCTCAACCCCGAAATCGCCGGAATAACATTCTTATTTTATACCTGGTACAATATCGAAAAACGTCAGCTGTGAGTACGACCGATTGAATGGTTGAAGCTCAACCTTGCAAGCTGCGTGGTGGTGCACGTATATTTTCATTTATTATATGGTGTTTGTGAATTAAACTTCTATTAATAGGTACTTTAGACGATAGGACTAGCACTTTTTTCACCGACGCCCTCCAAGCATGCTATCGCCCAACTGGGTAAGGAGGCCGTTCACGATATTTTGGCAGTTGACCCCTACTCAACCCCCGTCGGCCGCGCCTTGGCCTCGAAGTTTCTACGAAATATGATGGACCTCTAATGATATGCCAGTAACGAACACCCCACATGCCGTGTGCCGGTGGTTTGCTGCAAGCCTTGGGCGAAATTCCACGATAGCCCGATCTCCCCCGATTTCTTCCTGAAGGCCAACGCTATTCGTCCTCATCAACTAGATCACCTCCGCCCCCCCCCAATATCACGTCACCGAAAACGAGGGTTTCGTGCGCATTGAGCTCTTCCTTGGAGGTCGAGAAAATAACCACTCGGCGGTCCGTGCGAGGCCAGGGTGGTGTCATCGTCGCCCTCTACGAAAACCAGTGCACAAGAGCCTCCCCCAACCATCGTGGGAGCAAGAGATGGATCTGTAATACTTCTGGGAGCACCTTCTTGATTGTTGGCCCGGAGCGTCACTTCAAGTCGAGCAGACTAATCGGCTATTTCTAGAAAATCTCACCAACCACCGCTCCGTACGAGGCCAGGGTGGAGTCGTGGAGTCATCGTCGTCTTCTACCAAAAATGCAAAAACGCTTGAAGAGCCTTTCCCAACAATCATGAGGGCAAGATATGGATCTCCAATACTTCCGGGAACACGTTGTTGATTCTTGGGCCGAAGCGCCAATTCAAGTCGAGCAGGCTAATCGGCTATTATTCCGTTTCATGCGCGCAAGTGCTGCCAGGCGCCAAGTCCCTCGCAATCAGGGCACCCGAGCTTTTGTCGCCCGGCTACTGCCACGTCTTTTATCGACTTTGGGCCCGCCGCTTCAGCAGCATCATTCTCCCAGCCGGCGCCCATTTCGAGTTCAAGGCTGGCGATCACCATCGGTGGCTCGGAGTTATTTACGCGCACACGCCAACAGCTACACAGTACGCCGTTCACTTCATGGGCCACCGAGCCAGTCACGATCGAGATAATATATTCTATTCTTGGTATAGCACGGATGCTAGAGCGAAGCGCGACTCTTGATGTCTCCAACTACGCCGGGGTAGTGTCCCTACGCATATTTGTTTGGGTAATGTCGATGAGTCCCACCCGTGGAGCCGATCTTCCCGGCTCTACCGGACTGCAATCACCTTTGGCCCGTAGTTGATTTTGGATGTGAGTCCCGTGGAGCCGATCTTCCCGGCTCTACCGGACTGCAGTCACCTTCGGCCCGTAGTTGATTTTGGATGTTCGCATTTTCTTTCCCCTTTACAGTGCATGTAAGCTTTCTTAACGATGATGAGTCCCGTGGAGCCGAACTTGCCGGGTTTACCAAACTGTAATCGCACCATATTCGTCGCTGATTCTGGGTGTCACGTTTTTCGTTTTTCTTTTTTCCCCTCTTACGCATGGAATTTTGCATGACGACGATGAGTTCCGTGGAGCCGAACAAGCCGGCTCAAACGAACACCAATCGAAACCGATTCGTCCTGATTTCTGTGTTCACGGTTTGTTTCCCCACAATCAGTAGCTAAAGGCTTTTACACTTGGGTTATGCATTATAATACTGTGGAGCCGGACGTGTCGGTTACCCCTACCGAAAGGGACTCATCTTCGTAGCGAAAAAAAATGGTAGACAATGCCCATGTTCTATGGGTCTTCAGTACGATACGGCGGGTCCCAGGACCAGTTTTTTTAAAGCTGACTTACTTTGCCCCCCCTTGCATTTAATGCCTGATACCTTTTGCTCGTCTGCCAGGTTTGATCACGTTTGATACATTGCATTTTCACTACATACACAGCACTACAACGTTCCCTCACGCCTTCGTCATTGTTGGTCCCACGGTAGTTTTTCCTGCATTATTTTTCTGCCGCCCTCGTGTTCTTGTTTGGAATGAGCGAGCCTATTGGCCACGTTGTTGTCATCACATAGTTTTCCTCCCCCCGTTCTTCAGCCCCCACTAAAATCTCTTCAGGCCTCTCCCGCAGGTTTTTGCCTGAAACCTGCACGGGCGAGAGGCTTGACTACGCATACCCTATAACGCGCCAACGCGCCACGCGCCACGTCTTCGATTCGGATGCCGCGTCTTGTCTTTTTATTACCTGTGCGTTTCCAAGGTATTCTCGTGTACCACGAACGAGTTCTGTGCTCATGTCCAATGTTCGATTTTTTTTCTCTCTCGGTTTCTGTTCTACGCTGCTTGCGTTCTCGTCGGAATTAGCCACACGGGTGGCTGTACGTAGAGAGATGTGTGTGCTATTAATATCAAGAAGAGCCCTCCGAAACAACGTCACTGCGATAGCTACATTCAACACCCCTCGCGGAGCTTATATGCTTACTCGAATGCGCTCCTCAAGAGATATCCTACGATTAGCTCAAGCCAACTCAACTCGTTGGAGGTATGTCAAATATGTCACAGGGATCAAAACAGCCTTCTCCCTTGCGATTGAAAGCCCTGGAAAACATCTATGGTATCGCAGAGTTTCGCATCCATTTGACTGCACCCGCGACGCAGAGAGAACTGCGTACGAGTGGGTGTTCTTGCCCCGTGTCAGACCCAGGCTACGGTAGGGGGGTCTCCTTTTGGGCCTTTTATTTCAGTGGCTAGGGGTCACTCGCGCGAATAACCCCTTTGTTCCTATGCAATCTTACGTTTTCTTATGTTTTACATTGACGAAATCAATCCGCAATGCAAAGGTGATCTAAGCTGCGGCAAACCATGTTCCTAAACCATCTTCATTCGTAGGGTACAGAGCTACTCGTGCGAGTGGCTCAAACACACCAGTGAAAATGGGGGTACCCCCCCTACCGTAGCCTTGGTCGAGTCTCATCTTTCTCTTATTGAGGTTCGCTCTTTTATGGCGAGGTCGCTTTTACCCCTACCACAACGCAGCAAGCACAAAACAGCAGCACAGTCTCAACGCAATATGTTCGCTGTCGTCGCCATCGTCGTGCCGCTTGACCGCTTGTGCTTTCTCTGTTTTCTATTTCCCGTCGGCCGCCGCCTGGCGTGCCAGCGCAGCTTCATACGCACTACCAAGGCGCCGAATTCGTCAACTAATTCCATTTACTTATATCCCCCTCGGCCTCGCTATCAATGAGGCTGCCTCCATCAAACTTTCTATCTTGCTTGCTGGGTGCCATGCAGCGCTGTCAGTGTGCGGCGGATCTGGTTATCAAAATCCAGCCGTTGCAACTGTTTGGATCCAATGAACACCGTGCGCTTTCGTTTCGTCAGAGAGATACTTCGTTCAAGGAAGTTTCGATATGCCGTTTGTGGCTTCAGATGGGCAGCACGCGAGTATTCTGACGAAACCCCCAGCTGCAACCCCTTTCCAATCTCACCGTAGGTTCTTGTTTAAACTGCCGTTGTGGGCGACTAACAAGGGCTATGAGCACGACTAAGCGATTAGTATCATGTCTGTGAATTGTGAGGGAAAAACTGTCAGGTCGCCACCCGCGGCCACGTTAAGGAGCACGGATTAACAGGGTGCCACTTGACATGAACGATTCTGGCCACGACTTCGATTCCAGTGCTTTAGAGCATACCTCGTACCCTGGTGTGTGTTATACATTTGTTTTTTGCCAGGTGTCCGGGTTTCCCCCTTAAGGACTGTTACTGTTTGCCCTTAGGTCCTGGGTTGTCTTCAATGTACCCTTTTGGTCTCGTCATTGCTGTGAAGAGCCAGGGAGGGTGTTCGTTTGGTCTGAACAGAAAACTACGGTTGTGTGTTGTACAGGGTTTGCATTAACTTCAGAGGCGTTCTCATGCAGACCTGACTTGGTGGCCCGTTTATATCTTTGGGAGGAACGACACTCTACAAGCTCTTGCTCTATGCTCTCTCTCCTTCGCTTTTCCCTCTGGAACGACGCTTATAAACAAGCTCATCCGATTGTTTTTATTTTTTATATCCTCCGGCGGATGGGGAAAAAAAATAGTTGAGCTCACCACACTTTCACGTACTTTCATACACGCCCGCGGTGCAGTCGGGTCGTCCGGTCTTGGACCTACGATCATCCCAGCCCTCTCTAACTTCAATGGATGCGGAAGACGGACGTGCAGTATAAGACCGTACTTGACTGGGTATCGTTCCATGGCTGCAGCGACACATACTACACTTTTACAGGTGGCACACCATAGCTAGTGGGAGACCCCCCGCGCCTCATTCCGTCTGCCCCTCTCATAGCTATGTTAGAAAACCTCCATGCACTACCTTGCCACTGCCTTCTACGAACTGATCACTTGTCAGTTTCATGATTGTGTGTGTTGCCGTTGGACGAGATAGCTGAGGAAACATGTACTCGTTCTCACACCCAACCCTGGCCTCAGGCTCCTAGAGAGGAGTGAGGTTGACGGCAGTTTTCATTACAACCCTTCCCGCACTATAGACTACATAAAAAGTCCCTCCACGGCATTACTTACATACCCTGGTACCAGATACAAGGTGTATTTATTGTAGTATATGTATCCCCACCACGACTTGCGCACAACCCCTGCCTATGACCAATGTTGTAAGGCTTGGTTTGGGTAAGCTTTTGGTTAACCTTTGGCAAGTGGTCAAACGGAGAAATACCCCACTAATACCTTAACAAATGGCGTCGCAGGCATGATCATGTTTTTTTGGGTCGTGAGTTCGAGTCCCGCATCCGCCATATAAACTTTTTCAGACTTTCTCCATGCAGAACTTGAAAAATACTCTCCCTCGTATCCCCAGGAAATGAAACCACTTTCTCCATGCAGGACTTGAAAAATAATCTCCCTCGTATCCCCAGGAAGTGAAACCAGTTGGATATTGACAGGTCCGCCCGTATACCCGGCCGACCTGCTATCACGCCGTTTCAGGGGGGGAAGAGTATTTTATAAGGCTTAGTTTGGGTGAGCTTTTGGTTAAACTTTTGCAAGTGGTCAAGCGGACTAGTACCCCACTAATTCCTTAAAAAATACCCAGAAAATGAAATCGCTTGGATGTTGACAGGTCTGCCCGTATATGCGGCCGACGTGCTATCCCGCCGTTTCAGGGGGGGGGGGGGTTCTAAGGCGAAGTTTGGGTAAGCTATTATTGGTTAACCTTTTGCAAGTGGTTAAACGGACTAATAACTCACTATTACCTTAACACCAAGTAGCTCTACCCGCTACCAAGACATGATGTATAGCTCGGGCGATTCGAAAACAAACCCTCACTCAGCTAGTTAAGTATGCGTCGACGGCTGCTGTTTGGGTGTTTCGTATATCCTATCTATTATGCGGATATTTGGGTGTTTCGTATATTTTGGGGGTTCGTATTATGTGTGGAGGCATTACTTGGTATATGCCCCGGAGCGTGGAGTGTGGAGCTGCCTCGCCGAAAGGCAGTCGCTGAGGACAATAAAGGTACGACCCGGGCTTTGATGACAAGATGCTGTCCATACATGTGAGAATGGAGCGTGATGACAAGGTACGGCTCACTCTTGTGTGTTGTATGTGTGTGGAGCCTTTGACGACAGGTACTGACTTCTTCTGTGTGGGTGTGTGTTCGAGAGTCTGCGATAATAACTAAGTGCGGCTCCGTGTATTACATCCTGTGCTCTCCTCATCTACTCCAGAGGGGCACGCCACGTGGTTACATAGAACACGTTTATACAACATGCGAATTCAAACAGTGAGGGGTGCAGTATCACTGATTGCGTCTTGGATAGCTGAGCGTGCTATCCCCTGCCGTCTTGGCATGAGCACCCAGGTATGGATCCCGCAGCTTTAGCCCCTACATCAACACTATTGTTGCCAAGTCCCGTGGAGGTGAATGCAACGCAAAACGAACCCCTTTGTCACATTTTTTCAAATGCACGCCTATCTCGCCGCATGAATTTTCTTGATCCAATCTGTCCGTTCATCAGCACCCTGCAGGCTAGAGGGCAGTCGACCTAAATAATGCATCACAAACCCGTGGCGCTACTTCTGGAGTTAACATATTAGACTAGGACATGATACAGTTAGTACCAGAACGGCACTGACTGCAGGAGAAGATGTGCGGCACGCTCGCAGCACGGCACGGTATCATGATACCCATACTGCAGATCACCCCTCCGATCCGGCCGCTACCAACGTTTTCCTCAACGAATGAGTCGTTGGACTTGTTTCGGAAACGGATCGTCGAAGCCGGAGGTCGAAAAAAGCCGAAAACAAACGTTCTACTCCCGACTGGCGGTCAGGCCTCCTCATAGAGTTTCGGAAGCATCACTAACTTGCCTTTGCTTCGACTTCGAACCAAGAAGCATCAAGACGGATGAGGCGAGACTGCTCAGTCGTCCACCCCTTCGGTTGGGAAAAATTATGCCGGAAACGCCCAAGACGATGGCGGGTCTTTGCACGTACGTGTTACAGCATGTACAACGCGCCAATCGGCCGGTTTTAGCGTATTCGGGCGAGTGGGATGTTGACGACGGACACACCCCACGGCAAAGGGGCACCACCGTTTTTTCAGGCTCCTCACCTGCGGAGCTTTTTATCTCACTCAAGAAACAATGTTTGAGGAAACTGAAAGTGCAACCCGACAACCAAACCCATGGCCTAGCTAGGTAGAAAAAATGGTAGAAAAAAAACCAATACTTTAGAACAAGAATGGCCTATTTCCGACGACTTCGGGTTAAGGAGCCCCGTCATTCGGAAAAGCGATTTTATTTCATACATTACCTCTGTCGTAGCGCGCCTTAACGGCGGCCAGGGGGACGGGCTAGCCGTGGGACGAAAGTAACATGTGGTTTCCACTGTCATGGAGATGCCGTAAACAGCGATCGCCTCCTTTGCTCCGCTGTTTCGTGACAGGCTTGTCAAGGCACAAGCGACGCATTGTGCATTGCATCTGGTCGACGTCGAATGTGAGATCACGGTACGTCATGATTCGAAACGTTCTTACACACCGCCGGCTGGTCGTGTTGGGTGTGCTTTTAATTGAGGGGGGAAATCTCATCCTCCAATTTAAATGGGATCTGGAAGTGAAGGTGTGATGTTTGGGTTTATTTCTGAGTCGTGGCATATGATGGCATCGTCGAACGAGAAGTGTGCCACCAACTCGGGGGTTGCGTACCCCGTGCATGACATGATACGGAGTGGGAGCACGTTTGTTTTACGCCAACAGAACACAGTTGGAATGCATGCCACGGCAACGGGCCGACATGCTAGACGCCCGTTCTGAGGGACACAAGGGCGACCAAGTACAGGTTGTAAGCGTACGCGGGCGGATACGGAACGAGGTTCGCGGTTTGAGGTCGTCCGTTAGGGCCGAGACGGTGGTACCGTTGCCCGTATGGTTGAGTTGGTGTCATGCTTCTCTGGTCTTCTCGACCATGCCCACCTCTCCTCGTGTGTTCTAGCAAGTCCGTAAAAGCGGTGGGGTACGTTCGTGCTCTTCGAGTCATTATGGAGTTAGTGGTGAAGTCAGGTCGTAATCGTGCTAAGTGCACCCTGTCCTCGTTGCGAATCGGGGAGCAACAGCGCTCGCAGCCCGAGAAGGAATATCGGATCGAGTGATTCAGAGAGAAGGGTGGTGGAAGCGCAACTCATACAACGCGTATGCGCACTATATCGTAAAATGTTGGATACGGGTGTCACGTAAGCTAGTCGTGGTAAGTCTAGGGAAGGATGGACAACAGGGGAAACGTACAGCCGGGTTAAGTAAGCAAATGATCACTAGTGTATGGCACCAGTAGCCTCAGACTACCCCCGAGATGGAGAAGTCAAACGGTACGGTACCATTTGGAGGCTTGGCTACCCGAGACGACTGTAGGCGGTAATAGTTGGGAACCCGGGTGGTATAATTTTTGGGAGAGAGAGACGGTATATATATGTGTGGGCGAGATACATAGGAGATTTCAGGAGGCTGCGATGGATGTATCTGGCCAAGGGGAGAAATCTCTCTCTCTCCCATGATCCTAAAAACGATAATGACAACGCAATTCGAAAGATAAACAATGTAGGATAGCTTTGTGTGTCAAAGCGAGAAATCAACGTGACAGACAAAGTGATGTTTATTGTGTGCGTGATAGAGATAATTAAGCATGTCTGTGTCGGGAATCTGGGTCGTAGGGGAGTGTAGAAAAAGCAAACGAGGATCCCGGGACGATTTCTCAGGTGCAGCTCGTCGCGTGCGGGTTAGCAAAGGCAACCGAGTTGGGGCTCTTGCTGATAACTTGGGCAGACATGAGGCAGGCACATGAGTATTCTCTTTCCCACCCGCCCGCCCCTATTTTTTTCCTTTCGAATGGGGAAAGGGGGGGGGGAAGGGGTACGGGTGGCCAGCATTCCGCACATTTTTATATAGACTATATGTTATTGTTTTATGTCAGGTTTAAGTTATATCGGAGGAGTCGAATGGTACGTTACCAATCGGAGGCTTGGTTGTTACCTGAGACGACCGTAGTAGGCGATACTAGTTGGGAAACCGGGTTATGTCATTTTAGGGAGAGAGACGGTATATATGTGGGCGAGATACACAGGAGGTTGCAGGAGGCTGCGAAATGGATGTATCTGGCCAAGGGGAGAAATCTCTCTCTCCCGCGACTGTGAAAACGAGAATGACAACGCATTTCGGAAGATAAACAATAAACGATTATATTACCAAAATTTTGGTACCTCTATCATAGCGCGCCTCAACGGCCAAGGGGGCGGGCTAGCCGTGGGACCAAAGTAGCCTATGGTTTCCACTGTCGCGTGGAGATGCTCCACACAGCGACCGCCTCCTTTCCTCCCCTGGTTCGTGACAGGCCGTTAAGGCACAAGCGACGTATTGTGCATTGCATCTAATCGACGTTGAGGGTGAGATCACGGTGCATCATGGTGCGAAACGTTTTCACGCTCCGCAATGAATCCTTAAGCGCAAAATAACGTCCTTGCACTGTAGATCGGAGATAGATTCGCCCATATTGTCAAGATTGGAGCGCACGAGAGTCTGCCCCATGTAGTAGTCGTCTAGAGTTTGGCTTTGATCCATGCCTTGGAGTTGACCAACAGCCTCATGGTTGCATGGGAGACTTAATCGGCGACCTAGTTGTGTTTGGCCAATGCATAGCCTTTCGTACGCTGGCCCCGATCTCATGCCGAAGATCGTGCTTGTGTACGAGACTGGACGCAGGCCTCTCCGTAGTAGTAATTGAATAGCGTATTGGTCCTCGCTGGCGTTACCACAAGCGGTGATGTCCTGGTCAAGAGCGGCGTGCGCATGCTCTGGTGATCCGAGGTACCGATTTTTCGGGTAGTGGGTCGCATCTTGGTACTTTGTCGGAGGGCTTGGTTGTAGGGTTTGACTACCAACCCTAGTTTACTCCTCTGGTAACCGTTGGTCGTCAAGCTTGGATGTGTCATAGGCGAAAGCCTTGTACGGCAGACTCATGTCTGCATCGGCCGTGCTATACCCTTGCCTCGAGGTTGGTGCATGTTCCTGAGCTTTTTTGCTATGGCAGGGGATAAAAAGGTGCGTCCTCACCCAATAGCGCCGTGGTGGGGATGCAGAAAGGTACAGGCCGGTCAGCCTGGTCGATGATGTGCTTCCGGGTTGTTTCAGTTGCAGGCGCGAATATGCTACTGGCACCGGCGGTCACGATGGTCTTCGGATCCTTCAGTTTGTGGTAGTTCCTCATGCTGGCCGCAACCCCAGAAGCAGTTCGTCGTCCAACAAGTGGTCCGACGCGCCACTGCTTACCAAAATAACGAATCCGAAGATGATACGGGAAAGCTCATCCCCATCACTAGGCAACAGTCTCGTGCGCGCGAATCTACTGGACGGCTTCTTATCACCGGCGGCGGGAGGGGGCTGGAGCTCAGCATAGCAGGGAGGCGATGTGATTGTCGATGTCGTGCGACGGACGTGGCGCTTCCTTCTCGTACCAATCCGTGTCGCCGTGAGAGGTGTTATTGTGTAAAGAACACCAGCTAGCTATGTCCAACATCGGTCTTGGATCGTGCCTTGCCGTGAATATTCACTATTCTCGTCGTGGGTCGTACTTGGATTCTTTACTCTACCCCCGTTGTCCTTTCAGTGGGTTCGCGCGCAATACTTTATAGTCTAATTCCACATTTGTGGCAGGTTGCTATCTCCGTTGTGTGATACCCCTTATTTCCGTCGTTACGTGTCAGATCCTCAAGGCAGAGGCTATTATTCCGGAGATGTCTTGTTTGCCAGAAGTGGCCAGGAGCCTATCGAGCCGCTCACCAGTAACATAGCTGACTGTAAAAAGTACGCTAGGTCAGCATAATAAGGCGATATAATATGGCATCAAAAGCAGTGCGATATGTTAAATCGATATATGCGATACGTTCAACTGCCGTCCCGTAGTTCAGGAGTTCAAACGAAGAACCTTGGGGTAGCCCCGAATGGTCGTATTATCGAAGATCAGGCGCGCTCAATGTTTTTTGCTATAGTAGCTTTTTTTAGTCTTTGTTTCGAACTGAGACAAACGTGCTCCCCGCACGCTCTGTCGTTTATTCTCCTGCTCGTTTTCTCCTCCCTACTTTATCTTCTTGGACAAGGCCGACACTTATTACAACTGTTTTTTTCATACGTAAGCCCTCCGCAGCTGAAGCTCACACAGCAACCGGCCGACTCACCCTGACTGAGAGTGTTGACCTCTTGCGGGCTGTCTGGCGTGGCACAGAAGCCACGCCCACACACCCCTCATGTGGAGATTACGCCAGTAGGTTGCGAGCCTCGACCTATGTAAGCACTACAGAGCTGTGAGCCGTCAAGATAATCGATCGAACGACGGAGGCCCGGCTGCTGCATCCGCTTGGCGCTTCCCCGCAGAGGCTGGTATGATCATCTGAAAATAGAGCTGCTGTATTGAACACCAACGACTGACGACAAGAGCTGCCCCCATGCCGTCTGAAGCTTCTTTTGCCAGGACCTCGCAGATACGCCACTGTCGCCGTTTTCTGAAGCTGCTGCAACCTGCTACTAACAGTGCATTAACTTAGCACTACTACACTGCAAATATATTTCGGGCTGAGCCGAAAAGTGAAGGCTACAACTGTACTCCTTGGCTTATTGCTTTTCGATCAGGAAATTATTAGGTTCGAAACTACTGCTGCTGCAATACTACCGCTGGCGGAGTAATTACGGCTGTCGTAAAATCCTTGCTCGATTCCCCGAACATCCTTCGATGGCGGGCATAGTTGTATCTGCTGATAGGTACGAGAGGAACAAATCTGCCGAAGCATGGGAGTAATTTTGGCATACCACCATGAGTATCGGGGAACGTTGCAGGGAACATTGCAAGGAACTTTACTATAGAACGGGCTGTCGGCTGGTATGACCACCCGTAGAGTACATCTGCCCGAAGCATGGGCATTGTGATGTATCGATCAGGTGACGGCTAGCCCCACCTCGATCACTCCTTACTTCTCCTTCTCTTCCCACCCTACCTACTTACTTCTTTGGTTACCACATTTTAGCCATTAGAGCCACTGTCCAAACTATCGTCTCTTTTTCATCTCCGTCACAAGTGAGTTTCATAAGACAATTTGGTGCCACCTCTGCAGCTCTTATCACAGAGTCAGAGCCTCGATTCGCATCATTGTAAATTTCCAGGTTATAGTCTAAGCATATTATTGCATTGGCTGCAGAAGGGCTTGTCAGCAAATACTTTTGTTTTTCGCGAGGTCACAAAGGAATGATGGGACTTTGCTGCGACACAGTACCCACGAACAATATTGGGACAAGCGATACAGACAAGGACACTGACGGAGTAAATAAAGTTGAGACTTTGAAAAGATGGACCACAGAAAAGCAGGCTGTGACACATGCCGAACGTATGGAGGAAGAAAACACTATAACCGTGTTGTTGGGTGATCTAACTTGATAGTTGAATGTAGCAAGTTTGGCTGAGTCACTTCCATCGAGGGGTCGCACAAAGAATAGCTACCTTGCTACGCAGTGACAGCCAGAAGCCTACAGAGTGGTTCACCCGATATAGTCTATATTATATAGTCTATAGTCTATAGACTAGTCGCCTAAAGCGAGTAAGCCACAGCAGCAAATGGCGTTGAAACGCCCATACAAGCAGCGCGATATGTCAGATGCCGATTTGGTAGACATTCATCATGATCAACTGCCGTCGTAGATGGGGAATTCAAACACACAACCCGCGGAGAACCCTAAGCGACAGTGCCAACAAACAAGGGTCCCAGGCATTCGGGGATACTTTTAGTGTCGTACGTACTGTAGGGCCTTGAATTTTATTATGTCCTCGCTCTGGCCTTGACTATTTTCTATTGGAACTTCCTAACGGCAGGCACCACGCGGGGGTACAGCCGGCAAGTGGGCGGAAGATAAGGGCGTTGGACAACTAGCTGGCGCGATTCCTTCAGCGCTAGACTACATGAGCACCCACGACGACAATCAATCGAATTTTGACCGCCAAGTAAGTCCAAGGTGAAGCGAGTTTCGCTTGTTCCGCTCGGTCCCGCTCCGAACAAGCCGTGTATATACGCGATAAAAACCGCCATCTAATAGGCGTGTCGAAATTCAGTAAAAAAAAATGTACCTGGTGCGTATATCCATCGTGCAGCGGGCGCATGCGCGAAACATCTGCAAAGCAGTGAGATGCTTGCGTGCTTGCGCTAACATTAACATTTCGCGCATAATGCATTATTATGCGCGCTGTCAGAGCCAACACAAAACAAATACCCTGGGCGTGTACTTCGTACTATACGGTATGAACGGGAAACGGCCAGGCTACATACGCATTTAAGCGTGCCAAGAAAGCAAGCACGTACAGCCAATTGTAAGTTCGCAAGCGTGTTAATAACCGGGTTTCAGAATTGTGGACAAGTAATTGTCCATCACGACAAAATACGACATTCTTATTATTTAATTGTTTGTTCGTACTTCCGCAAAAACAAAAAATTAAGAAGCAGATAGAACTACGGATATTGATATTAATAGTACTGTAGTCTAATAGACTATGATGGGTGTAATCATAGTCCATCATCGACAATCAGTTTCTACCGGGCATTGAACATAAGATGAACCACTAGCTGCGCGGCGATGTTGATCGGAGGTGCGGCGATTAAAGAATAACCTATACCAACTGGAGGTGAAGATAGACAGGGAGGAGTAGCGAAGGACGTAGAAGTAGCTGCTGTTGTCGCAGCCGCAGTAGTGCATGGAGCATGTGTCACTGGGACGTAAGCTTCCGTTTTCGTTGAAGTTGGAGTTGTGGCGGTGTTGGCGTGAGCTTATGCCGGCCATTTTGATGACCAGGACGAAGGCGACGGGTTATATTGTCGTCCCGCATTTGAGGCCGACAGTCGCTATTACCGTGGCGATCGGTATTATGCAGGCTACACCCCGAATTATTTCGAGGGGTCGGGGGAGGTTCTTCCCCGACATCTTTCCCTTAGCCTTGCGTTTGAAGCAATTTTGGAATCGATGGCCTGGATTTTTGCAGTGTGAACAGGTCACTACTGCTGAGGGTGTTGACGTGACTACCATTATGATAGCAGAGTCACGCCCCTTCGCTTTTCGCAAAGGCCCGTTTCGCATAGCTCTATTCGCGTACATATTACGCATTGTTATCACAGCTCGGTCGAGTGTGAAGTCATCATCTGCTTCGGCGCTATATTTTATTTGCAGGTATCATCCGTGAGTCGTTCCAGCACTATGACCAATATATATGCTGTCATCGTTGAATACCTCTCCCATGTCCACCAATTCGTCCCGTAAATAGTATACTTCATTTATAAACACGTCTGGGTCTTGCCCATCCGCCATGACCATATGTGCGTTAGTTGTTGTTCGAGTATACGTCTACGTTGGCGGGTGGAATTTTGATATTTCCTAACCATGCCATCCCAAGCAGCTTCCCATTCGCAAGTTCACCTTGTTTCGGCTCGAATTGTAGAAGTAAGCTGGCCGCAGCTCGCGATGTACTCAGGAACAAGGAGTCGAACAGAAGACGATTGTCGCGGTGCCAGTGCTTGATGTCTTCCAAATTCGAGATGTTGTCATCCGTGGCCCACAAAACTGATGTTACGGCTGGGAATGTAGAATATCCTGAAGATGATGGTACCAGATGCGCCGTGTCTACGGGAGTACTCCCTGCGTCCGGCTGTACATTTTCTGCTGTGTCAGCCGGGGGAGTTTCCCCGGACTGAGTGTCCGTTTTGTCAGCGGCCTGGCTGCGAGTTACAGCTCATGAAAGCCTACTTCTTTTAGAAGATGGACGAGGACTAATTAGTTCGGGCTCGGGGCAAGGACGCCCTTCCAGGACATCAGAGATCCCGGCATGACGCATACTTATCACGGACTGAGCCGTGCGTTTCCATACGTCGAACTTAAGCCCATTAAATTTGCCGTCTTGAGAGCTCTAACGAGCTAGTCTACCGCATCACCTGCTTTCGTGGATTCCCCCATGGTGATGCTGATGCTGATGCTGTAGCCGGCTTAATGAAGGTTTCTCTCAAACTTCCCGGTAAGATGCGACAAACTTCAATGATATGTCGCTTGGTGCCGATCGATTTTTATATCGAAGGTCGAGGCTCATAACCTGTGAATAGCCTGTGAACACAATGGTTGTGTGAAGGCTGTCTTCTATGCGAAGAGATGCAGAGGTGGCACCGAAGTGTCTGTTAAGGTCACTTGTGATAAGAAAGAACATATATAGTTTAGAAAGGGCGCTTGAGGCCAAAGAGAAGAAGAAGGGAAAGCAGGGAGAGAAGGGAGAGCCGGAAGAGTGATCATGGTGGGTTGCATCACCACTTGATCATCACGGAACAATGCCCGTAGTCCGGTAGAATACCGGGACAACCGTACAACCTTAACATACTCAAATCTACGTTTACATCTAGGTTCCACCGAAGATTCAACGTAAGATTCAACGCAAGATTCAACTGCATATCTTATTCGTGCGTATAGGCTGCTCGAATATACTGCGCATTTAACTTAGATTTGAATCCAAGGTTCATACTTTCAACACAGACAACTGAGCCGTGCCTGCCTACATGCCTCGTGTCCGGCTTCGTACCATATAGCGAACCTTCTCCCGCCGCCATGCCGCAACAACGGCCGAAAGAACCAACTGGCCGCATCCAGACAGGCGCTCGCATGTTCGGTGCATCGATGGGAGACACTCCGCATTCGTGACTTCCGCTCTGCGAGACGTACTGATGTGCGCCCTGAATCTGCAAAGAGTCGCATCTCGTTCATCGAAATTGAGCGAGAGCGGCGACAAACAACAAGCCACTAGAAATGACAGCTAAGTAAATTCCCCGGTGAAACGTCACGTGGGGTTTCCGAAATGGCGCGTCGTGGCTTCTCTGTTTTTCCGTCCGTCCGCCCGCCCGTCCGTCCATCTATCAATGCGTTCGGTGAAAATCACTGACAAGACTTCACTCAAGCATTTCCTCCCTCAACACAACAAAAAAAGGCCGATGCCCGAACCACAACCGCAATCATAGCCACGGCAGACATCGGTAGAGCAGACACGCCTATCAAACGCAGAATCACATCCTCATGGGGAAACATAGGTGGGTGTTTCAACTCGCTCTCGCGTGTCGCTCTCGTGTGTCGCTCTCGCGTGTCGCTCTCGCGTGTCGCTCTAGCGTGTCGCTCTCGCGAGTCGCTAATGCAGCACACCCAAATATCCTGAACTCTCCACACACCACAATCCTCGAAATAAGGCAGAAACTGTTGTGCCAGGGTTGACAAAAAATGACAAAAGGGTCGGCACAGCAGTATGATAGCTGTCACCAGCCCTCACATTCTTTAGGGACCGATACACAGCGGCTTCAACCGCCCTCGTACTTCGGGGACGCGCTCCATGCACCGCCGTACAGTCGCTCTCGTGCTGTTGCGGAAGGTGCCGGCGCAGTGTCCGCCGCGGGACTCGACCCCAACCTACCCAATGCCCCCCCGACCTCTGAGACATCCTTCGACTCTGGTCTACATCCTTCTCCGCATCCCCACAAGGCCTGGCGGTGTCACGGCGCTCCATAGCCCTTCTCGCCCGGCCGCGGTTTGCCCATCAGCTGGAGATTGAGGTTCGGACGACTTTGGTTGCTGCGGTGGTTGCGTGCGGTAAATCTACTTTGGCGGGGGCAGCGGGAGGGGAGGAGGGAGGGGCATTCACTGTCATGTCCGGTTTGCTACGCTTTCGCGGTGGCGTAACCAAAGGGTCGGGGCACATATCATTATCCGACAAAGCCAGAAAACAGAGGCCCGTACCTACCTCGTGTGCATACAACATTGGTGGCGTGAAAAGAGCTAGCGGCATGTCTCCCCGCGACCGGGAAAATAACAAACATGTGGCGAGATTGTGATCGGAAAAACTTGTGGTTCCACATATTAAATAGTAGCTCGGAACAAAACGCCTCTGCCGTAGAAACCCAATTCAACAACGCCATTTTAAGGATGCGAAGTAGAGGAAGACTTACGACGTACACGGTTAACGCGCGCGAATGGGTTTCATGCTTCGCGCGCGACCCTCGTAAGCTTCAAAAGCCGTGGCTGGTAAGATTTTGTACGCGTACGCATCGGGCAAAAATATGCTATCGATATTTCCCCACTACAGAAAAGGAGCAGTACTAGGTATTATACCTGGCAACGCCGAGAGGTAGAAAAAAAATCCTTTCCGATAAATAACAGTGCGGAACGAAACGCCTGCTCTCGTACAACAACGCCCTTTCCAAGATATACTAGTACCATGGGACATCCTACGACAAAATATAAATTAAAATAGCAAAGGATGTTTAAAAAACACCGTATGCGTTGCAAAAGGAAGAGCGACGTCACTCACGAGAAAAGGACGCGAAAACGTGCGAATGGTCCGGGTCATACAGTACAAGACACCACGTCAGAAGCTCTTGTTTTGGGCCCAGACTCAAATTCTACAAATTTAAATATTGAAAGACGTATATGTATTATGTTCTTATCTATTCAAAGTAACGTCCAAATTCTAGTGAACCACTCGCTTTTGCGGCCACTACCGACACCACCACAATATTATGAGGCGCTAGTGCGTCGGCTATCGTTATAAAACCGTATCCGATGCGCTTGTGCGGCGGATTACTCGCCAAACGCAATGGTAAGCAAAGCCCTGTGGCGTTGGGTAGAGTTCTTGCAGTACTATTCTGCTCGCTCGAATGTAATTTAAACGAAGTATTGGATTTCGTGTTGAATATCGAAATGAAACGCGTTTCGGTGCGAAATCGTCCGAAAACCTTCGATAGCGATATGGAGATAGTCATTTATATCGAAGAGAAACACCAAAAAGCCAACACACGATAACCAAAAAGATAAGGAGACGCAAAACAACACACAGAGCTGTCACTGTCCATCAGCCCCTGTTCGAAGTATTTTGTTTTCGCGTCATCAAGAACACGAGAACCTATGTAATTTGTTTCCAGCCACAACGTCTCGACCACAACTTATATAGGCCTTGCCGCCCTGCGGCGCACACGGCGATGCGTACCATGTGCCATGTGCCATGTGCCATGTGCCATGTGCCCATGCCCAATGCTTCCAATAATTCATCTAATTTGCCATCCGATAATGTGCAGTGTGAGTGTCAATACCCAATGCAGTTATTTAATGATCTTTTATCAGTACGACAAACCGCAGATACAGCAGCTTGCTCTGGTGTGCACGGCCATGTATAACAATGGCCATGTTAACAATGTACCATGTGCCCATGCCTCATGTTTTAGAAATTGACAATGTACAGCGTGAGTGTCAACACAACCAAAAACTATTAGTTCGTTATTAGTTCGTTATTTTATGGGTACGACTGACGATACAGCGGAAGCATAATGCGTACCCTAAATCAATTACGGTACGTCGTTCGAGCATCAGATCGTTTATACCGCTACCCAAGCCCTAGCCGCTGAGGCACGTCGTAGGCGGCTTAAGGCATGCAATGCACACCAAGGCATTCCGCAGACAATAAAAAAAGGTCAAGACGCGACTTTAGGGCCTTTTTACGACTTTCATCTCTTACAAAACGCCTTAGGTTGTGCCGTATTGCCTAGCTTTCTTGCCCTAGAATGCTGTGAGTCCCTCCTTAGGTGACCCCGGACCCCGGTTCTACACGTGCTAGGGATTCCTTATTACCACGGCGATGTTTGGGTGCGCGACACGTGCCCTACTGTACGGCATACCAAGAGCGCCAGCAGACTAACGGCTGAGGGAGAGGAGCACAGGAAAGAACGTGGGGAGCCCCCCTCCTTTGTGGCAAGGGGGGGGAAGTCCCCCCCCTTGCCGCAAGGGGGGCGGTCCACCTCCTTGTGGCAAGGGGAGGGACTTCCCCCCCCTTGCAGAAAGGGGTTGAGGTCCCCCCCCCTGTCCCTTACGGCAAGGAGGAAAGTCTCCCTCCCTTCGTGGCAAAGGGGGGGGGGGTCCCCCACCTTGTGGTAAGAAGGTACTATTGACCAGGTTTATTACCCTTGTGTGTTTTCAATCTTATTTTCCTTTTGTGTCGGGTCCTCGTTGTATAAGGGTTGTCCACCTGGGAAGAGCCAAGTTTTCCCCTCTACAGCATGTCTAAAAAATTATCGAACAACAACCAGCTGACCACACAAACGGCAGCCAGTGTGTAACTACTTCGCGCATTTAGCAACACGCACAGGGCTGTGCGATGTTGGTGCATGGGTGACCCCCCCCCCCCCCACACATCCCTATACAAGGCCCGAACAAAGAAAAAAATACATACTACGAACATGGATCAAGGTCATGAAATAGATTCAAGTCCGGGAGAGGGTTGTACGTCTGTTAGAGATATACCATAACCACTGAGCTGCTGCGGCAGTCAGCGCCGACGGAATGAATTACCACGCTCGGATAAATCTGGTGTCCGGCCTTAACAGCCAGACGAGAAAAATATTGTAGATTGGGCGTTTGCTATACATACACCAGAACCACCGGACGCGGAGTCAACAGCTCGGCAGCGCACTGGTTAAAGCATATATCTGACAACATCACGTATCGATTGCACACCTCGTTGCTAATTTGTACCAGGTGTTCATTTCGTGGTGGCGGTAAAGACGTCGACTGCGAGGAAAAGCTAGGGGCAGTGGAACGATGTGCCAAGGTTCAGTAAACCCGAGTTTTTTTCTGTGCGCGGATGCTGTGGCCATTCCTACCCTGGCAGGGAATCCCACAATGCACAACGCAGCATCAACGCCGTTGGGCACTCGGGCGTTGCAATCCCCGAGTGGTTTCCCGACCTTGTGAGCGCATACATACGTGCCGTGTACCACTCCGTACGTATCACCTTGAGAAGGGGCATTCGGAGGGTAGGGCTGTGCGACCAACACCATGGGGCAGGGCGGAGTAGGGGAGGGCTGGGTGACCCACACCTTGCGGCAGGGCGGAGTGTACATCAACGCGCAATATTGCCCCTTTTCAAGTGATCGATTACATGTTGAACGCAAGTGCGGCACGTATCGCACAAAACAGCGAGCAAAAGGCAAGCTTCTGGGACTGGCTGGGAAAGGGCTGCAGCTTTTTTGGAAAACCCAATTGGGAGGCCTCCATGTATAGCGACCAAACACAAGACGAGTACGATTTTACCAAGCGTCTACTGCAATAGTGCAAGCATCACCATGATGAGCGCGTGCCGTATACGTTGATACTTCCCGCACATCCCCTGTCGTACCCCAGCAGCCCGGACGGCTTCGTGTAGCCGACACTGCAATCCTCATCTATTTTACAAGTTAAGGTATCTTTTTTCTATACGTAGGTAGGCCTTATCTAAAAACAAGGCAAAAGCTTCATACACAGCGTTACAACGTTTTGGAAAAAAACATTCGGGGGTTTCCATTCAGGTTGGGGACGTTTTTTTGGGGGGGGATAGGAGGCATGCCGAATTTCCTCAACAACGTATTTCCTTGAGCCACATCAACTACCGGGAGTTACCGCCGCCGGCACTACGCATCATCCCTGGTTGTGACATTTGGCTCTTGTTCGCTACTGCCGTGTGCTGTTGTGTCTCCTGAGCGTCTGGGATTCGCTTGACCTGTTACCGTATAGTGTAGCGTTATCGTTCATCGTAGCTAACGAAACAATAACATCTTTTCGAAATAGCGAAGTTTTTTTAGGGTCAATCCTGAGTTTTTCAACCGAACGATGTACCAAAACTTTCGACATGGTATCCAACACAAAATTACATTAGATGAGGCCTCCCGCCTTACAGCCTCCCGCCCCACAGCCAGTGGTGACAGATACACAGTTTCGTCTAATTAGTTTATTGATTCAACTTGCCTGGACAAGCGAAGAAAGCAGAAACCCCAAGGCAACATCCGCTGTCGCCCCCGACAGCATGAGCAGCACGCCTGCGATCTCCGGCTGAAGGTACAGCCACCACCCATGCCTCCAAAAAGTAGACACCACCAGCTCCAACGCGAAAACAGCGCTAGGCATACCCCCCCCTAATAGCGCGACCCCGAGCATCGACTATCGCCCCCAGTCAACGGAAAATATAATCAAACGAAACGATTTCGGAATTGAAAGAAAAAAAAAAGAGAGGCGGTTGGGGTTGGAGGAATTGGACAAACTGAACAAACGAAAAATATAAAAAGTGGAAAGCATGCAAAAAAAAAGGAAACGATTGGAATTGAAATGGCACCGGGAGGGGCGCGAGAACCGGTGCGACACGGTTGAGGCTCAGACGTAGAGAGGATGTTGGGCAATAAAACCAGCTTCGGTCTTTCCGAACGTTCTGCAGAACGATACAGCGAGAAATGGACAGCAAATGACACATGGCGGTTGCGGTAAAGATGTCTACTGCGATCAGCAAAGTTTAGGCGCGGGGGGGGGGGGGCTGACTGAGGTGCGACGTACCTCCTGCCCTTTCCGGATCGCCACGCTCCACGTTTTGTTCGCGAAAGGGAATACAGTGGTGCTGTCGAGAACGGTGCACTCCGTTCGCTCCTACATACGCTTGAAATCAGCTGAAACGTAAACATGTACAGTACATACCAACTCGAATACGCAACCCGCAGTTTTAATCGAAATAACAAGCACAATCAAAAGCCAAGCACGCTCCGAAAAATACGATTAAGAACCGGCGCTTCAAGGCACTCACTGGCTGATTGCAATCTACGTCGACCCCGCTGCCTCTCTAACCCCCGCTAACAAAACAAAAAGTTGTAACCTTATCAATCATCCAAAATACTAAGCTACAACGCAAGGGTCGCAGAAGACCACGGACACATACTAAATAGAGCACGAGCACGGGAACGAACACTGCCGAGAACACTAACACGAGCACGGACACTAACGCCAACACAACCGCCAACACAAACACCACCAACAACGCCAACATCAACATTAACGCCAACACCAACAACCAATACCAACACTGCCACCAACACCAACACAGCAACCCCCCCTCACCAGAGTCACGCAACTCCACCCTCCCAACGGCCTCGATCGGACGCCCAGGCCCGCCACCAGCCCCGCCGCCAGCCCCGACCCAAACCCCACCGCGGACACGTACCCCCAGCCCCACACCCACGAACCCAGCAGGGCCAGCAGCGCCAGAGCGCCCGAGGCAATCGTCGACGTCGGCGGCGGCGCGAAGAATATGGACAGGTGAAGGGTGGCAGGGAAAAGCACCATCACCGGGGGGCCGGGCGGGGGTGGCGGCATGGTGGATGGGCATCCCTTCACGGTAATATTCTTGGAAGGCTTCGCTGCCGTGGTTTGCGACCCAGACCGTCCGGAAGCGGAAGAGGAAGTGGTGGTGGTGCTGCCTCTATCGCGAGGTGGTTGTACCAGGACGGCGCCGAGGGGTAGGGCCTTGCGGTCGGCCTTGGCGGGGCCCGCCCAGTTGTCCGGCGCGCTGGAGGAGTTGCCGCTCACGAGCGCCATCGAATGCATGGATGGATTGGGGTTGGTGGGTTTGGCTTGGCTTGGCCTGCCCTGGCTTGACTCTTTTCGACTTGTTGTTTCTGCTGCCTGTTTGTCGGGGTCGCAGCAGGAATTGGATGGGATGTTTCGAGTCTGTGACCGGGGGTTGCCGCTAACGGTTGGTGGTGGTAGTGTTGGCGACCGTTTCGGTCAGTCGTCTAAAGCTGGCGTGTTATTGCGCTTCGGCTGTGCGCGTGCTTCCTGAAAGCGGCGGACCAGATTGTGATCCCGGAAAATTACACTACTGCTGTTGTACCAGGTACCAGGTAGCCGTAAAGTTTCTGGTATGCCAGTAGTCCACAGTCCGCACGCCCTCATGATGGGGTACAACTTACGTGGAGTTAGATTGAGATAAAGTTTGCAGTGGGAAAAGACGGGCTGGGCGAAGTCTCCATTACGTCAGTCTTGTCCACTACTCGCTTTGATGGATCAACAGGTATAAACCGCCACTCTATTAATAGTCTAAAGCTCTACCAGGTAGGGCATCAGGCGTGAATATGATGTCTCTCCGTTTCAAGCAGGGGATTTTGCTCTTGCGTAGCCTGGTTGCTTCGAGCTCCCAGCTTTCCCCAACAGACTGGCGTACTGTTTAGCTACTGCTGTAGTGCTGTTGTGGTTGTCCTGGTCCCCGGTGGCCAGGAGCCAGGACTACATGCAGCAGAACTGACTCCATGCGCTGGAAAGGGTGGAAAACTAAAACTGAAGCACGTACACAGACTGCGCACAGTCTACATACCCGGCTCTAATAGCCCAGCCGATGGTGCAAATTGGTATGCATTTAAACGAACCTCTCTCAGTCTCCTCAACCCAAGCTGTGGGTGTGTTGGTCCAGCCAAACTCGAGGTCCCTACTTGTACGGGTTTACGAGAAGCGGAGTACTTGTACGATCAAAGCATGAAATATCCTTGATCCTCGATGCTTGATGCACAAACGGAAACTTACCAACAAATAGCTCCCAGATGATCTTCAGACTGCAGGGTAGAGTGCTGTGTCCTGGTAAGGATCCTTTGCCATCAAATATGCCCTTAGGATGTTGGAGCTCAATTATCGCAAGCGCCTTGCTGACCACCACTGCTGCGGATCTCTTCTCAGCTTACAGCTCACAGCGAGCGAAATTGCCAAAAAGGGAGTTCACATGATTGCGCGAGGCTTTTTTCGCGGGAGTAATGGGATTCGCATTTTCACTGTTGATGTTTTCATTTTTTCCGTTAGTGGTGACAAACACGCACGTGCATAGCGGTTGTTGTACTACTACTACAACAGCTGTGGGTTTATTGACAGGTCTCTGTTAACAGAGTCAGTGTGAGCTCGACGCGCCACAGAGTACATTCGCGTTTTGCCCAAGAGCGCCGTCTCTAATTGACTACGTCATTTATCGTTTCGAGATGATTGCGGGTGACCTGGGCTTCTTCTGCAAGGAACATACACGCCGCAGATCCATATGGACTCACCCATGACTCACCCCGAGCAGATTTTATTCCACAACCAACCGGGGTCCTCAATTTCGAGCACCGATTCAGCACGCTGGCCAGCGACAATAATGATGCCAGTTTCGTTCTTGATATATGTTGTAAATAATACCGTGTGCCGCATCAGAGCACAAGTTTCTAGGCGGTAAAATCGCTATTACACCCAGTGAGACAAGTCCATATTTTGGGACAGAAAACCAATATAGTCTATGGGTTCCAACAGGGTCTGGTGCAAATCACACCACTAGAAGAAAGAACGCGATCGCCGGCCACTGCGTTCAAGCCTAGCCTCCCTGCGAGAACAGGGAAATAGGCTCAGGAAAAATTCAGACCTTCCCACCCGTCCTACAGGCCTTTTCTGCACGGTCATTTCACAATCGCAGGGACGGGCACCGCGCTGAGGGCGCACTTGGCGCGGAGTTTATCCCAGGCGAGGACCACCTGCCTCGGGGAGGCCTCATCCAACCCAATACTTACATTGAATGATCGGCGGTAGCGTAAGATAATACGGTAGTAGTGAAAAAGGCATCGTTTCAACGCGATACGGCAGGCTTCTGATCGAAAAAAGAAAACGAAAAGAAGAGGAGGGGGGGGAGGGGGGGCAGGCGGTAATGGATCTACACAGTACACACTAGAAAAGTATCTTATCGCCTGGTATCTGTTATATAGATGGGATGCTCGCATCCACCCAGGTTTCCTCCCCCTCCGCGCACCACACACACCCCCCCCCCGCCGCCCCACAAAAAGCACCCCACACACACAAACACCCTTCCCCCCCCCGCCGCCCCACAACTAAAATCAAGATCCACTGGTCTAGACTAATATATGTTAGAGTGTTGGGCGGGGACACAGAGTGTCCCCAGCGCCTGCAGGTCTGCCAATTAAGTAGCTCCTCGGAGAGCACTCACTTTCTTAGCCTTCGCAGAGACGTAGCTTTATCCGATACACCAGAGCCCAGGATGGCTTCTGAGATCAAAGGCACGTGCCTCCGATCTATTTCCTGACCATCCCGAAAATAAAACGCCAACCTTTATCATACGAAACCCATCCAAGTTTTTCATAACGGATAATTACAGGCCTTTCGAGGCCATATCATGACACTAGCCCACCCTGATGAGCCGCATATCCAGAAATATGGGAGATTCGAGGAAACTCCGGTTCTACCAACTAGACCAGGCGTCGAAGATGCGGCTCCTTAAAACCCACCACACTTCTAACGGTCTGGCTATGGAGCCAGTAACACGCGAAGAAAAGTAGTTGAAGGAAACGCAGACCCTACAACAAGGCAAAAGCCTGTCAGTTTGGATCGTCACAGAACGACGGTTACAAATGTTGTAGAGGGTTGCGTATACATTCGTAGGCGTTTTATGCAATTTCTCTCATGAGAGGAGAACTCCAGCACTCCGCTCTCTGCTTCTTCTCTCCTCTCTGTCCTGCAATACAACGAAGATAACAACACTCGTCAGACCGCGAGGCGGTCAGGGCATCCAGGCTTGGACTCTACGAACACACTAGTGGCTTGAGAGTAGGAGTTCTGGTACCAGGAGCCAAGGATGTCCGCACAGGAAAGAGACTCGGATGAGATTCAGCAGCTGAGGAATGAGCTTCAGTTGGTGATAGAGGAGAGACAAGCATCGATGATGCATGATATGAGGGAGATGATGGCCGAACTCATGAGGAACAACGGCCCGTCGGAGTCCAGCAGCGCTGAGAGCAGCGCTGCTGTAAGGGCCAGCCCGCGAGGGGCTAAACCCACTGCTGTGAGGAGGAACGACGCTGAGGACAGCTCTGCTGGAAGGGGTAGCCAACAAGGGGCCGGGCCCACTGCTGTACCTAGACTTGCTCTCAAACACACCACTGTCCCACAATTTAGCAGGGAAAAAGCCCAAATTCACCGCCTGGACCAGAGACGCCAGGTACTACGCGAAAGGAGTAGGTTTCCTATCTGCGTTTGTGTCGGATCCACCCCAGTACGTTCCCGTAGGGGAACTGGATACCGAAAACTCCGTACTTGTCGGAAGGGGGTACAACCGCGAACGTGTACACATACAGCACTCGCTTGGAATTTACTATCGACTGCCCTACAGAGCAAGAGCGACAAGAGTATCTTGCACAGGTGCACCTCACCGAGAGAAGCATGGGACGCGCTCCTCGCGTGGTACGGCCCTCAAACGACGGGGGCCAAATCCGACCTCTCCCGCCGCCTCAATAGTTTCAATATAGCACCAGGGAGTAACCCTCTAGGAGAGATGGGCAGGATCGAAGATCTTGCCGCAGAAATGCGCACAGCAGGAATGACCGTCGACGACCACATGCTGTACACCATTTTCATTGACGCTCTGCCTGCCGAATACGAGGTGGAGGCAAGGAATCTTGCATCTCGTGACAGTATCGGCCGCAATGACATCATCAAGGCTGTACGAGAACGGCATCACCGACTTTCTGGAAGCAGGAAGAAGGGGTCCAATGCCGGCCATGCCGGCCATGCTATGTTCGCCGGCGGCGGCGATGGTGGCCAAAGAAAAGGGGCGGGCGGCGGTGCCCACGGGAAAGGTGGAGGCCGCGGAAAAGGAAGAGGTGGACGTCGGGGACGGCAAGGACGAGGCGGTAAAGGCACCAACGAGGACGGTGGTGGCTCGGCCGCGGCTGTCGGCGGTGATGGCAGCAGCGCCAAAGCCGCCGATGGTGGTACCTTCGAGGTGAGATGCCACAGGTGTGGCAAGAAGGGCCATTGGAGGGTCGACTGCACGGAGGAGCTATGCAGCAGATGCCACGGACGGGGGCACGCTGCTGATGTCTGCCCGACATCAACAGAGGAAGCTGTGCTGGCGACGTCGGACGACGATGACGATTCTGATGCAGTCGAGGCTTCAGCTTTCAAGGCCAGAGAGACAGGCAAGTGCAGTAATGTTTTGGGCAAAAAGGGGGAAGGGGAGTCGGCTTGGTAAGTAGGGGATGAGGCCTGGCTTTGCGATAGTGGAGCGTCTACTCACATGACGCCTTCCGCAGATGGCATGATCAACTATAGAGAGTGCAATTTGACACTGCGCATTACTGACGGCTCAACCCGCACGATCAAAGGATACGGCGATATTAACCTTGTCTTTCGATTCGGAAACGGTCTCGTACAAGTAACGCTGACTAATGCTGCGCACGTGCCAGACCTCCGATATAATCTACTTTCCCTACCCACTCTCGTGAAGCACGGTCACACTTTTGAAGGACGTCCCGCAGAGATTGTAGTCAAGCTCAAGTCTGAGGTTGTGTTTCCGTTGACCGGAAACCTGTACAGCCTTTACGGCTACCGGCTCGACTGCAGCACAAGGGGAGATGCCTGTGCTGTACTCGCCCCGGGAAACTACCAAACAAGCCCGTTGTCAAGATAAACGACTACCACTGCGCGGCCGGACACTTCCACGAGGCACTGCTCCGCAAAACCGCGAAGCAGCAAGGGGTCGTCCTCGAGGGAAAGCTGTTGGAGTGCAAAGGGTGCTCCATGGCGAAGGGTCTCCGTCGCGGTATCAAGCAGTCCACACACACTCGAGAAGCTCGGGAGGGTTTTTGTGAATTTGAGTGGGCCTAAGGTGGTAAAGTCTGACGGGGGAAAGCGTTATACTCTCATCGTGCGCGACGATTTTTTACGGTATACGTAGGTGTACTTTATGCGCCACAAATCGGACGCCGCCGAAACGTTCAAGCAGTTCCTCTCGGACATTCGTGCAGACGATGTCCCGTCACAGATGGTGACCGTCCGATCCGATGGGGGCGGTGAATTTTGCGGGGGGAAGTTTGGCGACCTATGTAGATCGCGATGCATTAAGCAAGAATTCACCACGGCCGACAGTCCTCAATACAATGGGGTAGCCGAGCGCGCGCTAGGTTTGATTGAGACGGCCGCAATGGCGGGTCGAATCCAAGCTCGTGAGCTTTTCCCCGGCGCGCAATTGCCGGCAACTGAATCGTTGTGGCGTCGCACTGGGCGTGCGATGCTCTGAACCGCACGGCAACGTCGGCTAACCCCGCAGACAAGTCGCCGTACGAGATGTGGTACGGTAAACACCATCCGGTAGTGCTTTTACCTTTCCTCATGCATGGCTACTGCAAGATGAAGAGGGAAAACAAGTCTCAGGCGAAAGAACAAGAGTGTTTTTACCTGGACCCTGCGCCTAACCACCCCCGAGACGCCGTACGAGTGCTGCCCAAACAGCGTACTCTGCGTATGTATCACGCGCCATGTCACCTGGCAACGCGTGTCGCCATCACCACCTGTACCTGCCCCGTTGCATGACTCCCTGTCCCAGGAAGAGGGGGGGTCCGAAGCCGACGACGAGAGCACGTCAGATGGAGGTGGGGGGAGGGGTGATAGACGAGCAGGACGAAGATCTGGCTCGCCTGACCGACCTCGACGTGACGTGGGGGTTTGATCTGCACGCGTTCTTGCGGGAGTGCTCACAGGAGACACCTGCTGCCGGCGATGCTGGTGATTTGCACACGTGCTTGCAGGAGCGCTCACAGGAGGCACCTGTCGCCGGCGATGCTGGCAACGGAACAGCCGAGACGATGGGCTCGTCGCAAGGGGGCGCGGTAAACGCCTCCTCGGTCCCGGCAGGGAGGGACGAAAGCGGCTCAGACGCATCAGCAGCCTCCGGCACCGACCAAGGGAACGGCGAAGGTCCCCCCATGGTCCTGTCGGGAAGGGCAGCTCACGAGCTCAGTAGCTGGGGACGGCTACCCCCGACAGTGATGGGCCGGACCCGGGGTCAGAGCCAACGCCTGCAGGATGAATCTGCCCAACGTCAGCATGTGGCCGAGAACGCGATGTCTGCGGCAGTGCAAAAGTGGACGGAGTATGGGAGTATACTGGCAAATACATCCTGGACGACGGAGGATGCAATGGCCATGATGGCCGGAGGACCTGCTGCGGAAGAAAATACAGAGTCAAACGTGTGCATGCTGAGTGGTTTTCCAGAAGAGAAGGACTGATCCTTGTGTTTTTCGCATGGTTGTGGATGGCAAGGTAGAACTGATTATGGCCGTTCATGTAGATGACATTGTGATTGCAGGATCAGACGAGGCATGCAGAGACTTCCATGCCGCATTAAATACCAAGTTTCCTACGAATAGCCTAGGCGAGTTAACTTGGTATACTGGTTGTGCTTTCAAGCGTAACTGGGAATTGGGCACGTTGGAGATCACGCAGAAGGCTTTCCTTGAAAGCATGCTGAATCGTTTTGCGTTGAAAGCATGCTGAATCGTTTTGGTGTGAACTCGTCCTCTGACATCCCCGCGACCCCTGGCATTGAACTAGGACCAAGAGAGGGGGGCGAACCACAGGAAGACTGGCCGTACAGGGAGGCTGTGGGCAGTCTGATGTGGCTGTCGACCATGACGCGGCCAGACATCTCGAACGCGGTGCGTGCTGTGGCGCGCCATTCTCACAACCCCACCGACAGGCACTGGAAAGGGTTATGAGTTTGACTTTGGTAAGGGGTTCGGGATTGGATCTGACTGCATATAGCGATGCTGTCTACGCTGATAAGTCGAATGGCAGGCGCTCGGTGTCGGAGACGGCAATTACCTTGGGGGGTGCTGCCGTCAGTTGGGCAAGTATCACGCGGAGGGTGCGTTATGTTGTCTACAGCAGAAGCAGAGTACGTAGCCCTAGGTGAAGGGGTGAAGGAGGCTCTGCGTACGGGGGCAGTATTATCTTTCATTTGTCCAGAGGTAACCGGATCGCGTGTCCGAGTTTTTGAAGATAATCAGGAGGCCATAGCACTGGCTGAGAACCCTCTTAATTCTGCGCGGAGCAAGCACATAGATGTGCGGTTCCATTTCGTCCGAGGGCTGCTTCGTGCAAAGAAAATTGATATTCAATTCGTAGCTTCGGAAGAGCAGCACGTGGATATTTTGACGAAATTCCTTGCTGCGACCCCTTTCAAATCTCACCGTAATTTTTTGTTGAACCTACCGTTGGGTGATGAGTAAGGGGTGTGAGCATTATTCGATGAGTACCATGTTTGAGTCAAGCGAGGAATAATTTGTCAGGCCGCCACCCCACGCTACTTTGAGGGGCATGGGTGAGTAGGGTGCTACTTGGCATATTAGGTTCTGGCCATGGCAATCGTTTGAATGCGGCCATTGTTACAATCACCATGGTATGGATGATATAAGGCATACAGAGGGTTTTGACCCGGTGGCCGGCTTTCCCCCTGCTGGACTGTCGTTAGCTGTTCGTTGGTCCTAGCTTTTTGTTTTGGATGCCCGTTCGGTCTCGTCACTGCTGTGAAGATCCAGGGAGGGTGTTAGTTTGGATCGTCACAACACGACGGTTGCAAATGTTGTAGAGGGTTGCGTATACATTCGTAGGCGTTTTTATGCAACTTCTCTCATGAGAGGAGAGCTCCAGCACTCCGCTCTCTGCTCCTTCTCTCCTCTCTGTCCTGTAATATAACGAAGATAAGAACACTCGTCAGCCCGCGAGGCAGTCAGGGCATCCAGGCTTGGACGCTACGAACAAAGCCACCCATCAAAAACCTGCCGCGTACCGCCGGTGCGGCGAGGGGGGAGCAAAAAAGGCTCTAAAACCTGCCGCACACCGCCAGTGTGGCGGGGGGGGGGCAGGAGAGGCTCTACGGCAAACCAACCACAGGAAAGGTACTATGGTGAGGCGAGCCCTCGTCGATATCGAAGGGAACGCAGGCGCTAATACAAGGGAAAAATCATGCCAAAAACCTCCCGCGGGCCATCGGCATGGCGGGGGGTTAGACGAGGAAACGGCAAATACCCGGGAATTCTGTAGCCGAAAAAACAAAGTAGAACAAATATAACACACAAAAAGCAATAAAAGATAACACACAGGCCCGTACATAGCCCTGTACCACGTTACACGCGAACGGGGTACCCTGGTCGCCCCCCGGCTCTGGGCCAAGGAGGGCGTCGGCAGAGCGAAATTAAACAACGAGGAGAAAGCGATAGTCCTGCGCCTCAGATAGCGGCGTTTTACCCGAACCCTGGCCCGACACTGAGCAGGGGGTTTGGCAGGACGGAAAAAAAATGGAAATAACCGCCCCAAAATCAGACCAAGACTCTCAGAACACCACAAACAACCCAAAGACAAAGACTCAAACCTCATAACCCAAACAAAATGGAGAACTATCGAGGAGCGGTGGCGGCTTGAAAGTCAACTGGCCACGGCCGCGCCTCGAGATTCATCTACATTACGGTGGGTCCCCCGAACAGCCGTATCTTAGCATAAACACTACCCGGCAGGTGACACCACCTCTTTACCTTTCGAGCCATCCATGCAGTAGCTCCAATTCATTTATATGGCCTTCAAGTTCAAACGAACCCCCCCCCCGCCGCCCTCTCCTTCCCCGCCACCCTCACCATCGCCTAGACCTAGCATCAGCGTACAGTAAGCTCCTATACATTTATGCGACCTAAAAATGTCGGGAATCCACCCACCCCCTCCGCCCCCCACCCACCCCCTAAAAACCCCGTCCCCCTCCCATCCCACCGGTTATACGACATACCTTTTTACAGGATAAGCTGATGCATTCCACAGCCGTCAGATTTTGTCCCCCTCAAAAACGGGTTTAATAGTTTCCGTGCACAGATTGATTAACATCACCCTGATGACCCTGGTACAAGCTACACTGCTGTAGTTCCAAGGGGAGTTGCTGACCTACAGTTTTATATCCTTAGGTAGGACACACACCCGTAGTACGCGAGATCGGAGTACCACACACAGCTCGCGAAGATGAGTTTCGACGAAATCTTCGATCTCACAGTCGGAGTGTATTTCAGGTTTTAATGAAATAGATGAGATGATGCCCACCGTTCAACTTCAAAAGAGGGTTAATCTTTGAACCCCACCCGTGCAGTGCAAATTTGAGTTAATTTTCAACCGTGAGCACTAGAAAACAAATTCTCACACCTTCGAAAAGCTCACGACGGTCTGCCGCGTGTCCGACGTCGCCATGTTTCACGTCGCAAGATGGCACATGATACAAAACGTTCGTGGACCCGAACAAATGTCAAGGCGTCTGTTTCGCTTCGAAGGGCACATATATCGCAACACATGCCTGTATTTGTGCGAAGAATCGCCGGGGTTTCGGCCATGGTGCGGGTGGTGGGGAAGGCGGGGGCGTTGGGGGGGGGGGGGGGGTATAAATTGGAGCTACGGCATGGGTGGGTAGAAAGGTTACCTAATGAGGTGATGTCAACTGCCTGGTAATGTTTATTACTCTGGCAGATTTTGATTTTAGGTAGGGCGTTTGAACAAGAGAGAGCGGGGGGGAGGCGGGGGCGGGAACGGGCGGGACCACTCAACCTGTGCGCGGAAACTTTAAATCCTTTAAGGGAACAAATTTGACGGTTGTGGAAGGAATGCATCAGTTTATCATATTCATCATGTATATCCTGTCAGTCGTACAACCAGTGAGGAAAGAGCGGAGTGTTCGAAGGGGGGGAGGGGGGGGGAGGGGAAGGGGAATTCCCAACAGCTTTAGGTCGCATAGATGTATATCAGTTAGTAGATAGTTTTTTTCCTCCCAAGCTTTCGAAAAAAAAACACAAATCAACACTCCTCTCCTAACGTCTGTCTTACTGTCCGACATCGTGTTCCTCGCCGACAACCCGACGCTAGGAAGACCTATCCTAAGTAGGTTCTAGGGATAACCGGCGCCATGGGGGCGGGGGTGCCGCTTATTCCGTAGTACCTGGAATATGCTCATATTTTTATCTTCGTAATAGTGTACTGCACCCGCGTCTTGGGCGGCAAAAACTGCACGGATTTTTAGGGTGGGATAAAGTTTGTAGTTGAGATCGTTTACACGTCGGTCTGGGGGAATTATTGTGTACAAAATGATCCCAGCCAGTGGGTTATTGCGTTCAGCGTGTGGATAGCACTGGAGAGAATATGCTTGCTTTGATGGTAGCGATCAAATTGAAGACGTCTACATTGTTTGGCGGTGTGCTTTGCCTTCCTGTTTACTGGCGGATTTATTTTTTTGCGTTCTTCTGCTCTTCCTTTGTACTCAGTACATAACACAGCGATCGATGAAAACACCTTGGTTGTGCTTCGCCCTTCTGTCTGCTTGCAAGTGCCGTGCACTAAAAAACACGGAAAATTGTGTCCAATATGCGTCTCACTTGTAATCCCCGCGACGCCGCCGTCGATACTACGAACACTACCAAATGACCATTGGAGGGAACCTAGTTGTGCCTCTCCGGCCAGAAAAGTCACCATGGAGGGGCTTTATGGGCGTTCGATCCTGCCGACGCCAATGTCAAGATGCACCAGTAATATGCCACCACCGTTGGTCCTGGCGCACCATAACACGATGAGGTATTGTGGGACGGACCCGACTACGCCTGTAGACGCGGGTCTTCTCTGCGTGAACTGAATCACTTGGCACGTGGGGGGCAATATTCTAGCTGTTGCCTCTCCCTGGTATCTTCTGCGAGAATATAGAGTTGGGCAGGTCTTCTCCCATGTAGACAGGGATGTCTCCAAAACAAACAGAGGGGGTATGAGGAAATCATAACTGCAGTTTCACCTGCGACGGCACGACGGGTTTTCACGGCTGCAGCATAACCTATCCAACTTTAACTCCAAGTACAGTAGTAGTGTCCCTCTATAGTGCCGGTTGCCGCTAAAGTGCCGCATATACCGGCACTATATCGGCAACCGGCACTATTCCGCATACTGACCACCACTGGGTGTTCTCACTTGTGTCCAACGATTTCACAGGCACTACCGCGGGCACCCGGCACTGCTCTGCCACCTCCATAGAGGGACCTCTACTGCTGCAATGCGTCTTTGAATGGGCAAATCACACATCTCCTGCGTATACGCTACCATTTTGTGCGAGTAGGCCGCCTTTGTCCAATTGAATGCAGCTCTGGCACGATTAATCGTTCGCTGCGAAATTGTTTGCGGGCGAATAGCGACCCTTCTCTACCTGAAAGTAAAGCAAAAATGAGCATACATACAGTAATTCCAAATAGTATGTCTAGCTCCAAGCAATCTGTCTAACTCCAAGTAGTTTCGCAAAATCGTCAGGGCAGTCTAATAAATGGATTATACATAGCGTTTCCAATTTCGTCCGCGTTTCCACCACCATATTCTGGCGAATTTTCCACCTATATATTGCTACTACGACTACGAAATGCTCCACAAACTACACACGAAAAGAGAGGCGGCATTGCGTCAAAAGCGAAACGCCGGAACGATGGCTACCTCCACCACACACATGCCCCGGAGACAAGAATCAATATTCGGGGGGGGGGGAGGTATAATCCGCATCCCCGTTTGGGGAACAACAGAAGTAGGTGAAAAATACGTACTGTCGGTACCGTTAATAATACTGATGATGTTTTACTACTGCCATATGCATTTAATATGTCGCAACTAACACTGAAATCTAACAAGGAGCGGCCGGTGTATCACGTAGGTTGCAAAGATGATCATCGACTCTACAAAGACCGAACTCACCACAGCTGACGTACTCATCACCACTATTAACACTGAAATCTAACAACGAGCGGCCGGTGTATCACGCAGCTTGCGAAGATGAGTATTGGCTCTCTAAAATGATCGAACTCACAGCTGACGTATTTGTAACAATTGTAAAAAAAAAGTCGGAAGCAAAGTAGTTTGCAGTGTGTAGGAAAAAGTAAAACCCTTTGGCTACCACAGATTTCGCCCAACTCAAGTATCACGTACCTGGCGCACATTTTGTCGCCGAAAAAATGGCTGCACTTGTACAGAGGAGTCAACCCTTGTTCCACGATTTGCAATTCTAAGTCAACTCTACTTCCTACTAGTTCGTCCCCGAAGAGGGGGTGTACAGTACTACACCGTGGCAGGGGATACGTTACTCATACCACCGAGCGACTACAACAGTTCGTGCTATAGTATGTGGTTTTTTCCCCCGTTTCGCTCAACCTTGCTCAACCGCCCCCCCCCTGGCGTACCACAGCGTTCTGATATTTGTGGACGTAAATTTAAGGATCTGTTCGTGTTCAGGCTAATAACCCAAAGGTCTTTACATATTCGTCCAGATTGACACCGGTATATTTTAGCCCTTTGGCACAGATGTGAGCACCAGTCAGTATTAAGCCACAGCCTGACGTCAAGACAAACAAATATCGTATGATTCAATCGGGTACGGTCGCCAATCAAGAATCATGACACAGCAATCTCGCTTCAAGAAATGAGAACAAAAAATCGCAAATTAACCCTCATTTCTCCCAAAAGTGTTTTGGAGACGTGTCCAGTTTGGCTGTTAATGGCACAGCCCCGTCTTCCGTCATCAGCAACGTGTGTTCGAACTGGGCTGTTCGCTTGCCATCCGCAGTCGCCGCTGTCCACTTGTCTGGCCACATCAAGTTGTCACCTACAAAAGAACGACAAGGACGGAATAGACAGAAGCCATTTTATGAATGCATTCGTTCCACGTATACAACGTAGTTGGAATAAGTTGAGCACTGCATCACCCATACGGTATTATGATACCAATAGGAAGTTCACGTGAAAGTTTGTGTGGAAGGGAATTTAGGGAATGGTTAGGAGAGGGCCTTAGAAGAGATACTGCTGCTTTGCGGAAGGATTCTCGACTTACTTCGGAATGGCACCTACGTTTATATTGTCGGAGGGCAAAATAAATACCAGGCACAGCATTATACCCCCAATTTCACGAGTTCCGAGCTTAGGCAATGCAAGTGGCTCTGTGCTCAGAAGCGGATTTCGAATTGGGCTTTTTGCCGTCAAGAAACAAAACAACCCCACGGCGGCGCCTATTGCGAAATCGACAAGCACGATAGCTCAACCCCTTTACAACTGGAAACCCCTTTTTGAGGACCTTACTTGGATTTAGAATAGGGAGGGGTTCGGGGGCTCTAAAGGGGTTAACACCGTGGTAAGAAATTGGGTCGCCACGCATCACGCAGTCACGTACGAGTGGGTCTGGGCCGCTGAAATTGGAGATCATAAAACGTGACCCCCATGCTGTACTCTGTAGCCTTCCCCGCATATTGTCGGAAGGAACATTTTATTCAAAAAAAGAAAAAATACAGTTGAGCTGTGTGTGATGATGATGATGATGATGTGTGATGATGAGATCGACCGAAAAGGAAATTTTTGATCAAAGCTCAGCTTCGCAAGCTGTGTGTGATACTTCGATCGCGCGTGCAATATATAACACAGTCAGGAATCCTAAACAAAACGAGGATTTACGCCTGGACATGGCCGAAATCCGCGCGCGGAGCTTTGTAAGCCGGCAAGGCAGATTGTGATACGTGTGTGGGGGGCGGGGGGGGGCAGAAGGCCACCGCCTCTTTTTGGATGCAAGCGGGAAAATTCGATGAAAGTATTGTTAACATTCCACATGCCGAGCAGATCACGACCCATATCATCTAACACTTATACTCGCCGTTTTTGATATAATATGTGCTGCAAGGGCCATATCATACACATCCCACCACGCAAACATTGTAGTGCCAATAGCCGTGTCGTGACAGGTCCCACCCGGCAAAAACGAGACAAGATCGTGCAAAAACAAATATATCCGAGCTGCACCCGCCCTGAAACACCTAGACCATGAGACGGGGACGGACACGATCTGTCCATTGGGTGAAACGTTCGAAAAGGCAGACTCATCCCCTCGGCAGGGGCTACACGTTTTGGGCGAAACGTTTCTGACCTTCTGATTGGTTGAGCTCCTCAACAAGTAGGCGTGGAATTATCGGGGTTAGTGCTCGGTTAGTACGATGCTTTCACGAGTACGCTTGTTTTAGTACTCTTGTTACTCTCAATAGCGCATAGAAATGGTGGTCGGATTGCGCCAACGACCGTCTTCGACGTCATGTTTCGGGTAGAAGCAAAAATTTGAGCTCCTTCCTCATGTTAGGAGCTTAGAATTTTTTTAGAATCTTCTGCACCCCTACCGTGAGAGGAATGCCTCCGTACGATTAGTAGCTTGCAAGGTTTCCCATCGGGATGTGGTTGACTTGAAACTCGTCAGTTGAAACGGGGGGGAAACACAGGCGTTCCTTTGATATGGGCTATAGCAGGCAAAATCATAAAAAAAAACGTCTTGTGACTAGCTAAACTAGAGAAAAAAAAAATTAAGCCAAGCGTGCAGGTAACCGGGGTCAAAGCAAACACCGATCAGCCCAAACGAGCCAAAGACTATCTGCTCCGGGGTGCCTGGGTAGCACACTTGGTGTGGCCATACTCGGATATTGTACCCGCGGGTACCCCCAGAGCATACACTCTACGAATCACACCCCTTGACACATTTCCCAGCATCAATCATCATGATTCCTGCAGATAGCTTTAGGTCCCCAAAAACTGCGCGAAAGTACAGCGGTGGCCATAGCAGAGTGATATTGGCGCTGCTGAACGCTCTTCCTGAAAGGTTAATAATGCCGCTTTCCCGTCTTTTTTGTTGTTGATATACCTGGATCCCAATATGATCTACGAGAGAGAGAAAAAAAAAACGCTGCATACACACACTCACCGGCTCCTTCGCAAATCAAGGGCTCGATGGTGAAGGTGTGTCCGGGCTGCATGATGCCGTTGTTCAGGTCGTTCTTGTAGTTGAGAACGTTGGGGTTGGCGTGGAACATCTTGCCAATGCCGTGCCCGCCTGCCCGGGTGACAAAGCGAAAGCGATGGAATGGCGGTGTTGTCATGCTTGCTCACATGCTACGTTATGACAATGATATGCTATGCTATGCTAGGTGATGTGATGTGGTGTGATGTGATGTGATGCGATGTGATGTGACGTAATGTGATCTGATGTGATGTGATGTGATGCTATGCTATGCTATGCTATGCTATGCCATGCTATGCTATGCTATGCTATGCTAGGAACCGTTCGCCCCGGTTGCATACCGGTTATCCGGTTATCCTTGAGCCTGGTATAGGTCAGTTTCGTGAGTTCGGTCCCCCCCGAGTGCATACTCATATAAATTCGTAGGGACTTTTTCTTGCGCACAATTGACTTGCGGAAAGCGCGAAAGCGTGAGTTAGCAACACTGGATGAAAAAATCGACGAGCAGTGGGATTTGCTGAACCCTATGCGCGATAAAAATTGAAGGCAAGAACCAAAGGGGAGAAGGGACGGAACCTGTGACCACGGCTTGTCCAGAAGCTGGAACGTACAAGTGTGTGAAAAAAAAATGCTATGCTACCCTACCCTACCCTACGCTACGTTACGCTACGCTATGCTATGCTATGCTATGCTATGCTATGATACGTTATGCCTATGCAATGTCATGTAACGCACTGCATTAACTGCCTCCGCTTGCACATTTCTTGTGGTGCATAGCAACAGTAGACAAAACCATTAACATTTTGCGGCCGATGCGTTCCTTTCGATTCCCACACCGCATCACCTGCCTCCGAGCTTAGGATACTCCTGGTGTGTAGATTTCCGTCTGAGCATGAAGTTTGCACTCCTTCTACAATACGATGGTGGGTGTCTCGTTTCTCGGGTACTAAATGTTAATGTTGACACGTGAGGCTCTTGCCGGAATATGACGGTCGAAGCTAATAGGTTTGAGACGCGCGGGAATGTTTCTGTCTCCGACTTTCCGCTTATGTCACCGCCGTCACGACCACCACCACCACCTCCACCATCACCATAACCACCACCACTACCACCACCACCACCACCACCACCACCACCACCACCACGTGCTATATTCGCCAACAGAAAAAAAAATGCTGGGTTTGCTTCTATTCATGCAATGCTGTAGAGCTATCTCTCAAGTTAATGGTGTAGGACCCTATCTTGCGCTCATTCACCACCGCCAGTCGCCACCCCCCCACACATCTACACGAATTACCTCCGCTTACAAAAATATATACTTCGCATTGTATTAGTTAAGCAACACATGCCAGGGTAAGTACATCGTTTGTATTACATGTTTTTTTTTATTCAAGAATGTACAGATGCGCACTGCATACTCCATGCCATATCTAACATACTAGGTATAGAACTAATTATTGTATCATTTTTATCCGCGGTACGTAATGCGAAAGCTGACGCAAAAGCTGACAAAACGTTTCGACCTGGTATAGAGTAAAAAACATATGAAGTACGGCAGCTGTGAAATCGGCCGGTTGAGTGGTCGGGCAAGTTGCTCGATGCGTCGGCCGCTCGCGTCCCATATTGCTCGCAACTTATTCTGAAACTAACATCAGTTTGTACAACGTTGGCTTGCAGAGCTGCCTCTTGTGGCACTCACAAAAATTCGAGATGGTACTGTATCCCTTGGCATCCACCAGATCCTGGATAACACCCCCAATGCCCATGTAAGGCCGCCCGGGCTTGCAGTACGCGATGGCCGCCTGCCATATGTCGTACGTCGCCTACGGCAGGTCGGCGCGGTCCACACGGTCGGTTGATGCGCGCGGGAGATGAGAGTTCGAGCAAGGGAAAGCGCGTTCGTTGAGGGTCGCGTCAAAACCAATGGGCTACCTGGTACCTGGTATGAGATGTTGCAATAGCCCATACCTGGAAACTTCCAACAAACAAAAACAAACAGCGTCACGACTCGTGACCAAGAAAAAAACGAGATCGTGCCCACGGCTAGTGGTTTGTTTTCGTTCGTTGTGACTGTGGCCCTAGACGTAGAAGGGACAAACGCAAACAAAAAAAAAAGGACAGCGGAGAATGTTATGAAACAAACAAATAACACGCGCAAAACAAATAGTAGGTGCAGAACAACAAACAAGCGCTCAATCAAAACAAAGCAAAACACAAAACTCGACACAACAGAATAAACAACAAACAACCAAACAAAAACAACCAAACAGAAGACAAAAGCAGACCAAACAACAGCAGGCTAAAAATAAAAAAGTAAAAAAAACAAAACAACAAATCATGCCACTACTGCTGTACACACCGCACATAGCGCACCTGAATAAGGTCCTTGCCGGCCTGGTCCACCTCTCCGACCATGAACATTTCCGAACAGTCACCATGGTAGCCCTTGTAGAACACGGTCACGTCCACGTTAAGAAACATGCCTTCTTCCAAAACAGTGCTGTCGGGGATGCCGTGGCAGACAATCTCGTTGATGCTCGTGCAGCAACTATTTATTGAACCAAGCAAAACGATAATTGGGGGAGAGAGGGCGCTAAATATACGTGCAAAAATATAACCTAAACGAGCGGGGTACGCTTCGCAGGATCAAGTTTGAGGGGGGGAGGAGAGAGAGAGCTAGAATTAGGTGTCAAAACACTGTCCAAACGAGGGGAAAGCACGAGGGTCGGGGGGGGAAGGGGTTAAGGATACATGTCAAAATTTGGCGAAAACGAGGGTATGTGAAGGAGCACGAGGTACCAATCCGGAGAGACGCTGATATGCACGCCCTGGATAACTTAGAGGGCAAAACGGGTTTTCTAAAAATCGAAAACTGAGATAAACATTCGAAGATATTAAAATAATGACCACTCAATGGGCCGAATTCACATCTGACGTGTTTGTAGTAATTTAATAACATAATGTTAGTACCAGCTGGTCGGCAGCCATGAAGCAGGTCTACTCTACAGTAGGGCCTACGATCAAAACCTTCCTGCATTCGGTCAAACGAAGATCGTTTGTTCCGATTCATTTTCTTTGTAGTTTGCGCCTCCAAGAAACCATCATCTTTCTCGATTACCACATTTCCCAGTACACATTCTTGAGCGCACAACGAAGAAAATATACTAACAAATAAATTAACGCCTTCACCTCTTGGGAAACCCGAAGTAGTTGAGCGGCGACGGGTACGCACCCCTCGCCACCGTAGCCTCGTGGCACGCGCGATCGATGTCATCGGTCGTCGCTCCCACCGCAACCGCCTTACCGGCCAAGTCCAAAACCTCCCTGCCAATATTCGTTCAGAGACAAGAGTAGTGTAGGGGTAACATATTACCAATAATTTTCCACGTTTCATGAGGGAGACGATATCGCCCGCCGTACAGTGAGAATGGTGAATGAACCCTATGCGCGATAAATTGAATTGACATGTACCTGGGAGGGGAGGGGGGGGGAGGGGGGGGGGGTACTCATTTCATGCATAACGGTAGTCGTAAGACCATTGACCCTTGCAACTCCACAGTGCCGGGACGAAGCACGTCGGGTTAACACCGACCAGGGAAACATCGCGGGCACCAAGCGCGAAGCGCCGTCAGGCGTTCGACGAGTGGGGGAGACACCTGTAACCACGGCTTGTCCAGAAGGTAGTTGAGGTGTAAAAGACACTCTTGCGAGTTGAGCTGGAACGCATTAGCTACGATAAACAAGAAAAAAAAATATAGATGCAAACGAAGGTAGAGAGGGCGAAATCTCGGCGTGGCGTTCGCAGTGAAAAGATGCTCTGTTTTTTCTTGTGACAGTCCCACTCCGCCCACCACAAGCCGAAGGCTGTGCGGCTCTCGCTCACACGAGCACCTCAGCTACTGCGCATTCCAGAATAAGTTCCGCGGTACACTTAAATTTACCCCTGTGGAACGCTGCTACCGCTTTTAGCTCTTCTGTTTTCTTCGTTACGTGCGTATTGATTGTATCAAAGGATCTGCAGTATTCGCTCCAGAAGTTGGATCGAACACATTTTCATTGAATACCAAGGGTGTGTTTAGGGTATACTATTAATAGTGTACTACGGGATACCCGGCTATCAACCCCGATTCTCTTGGTCATGTACCCGGGTAAACATCATATACCCGGGTAAATACCCGGGTACGTTTAGAATATCAGACATCCCCTGTGGATTAGTAAGGGAATCTCGTCTCCAGTAAATAAAGTCAACGATGCAGGTTCGAATCCTCCCGAGCGCATAATACTTTTCGTGCTCCAAGGGGCTTTTTCTTGCGGAAAACATGACGAGCGTAAAGCGCGAGAGCGTGAGTCAGCAAAAAAATCGATGACAACCTACGAGCAAAAATAACTGAGAAGTGGGAATGCCGAAGAACCCTACGATGCGCGATGAAGATGAAGGCATGTACGGGGGTGGGGAGAAGGGCAGACACCTTTGACCACGGCGTGTCCAGAAGGCCGCTGAGAGGGCAAATCCTCTTACCGGGCACGGGTTGAGCTGGGGACTAAAAGTGATGACAAAAACAAAATATATAGATAGATGCCCTGCTGAGCACACCCTTGCACGTTTTCATTGGTCGGAAAAAAAATCATCAGACACACTTGGACTTCCTGCCACAGAGAAGCCCACTAAACTGGGATTTGTTTTGGAAACCGCAAAACTAGAATACGAACATTTGACTTTAACCAGAGTTCATAACGGGCCTTGGCACCAATGGCGGCCCCCTGCAGCGAGAACTGATATATAAGCAGATGGTTAACCCTTCTGCTGAGTTTCCTCGTTACATCTCACATGCGCATGGTATTTAGGCTGATGATGAGTAGGCGGTTGATCCTTTTGCTGAGATTACTCGTGATGTCCTAAAATGCGCCCGATCTTTTCCCCGAAATTACCACATATATCCTGGTATATCATGTCAATACTAAAACATAACTAACTGCTGCACATCATTGGCGCCAGCTCGGCGTCCTCACCTGGCAACTTTACCGGCGGCCCGCATTCCCGCGATATCCTCCTCGTTCTTGACCTCGATCACCCACAACGGCTGGGGAGACTCCTCCTTCGGCAGCCCGTCCACGGCGTAGTCCGGCCATGGTATCTCCGGCGGCACCTTGGTGTGTATACGCGCACAAACTTTAAGCTTAACGCCCCTATGTAGAACTGCTGTACCCGCGTTTAAAGCAAAAAGTGCATTAGAAATACGGAGCGTAGATTTGTGTGGGCAGTTCTAAAGGGGTCTATATCAAGTACAGTACAGGACACCCAACAAAAAACAGGTAGTAAGATTCGGCTTGCTTCGCTCACCTGACTAGAGTCGGCAAGTCGACTGGCCCCCAGCCGGCTTTGCCGGCCGACTTGCCGATTATAGTCAGTTATTTGGCTACAGGCACCTACCGATTAGTTACTAGTCGTGAAAATCCTGCCGACTCACAGCTCTACTGTTTCGGCTTGTCACGGCGAGGTATTAACCTCTTCAGAGCCGCGTCCACGTTTCTGGGATACACACTGCTTGAAACTAATGTGGGATACCTTTTTGCAGTGGCAAAAGGGGTTGCTACGCTACTTGCATAGTAAACGAAGGGGGAGGGAACGCACCGCCTCCTTGGATGGCCGTGCGCGCACTGGCGCTTGCTCATTACTTCTGGGGTGGCGGACACGGTCCACGATAGCGGGCAGTTGCACTCTATCGTAGCACTGCTTGGCCTAACTGGCGGGAAGGAAGGAACTGCGCAATATCGTCGACATATTGGTGTGTTTTTACTATTAATATCTCTGTTGGTTGAAGTACCGGCAGTCTACATACCGCACGCTCAAAGGGAGAGGTAAACCGGCAAGGTTCCCTTACGCGGAATTAAATTATTCGCAACAACGCCAGCAGAACAGAACGCGACACCACACGGTAACCCTTCTCTTGGACGAGGCTCGAACGCTCATGTCAGGCAGAGTGTGACCTACGCAAACTTCAGGCTGTTCTTTACGTTTCCTGTGTCAAAAGTCGATCCAAAAAATTGCTCCCGAACTTCTTAAAAGCCCGATGTCTTAGCCTAGTGTTTCTTGACTCCCACTTTCTCAACGTACAAAACTCTTAGCTCCCAATTTCTTGACCCAAAATTTCTTATATACTTGATATAATTTCCTTAGCTACCAACCTCTGAACCTACAATTTCTTTGCTCTCTATTTCTTAATCCCCAATTTCTTACGCTCTGTCGCGTGCCGCATCGCCGGAAGGTATAGCTTTCTTTATGCCGGCGAAGGACGTCGTAGACATCGCAGAGGAGAGGCGGCGGGCAAAAGCAACACGGAGCCCACTGACCACCGGATCCGCGTCGCTATCAAAGCGAGAGAAACCGTCGGTTTCCGCGGGACTGAACCCCTCTAGGACTTCGCCCACGTTTTGGGAACAAACTATACTTGGACTTAGACATGGAAAATTGTTGGTGGGAAGAGAAAGTTATGGCAAAAGGCGTCGATTATACACTGAAGGGGGGTTGTTTGAAAAGCGGGTCCTGTCCGCGTGTCTGAAACCGCCTCAAGACCGAAGACCCTTGGGCCACAGACGCAAAAACAAAAGAGTCGTCCGGCACTCGCTTGAAACACCGTTGGATATCATTCAGTATTCGCTTGAACATCATGAGATTATGTTAAACTTCGCTTGAACATTCTCATTTTCGAAGTATGCTATACCGGGTAATGAACAGCGTATGAGTTTCGACGAAATCTTCGATCTAACAGCTGATGCGCACTAATATATTAACATAAAAAACGAAACAAAGGGGAAACAACGGTTCTGGTTCGCGCTTCCAAGCACGCGCTAGCGAAGACCAAAAATAAGAAGCCCACCATTAAGTAATACGGTGTTCGCGAAGTATTGATACCAACTATGGTTCGGCTGGAGTTTGGCAGAAAAATATAAACGTCGAGCGTCACAATCCAACGCCAACTCAACCCACGAAGCACCAGAAAAAAAAAAGAGGTCGGCAGCATGATTTTCGTACCATTTTTTTTACGTCTCACGTACCCTTTGTTCGCGGGTTCCTTGGCCTTGGGTTACGATGTCCGTCGGTTTCAATACTGTTGTTCATGTTGTTACGATGTCCGTCGGTTTCAATACTGTTGTTCATGTTGGCCTCGGGTTACGATGTCCGTCTGTTTCAATACTGTTGTTCATGTTGTTTCCAACCCAACAGAGGTTGGAAATCGCAAACACCCTAATGCTTAATCTTGGGATCGCAAACGCCCTAATCTTTAATCTTGGAATCGCAAACACCCAACTGTTTAACGTCGGAACCGCAAACACCCTACTGTTTCATGTTGGAATCGCATACACCCTAATCTCTCACCGTTCGTCGCGGACTCCGCACCCCCGGTCGGAGCGACCCTGTATACGCGAACCTGCCCGCTTGACGCTGTTGCCCCTTCGCGACTTCGCCAGCTCCTCCTCCTCCTCCTCCTCCTCCTCCTCCTCCTCCTCCCACGGGTGGCCGTTTTGACGTTTTTTTTTTCTTCTTATTCTTCGTTGGTGGTGTCTTTGCGTCCCCGAACCCCGCATTCATAAAAACCCTCCCGGCATCTACAGTGTAAAAAAGAGGACACAAAACGGCGACATGCGCGGGAGACGATGAGGAGGAAGATGGAAGCGGGCAAAGGCCAGGTGTGTCAAGGCGCCGAGCAGCGTCCGTCCATCCAGTCTTTCGAGTTCGCTTCTCAAGGTGCTTGCCGCATGGAACTGACTAGTCTCGCACATAACAAGCGCGCCTTTTTTTCTACCAACGTGTTCTGTGTGTGAGGGCGGTCGCGGGGAACCATCACTCGCTGCATACTGTTCTGCGTGGCGTCGTGTGATGGCTATATATCAGGTCCATAAATTATTAACGCCACATCCCACACGGCGGGATGCCGTAGGGGTCGCATCTGGTGCAACCTCACACAGCTGTGAGAAAATAAATGTCACCAGGGTGTTACGGTTTCAGGGATGCGTATAATATTTTGGCGGTGTGACGCTTCGTCTCGTTGTAGTGGCCCCTCATCCCCCATAAACAAAAAAATGCGTTGTCCCTAGCTAGTTATCCCCCCTGTTTTCAAGTATGATTGGTCCACTCGCCCCCTTCTGCCTGAAGAAACCAATCAAGGCGAGGCGAGCCGCCGCTGTCATATAAAGTTCAACTGCTGTTTTTTACCACCTATATATATATTACAAAATTACCCGATCGCGCGTGAGAGATCCGACATCGGAAGAGAAAACCTGCGTGGATTTAGCCGTTTTGGTATTACTAATTGGCATAGCGACAGAACAAGCGACAGGTGCGGTGTTATCAATCAGCCTTCCAGGAAAAACGCGCGACAGAACAAGAGTCATCATGCTGTGCTCGTGTCGAACATCTCTCTCCCTTTGGCTGTTTTTCAGACACCGCCCCCCACTCCAGCAGCCTGGGCCGCTTTGTATAATCGACGCTGGCGTAGTTATTTTTGCTTGTCCTTTTTCCCTCTACAGTCACCCCATAGGTTCAACAGCGCAAAACGCCACACCAAGAGGCGGTGCGTGTCCTATTCAATGTTTTGAAGTTTCCATATACCGGGTAGTTATTAAACTACTTCTCGTTGCTCGAGAAACAAGGCGAGACCAAAAAGGAAGTGTGAGCTCTTAACTCTCAACTTCTTTTACTGTCGATGCGTACCAGGTACGTACTCTGCAAGTCCGGCCCTCGAACCCCTCGCATGTATCTTAACGAGGGTTTTAATCGTGAAACGGAACATTTGTTTCACGATACCCTTCAGTCCGCTCTCTCGCATTGTAAGGTCTCCATCGCCTCGTCGCTGCTTCTCGGGGCTAATCCCCTATCCCCGGGGGAAGGTTTCGACGGACGCGCAGAGGCGTTTCCGTATTGGATGTGGAGGAACCGTTCACGCGACACAAGGACTACCAGTACACCAACCAGTGTGATTTGGATACGCATCAATACGATTTCCTATACGATACGCCATGGAACAGCCCATGGGAATATCCGCATGAGAGAGTGTATGATACCATGGTATATCATTATCCCCTGGGACATGCCGCGGGAAAGCAACATTCCACGGAATATCCCATGAGGTACCCCATGATAGGATATGGGATATCCCTCGGAATAGCGCATACGAAGCATCCCATGATATTCATGGCAAATCCCGTGCGACGTCCCATGGGATTAAATATGGGGAGCTGGCGACGGGTTCGTGGTGTGCTGTTCGGAATTATGATATGCGTGTACAAGGAGCTTCGCCCGCGGCCTGGACGGCCGCCGGTCGCAGACTCGCGTGATGCCTATATGCCTATAGATGTATATACATATATATGAGGGTTATGAGGGTCAGACTAAAGAGATTGAAGATAGCGTCAAGGTGTCACAAAGCAGCGGCACTTGTAGTAGTAGTAGCAGTAGTCGTACAGCAGCAGGGGCACAGCAGCAGCAGTACGAAAAGCACAGCAGCAACAGAGCAAAGAAGCAGCGGCAGCTACTACTCGCACTTACTGCTACTGGGTAGCTCAGACGTTGACTCCGGCTCAACCTGCCCACTTGCGGTACATTTAAGCCGCCTGGTACGCTCATCAACAGCAGCAACCCAAACGCAGCAGCGGCAGCAGTAGCAGCAGCAGACAGCAGCAGCAGGAGTGTCTTGGTCTAACACACAAACACGTTAGGTTCTTGTCCTCAAGCCTAGCCTTTCCTGTGACCGTCCTTCCTCCAGAAGCTCAAGGCGGTTCGACACGAAACCGGCCGTCTCCCTCCTTCCTCTCACCCGTCCACACGTCGGTGACCGCCAAAGCTCGCTTCGGTCATGGGCTCACTCGTGATCACGAGCTATTCCATGTGACTTGCAAAGGGCTCTGCTTGGCTCGGATAGCAGAAAGAAGGAAGACAGTTCGAAAAAAAAACGATACTTTGAAAAGCAAAAAATAACCCGCTTGGGGAGTGTATACGTACGTATAAACCTCAAAAACAATCCGCTGGTGATCCGCTCCGGCTGCCTATGCGACGGCTACTGCTGTACAGCCGCCTTTTCTACATGCGTGGTAGCTCCGTAGGAAGGTTCGATCACAGCTGCTGACATACATAACGTACGTTAGCAGCGTTACAGTCTTAGTCGCCCGGTGCGTACCATTATGGTAGATGTTAGTCTAAACGCCGACGACCGCCTAACATTTCGTTACCACGCTGCCGTCATGAAACACCTGATATTAACGTTCTGTTACTGTGTTACCATAGCAATCGATCCCGTCCTAACATTATGTTACTGCGTTACCGTTGGGGCCGAGATCGTTCTGACACGGTGTCGTCATGTTACCCTTTGGATCTTCCCGGGATCTAGAATGTGCTACCTGTGTTAGCGGTGAAGCGGCGTCGCGGAGTAACATAATGTAGCCGTGTCAATCTATTTCGCCGAAATTGGCTGCTGTTGCTAACACGGCAACATAAAGTTAACGTTTCATTAACCATGTGCGTTATCCCTTCAACGCGTGTTACGATAGCAACTACAGCATGACTTCCACTAACACACCATCAGTACGATAAGCGTTATGTACGTTATCCGTCGAAAGTGTGTTAGGGTAACTGTAGCAAGTGAGAATTCTGCTGACACCCTAAGGCTATTTCTTACACAGTCGGATTTGTCAGTCGAAAACGGGTCGAAAACGGCCCTTTTCGACTCGAGCCCAAACCGGGATTTCTTACACAATCGAAAAGCTTTTTCGACTCAATTTTTTCGACTGAGTTTCCGACTGGGGGATCCAGTCCAAAAACTTGACTCTTTCGACTGGATCTGCCAGCCGAAAAACTCAGTCGAAAAAAGTTTTACACGTGTTTTTTGAACTCATCGCATCGCTCATCCCACCACAAATCACACACCCACACACCCATATACTAGGTACCACATAGCAGTATCATACAACAGCGCCGACGCTGGCTTGGCTATCACTGATGTTGCTTCTCGCCGCAAGCCAGCGTGGCGCATTCCTAGCTCCGCTCGCCAGCAGCGTGTATCACACGACGACAGCAGCGCGCGGTATCGATGCCATTTTGCCAACAACGGCTATGCCTGCTGTAGCTTTGGCGGCTCTCGGCTGAGTGCAACGCCACAAACGTAGCTTTGGCGGCTTTCGGGTAAAGTCCAGCGCCACCAACTCGCTTGGGCGAAGGTTCGTCGCGCGAGAAGCACGCATCGTTCGCGGGAACGCGCGAAGCACAGAGCTGCCAACCGATTTTCGACTGCCATGCAGCATTACAGCAGTACTCACTCACTCCAAGAGCCTATAGGAAGAGCACAAAAACTATAAAATCGACTCGACTGACAATAAGCAGGACCAGAAGAATCCAGTCGAAAATATTCCCGTCGAAAAGGGCCGTTTTCGACCGGCGGAATCCGACCGCGTAAGAAATGGCCTAATGTAGCGTTATTCGCTACAGACTGCTGTCGCTAATACGGTAACATAACGTTAACGTTTTTTTACTGCTGTCGCTAACACAGCATTAACATAAAGTTTAATTGACCATGCACGTTATCCCTTCAACCCGTGTTGCGATGGCCACAAGGAATTCCGCTAACACATTAACAAAGTGTTACTCGCTATGGGCTGCTTACCCTAACACCATAAACATAAATATATTGCGGTCGGCACGAGATCAAGGTATCACTCTTGACAAAAAAGATACGCGATTGCCCGTCATTAGTATAGCGCACTAACACCACGTGATAACAAAACCCAGAAAGTACTAAAGGTAGTAAGTAGCAAAACGTAATGTTACAGTAGCGGCTACGGTTTAAGAGAACTTTTTAAGAGAAAGTACGGATTTGAGAGAGAGGAATTGGCTTGTACCAATCAAAATCGATTTAAGAGATAATTCCTATTGCTTCCGAAATTTTCTCTTAAATCGAACCATTTGGAAACCACGTGGACACACACATCACACACACAGATTGTCTTCAGGCGGACAGGTCGCGAGGGTAGCGTTAGTTTCTTGGGTTTGTGTTATCGGTAGGGCGAGTGATGTCTTGATAATGTGAAGTTTTTTTTCGTTCACTCGTGTTTTGTCGGGGGTTTAAATCGATGGGATGAGAGGTTGAGGGTGTTGTGTTGAGGGTACGGTGGGAGGAAGGGGTGCAGTGTGTAAACGGGTGCGTCTTTCTTGCGTGCTGGTGCATTCGTAGCCTCATGTTGTCCTTCTAGAAGAGGTGCGAGCATGAAACACACCTATAAAACAACAACAAAACCACTACTGTACCGACTTTGCGTGTCCACGTGCAAAATGTGCATCGCATGACACGACGATGATTTATTTTCCAAGCGCAGATGCACCAAAAGCGCACCACGTACTTGGGTCCACGTGCTCGTCAACCAGGAGAACGAGCGGTGTTTGGAGGTAGCCCGACGTGGTAACGCTTGCTGCGTTAAACGACATTGAATGATACACTCTCTACGACCTCCTACGCCATATAGTTCGGACAAGAGCGTCTCTCTCTGGCGCGCTTTCGATTTGGTTACGGTATAAGAGAATATTCTCTTAAACCGTAGCCGAGACGGTATAAGAGAAAGCCGGATTTAAGAGAGAAAAATTGGCTTGTACCGACCCTCTCTTAAACCGTAGCCGCTACTGTATTATTTTTTCGTTGATCTCGAAGGCGCCCGGGAACTGGGATAGCATACACCTAACTACTCCCCCCCCCGCCCACGAGGGGCGGATTTTTACACATATATCTCACATCCCTAGTATGTATGTACCACCTACGGCAATGAGTAACGACCCTACAATCGTCGAACTCACAGCTGACGTCGTTAGAATAATCAACAAAATGTTAATGTTTTTTCGACAGTGGCGACACACAGTTAGTGGTGGACCAAACAAATATATACAAAACAAACGCAGGTAGCAGATGTGGTGTTTATGACATCAGGCGCCGTCAATGGAGTTGGTCTTGAGATAGTCAAGTGCTTTTGACATAGTACCGGTGCTGTACAGCAGTGCCAACGCAGTAACAGGGTCTAACCACATGAATAGGTGCCTCGTCAAAACAGGGCACCCAAGTCCCCCCAGCGGCAACGTCAACACACCCAAAGTAACGGCTCGCAGTGGTCGACTGCTGTACCTGCGGGAAGCGTTACTACCGCTGCTGCTGTAGTGCCAAGATTCGCTTGTGCGAGCAAGGATTGTGCTGCAACTCGGCCGCAAGGCAAGGCGAAAAATATTCTGTTGTCTGTGGTGGTACCCTCGTGGTACCTCATGGTACACCACAACAGGTATCACAGGTACGAGTTTGATACCGGATACCATGTACCAGATAGGATATATGGCGTCAAGGCTTTACCACACAGCTACACAGCAAACAGTTGTCCGCGCGCCTTGCGATGAAACCTGCCGATCCCACGGCTCTTCGGGGCCTCCTGCTCCACCTAGGAGCGAGCTTATAGCTGCTTTTGGTACTACTCACGACGGCTAAAGTCGCCGTCAATATACGCAGCTGCTATGGCTTATCTATGGTCCCCTCCCAGCAATATTACAGCACTATGGAAGGCCTTGTATCTAGCAGGGTAGGGGGGGACGGCTGTCTACCGTCCGCTGTGTGTTCGGTTTTACATGGGATTTAGTATGGCGTTTGTGCACTATATGGAAGGCCTTGTAATTCTAGCAGGGAGGGGGGGGGCGGCTATCTAACGTCCCCTGTGTTCGGTTTATATAGGATTTAGTGTACGTGCGTTCGGTTTGTATATTACTTATTATATGGCGTATTGGAGAGGGGACGGTGTCAGATACCCCCCCCCCCCCCTGTGGGAAGGCTCGAAGTTGAAAAAATTGACGTGAGGCCGATGACAATGGAAAGCCGATAGTTTGGCCAAAAAGTTTCCAAATTATTTTTTGAGGTTATTTGCTGAAAGATTCCGGGTAACGTCGCTATGGGGAAAAAGTGATTAAAACATTTTTTTTGTGGCTCTTTCTTTGGTCGTGCGGTCCAACAGGTCAATTTGTCCATTATCCATCAAGCCTTGATTAACACTGCCCACCAAACATGATTGACCTTCGATCTCGAGATAGAGACAACCCATGGTCACTCCTGTTCGTTCAGGACAAGGTCACATTAGTGTAGGTGACAGCGCTGAAGAGTTCATCTCGATCTATGCCCTAGGGCGTGAGAGGTTGCTGGTGTTGTCTTGTGGTCTTCCGTCATATCCTCTCAAAGTTCTGTTTTTCACCCGTTGGGAGACGATAGAGAGCTTTTGTCTCAGTTTTCTACACGCCAGCCACCAAATGTGTTTTCAACAGAAGCTTGATCGGCGCCCGCCACAAATCACCGGCCGTGGTGTGAGCGCTGTACACCAAGGGGGGGTCGGAGCCCCTAACGAGCTCGCCACGTTCAGAATTCACGACGCTGTCGTTGATTTCGTCGAACGAAGTGTGTGCAGAACTCGAAATTGCGCAGTGTCTAATCCAAGATCTGCTTAAGAACTTCTCAGGCCGATGTTGGCCAAGATCGCCGCGAGAAATGGTTTTTTCCCGGACTTCTGGAAAGTTTCAAAAATAAAATATACCAAAATGGGTCCATAGGCGACCGTTCAGGCAGCGTTTGGCTGGGATCTTCAGGAATTTCAAACTTTTGGCCTACCATTGTCACCGGTCTGAGGTGTCGGAACTTTTTTTTCGGGCGCCCTCGCTGATCCGTGACATTTACGTCAAAATGTCCCAAAGTTAGTTGTTAGGGCCGACTTAACAAGGAACTTGCCAAATCGAAATTCGAATTTGTATCTGATTGGCAAAAAAAAGAATCACCGAGCAGGCATTCTCAGATTTATGGCGAAACATAAAATTCAACAAATACGTAAAAAAAAGCTTGCTTGGTCGACTTTAGTCGAAAATCGAAATTCAAATAGGGAGTTTGTGCACCTAGGCATGGCATGTTCTATGTAACCGAAGCCGGCCACGCGAATTGGTACCATTTCGTCGGCTGACTGAGCGGCGAGAAGCCACTATTGCGAGAGGTAGGACCACCGGAGCAGCCGCAGCGCGGCCTTCGAAGGCTGTTAGCACAGCCTAGACCGCCGCAAACCCAGCTTTTCGTCGCCCTGCAACTCAAAAGGTTAAGGTTCACGACCAACTACCACATCACGATTTCGCTCAGTTCGACCGCTATATCCCCGTCGCTGCTGCCCGTATGGGGCGGCTGGGCGGCGCCAGCCCGTCAAAGAGACGCCTAGAGCCATAGCCTCCTAGCCGCTGCCGGCAAAAAAAATCCGCCGCTGGCCGCGGCGCTCCGGGGAGGATGCGAGCCATCGCTCGCCTCGGTCGTTGCCCACGGGTGTTCGTTGAACCTTCTGCGTTTTTTTAATTCTAGAACGCACTCGTACGCCGTTCCTTGATTAGAAGGAGAGTTTTTTTCGTGAATTTTTCATGAACTTAGAAAGAAAAAATCAAATTACGATTTTCCGTGCTCTTTGTATAATAACAAAACGAAAACATATACCTGGTATATGTTATCCGATGCACAGCACATTTCCCCCCCCCTCACGGCACGGCAAATTTCCCCCCCCCTCCCCCACAAGAAGGATTTATAGTTTCCACGCACAAATTGACCTGCCCCACCCGTCCCCCCCCCCCCCCTCCCCCCCCCCTTCTGATCAAAACCAGGTCCCCACGTCCTTAAAAACTCCGCCCTCCCCTCACCGGTTATTCGACTTACAGTATTCACTTGATAAACTGATGCATTTCCTTCCACAGCTGTCAGATTTTTGTCCCCCTCAGAAACGGGTTTTATAGTTTCCGCGCACAGACTGCCCAACATCACCCTGTTGACCCTGATAGCTACACTGTACTTGCAAGGGGAGTCGCCGACCTATATCCTTAATGAGGACACACAACCCGTAATACGCGCGATCGGAGTATCACACACAGCTTGCAAAGATGAGTTTCGACAAAATATTCGATGTCACAGCTGGAGTGTATTTTAATTTTTTATAATATGCTATTCGATGTTGTTGCTGGAGGTGTGGGCACGCAGGCTCGTGACCGCCACCGAAAACGCGTCGCCCAGGGCGTTTACCCGCGCTAGACATGGGAGGTCGTCGGCGACCGCGGGCGAGAGCCCCACCGATAGAATCGAGACGACGGCCAATCTCAAGAGGTCGAGGCGATCGGCGACCATGATGGGGTGCCCGATCGGCCCGTCCACGCGGGGCCCATACGCTCCCACGTTGGTCGTCACGTGGATGCCCCCCGCCACGAACGACTGCAGGTCAGCAGGGGAGTCCGCGAGGTTCGGGGACATACGCCCCCGAATAGTCCACAGCTTCCTGGCGGTGTTGACATTTTTCCAGGTAGCCATCTCGTCGGTCAGTTGAGCTTTCTACCGCTTCCTCTCCTGAGCGTCACCGTCGTCGCGGGAGGCAGCTGCCCGACCTGGTTGTTTTCGATGAACTGGCGAAGGGTCACATCGAGGTTGGCGACCTGATCGGCACAGGCAGTCGCTACCTCGCGCGCGGAAGAAACGACTTCAGACACCACGGCTATCATGCCATGGAAACGCGCATTGACCCGCGCGAATTCCGCCTCAACGTGCCCAGTCCACTTGGTCTGGTCAGCCGATGTCAGAGGCACACCGGCCGCAGGCGGCACCTATGTATAGACTCACCGACAGGGGCAGGCCCAGCACAACACCATCCGATAAACAGAAGCACAGCAGCAGCAGCGGCGGGGGCAGGGACGGAGGTGGCGGTGGCGATGGCCCCGCCAGATGAGTTGCGGCACAGCAGCTCGGCTCGGCCTGGCTCGATCACCACGATCACCACATCAACAGAACAGCCAGTTTTTCATATATTTTTTTAGAAACAAACGCAGGAGACACCAACCGCAGCCGCAGCACAATAGCCGCACAGCAGCAGCAGCAGCAGCAGCAGCAGCGGCGGCCGTGCGGCGTGGGTGGCGGTGGAGGCTTCGGCGACGGCGTTGTGGTATACCGACGGTGGTTGACAAAATCAGCACCGGATACGACATCACGCAGCAGCAGAGAACCAGGCCACACCGTAGAGAGCGCGGGAGCGCACTAGCACCTACCCCTGAGGTTTCGCGTATGCGCCATGCTTCCCCAGCTACCCTTTGTGCCTCTGCATCAAGGTTGGGTTGTGTCTACCGCTGCCAAGCACAGCGCACAGCGAGCAATGTCTGCTGCGTGCTGCTGTGTGAGTTGTGCCCTCGTGCCCTCTGACTGTTGTGCCGATGTGCCTGGAGAGCAACGGTGAGCTCGGTATTTGTAGGCCAATCGTATGAGCTGGTCGTCATTGATGGAAGTTCACTTTAAATCGTTCACTCAAATCGGAATTTTCATGCCGTTTTGGGGTAAATTCTTCCTTCAAAGTTCGCTCGGCATTTTTTTAAAAGTTTTTTTTAACTGAACGCACATACCATATGTGGGACGGTAGTCCCTTCGCAGGTTTTCTTTCTCTGAGGGAGGTGTGGAGACACACCGAGGTGCGGCGCCCGGGAATCTGCCAACATTGGCAGGAAGGAAAAGCCTGCCAACACCAAAAACGCCTGTGTACCTACTCTATAGAACCAGATTTCAATTTGAAAAAGGAAAAAGACCACGAAGTACGGCACGGCGTCTTGTCTATACCTGGGGATTTTTTTGTAAGGATAGAGACTGCAAGCGGGACCGCGCGCAGCGCAGACACCAGACAACCGACACCACAGCCGGCTCCCCAGCACCATGCTGGTGTGGCGGCTATGTACACTTTGGTATGTCTAATTGCGGCTCTCCTAGCCTAGGACCACCGGGCTCGTTTCCGTGGTCCCGAGCCAAGGAGCCTGCCTCCCTGTAGCAGCAACAGTTGTAGTGTGACTAGTTTCGTTTCTTGGAGCCTGCCATCTGTCGATGCGACGAGGTGGGTATTGATGGCGGAGGCAGCGGTGGGGGCATTGGAAGCAGCACCGGCGGAGATCGTGACGGTGGAGGTAGCGATGGAAGTAGCGGTGGAGGCAGCGGTGATGGATCCGCTCGGGAGAGCGAACCACAACAAAGTGCAACTTCATCTACTTTGACAGCAGGGCACTCATCGACATCACGAGCACTATTCTGTCAAAGCCAGCACTTTAAGAAAAAAGCAAGCGGGTGGGGTAGTTTCCTTACAGCCCTCTACCTACGCTACACAAGGCCGGATGTGAGTGGTTCTTTCGTAGACTTCTGTCTGTTACCTGCTGCTGTACGGACGAATCTTACACAGCAGTATCTGGTACCATGGTAAAGCCAAAGCAGTAGACTACAGGACACCAGATAAGAAACATACTTACCTGGTACCTGCGGTAAGCTGGCTTTCTTATTTATGAGGGGGTACGTTCTACGCTGACTTCAGTATAACAGCTCCCGAGCTTTTTTTTTTTCTGAAAATATCAACTTGGCTTTTTTATTACTGCACCTTTAATATTACAGATTACAGGTAGGTGTCTTGTACTGCTGTAGCACCGCTGTATATCGTAAGGCACGGAAATACTGACCTACAGCAGTAGGTTGGCTTTCGTATTTGGCAGAGGGTTTGTTCTTACAGGTAACTTCAGTATGTTGTTTTTTTTTTCTCACATTAACTCTTGTCAAAAATCTAGAGTCCGTGGTCACATAAAGGTATATTGACTCCCGAGGTTCTTACTCCGGTAGCTAAATATCACCCTGGCTTTCTTACTACCAGGTTTATTTTTTCGTGTTCTGTACTGCTGTACACCAGCAGTTTGTCTTCGGCAATGTTTTTTTGATACGAGGTACGAGTCGTACCAGGTCATTGTAGGCTACTGCTCTTGCTGCTTGTGCGCTGCTGGTTGTACGCGAATCTACCTGGTACCAGGTATCATAGCTCTGAGCATGCGATACCTGGTACCTGGTACGAAGTAAATACCATACTTGACCTCTGATTAATCGCATGCCAGATACCAGATGCAGTAGTACAGGACACCTAAAAGATACCAGGCACATAAAATAGCGACCTAGGCTGGCTTTCTTATTTGGTAGAGGGTGCACTCTACCTTATTGTACATTAACTTCAGTACAAAGTATCCCGAGTTTCTTATTTTCGTGTAAATAACAGCCTGGCTAATTACGTCATCTATTTTGAAACTATTACTTCTGCTGAAGCTTGTTTGCTGTCGTAGCTTCTACACTCGTACAAGTGATGTATACTCGTAGCTCTGAGAATATGATGACTGGTACATGATAACTGGCACCTGGTACAATTGCGGCAGTCGTGTTTTCTCGGTTCGGCAGTTCGCAGCTGGCACAAGGCGTATTCAAATCGAAAATTCTCGCTTGCGTTTCCAAAGGTGAAAAACCAGCGTGATTTGGTACCAGGACATGATGGTAGACTTGGCGTCAACACCAAGTCAGACGCGACGTATTTGGATGAGGTCAAAGCCGCGAACACTGTGGGCGCGCTGACTCATGCGAAAGCTTGTTGGGTGCAGACGCCATCTCTTTCGCTGGCGGGTATAGTGTTTAGTTTGGTTGGGAAAGAGGTGCCCACAGACCCGATCTTCCCCTTGTTTCGCCGGAGTTCTCCCCTCAACGCCCAACTGGTGATACTACTCTAGTTAGCTGTGCGTGTCCTATTCACGCTCGTTGTAGGTTATCGAACGTTTCTTGTTGCCAGCTAGATTGTTGGCGCCATGCTCTTGAATCTGCTGGTATGTGGAATGTTAATGATGCCTGCCTTTTAAAATCCTTACGGTGCCGTCACGGGTAGAGTATGCCTGCTTGGATGATGACGCTTCCGTTCTCGTTTACGAGGAGATCGAGGCATTGAAGGATCCCATGCGCGGCCCGGTTCCGACCATTTTGCCGCCGGGAACACAGATGCGATTGGGATGTTCTGTACCACACTCATCGAGACCTTATTTCTCGCATCATGTAAACCAACAACATGCACGGCACATCCGCATCACAAGCGACTAAACCTGGTATCACCCCCCAAACCTGGTCTATTTTGCGATGGAACTCTAGGTGCGACTCCACAGCAACAACCATGCCAGTTGTGTTGGCGTTGGGAACGTACAGAGCCATGAGACTACCGCTGGATCTTTGCTTCGGTGGCGTCCTCGATCACGTCAATCTGGCGGCCAGAAGAACGTCGTAGTCAAAGTGAGCGACGCGGTCAAGTCTGCTACGTACGCAGCACACAAGGAGGCACCTTCCTCCGCGGGTGTGGGTCGTGTGACGATGAAGGAAATCTGCGGCGGCGGTGACAGGCTTGTTCTGTGGGACGTTACCCATGTTCGCCTTGCGGCCGATTGGACACCCCCCCCTGCGACACCAGCACCGTCGCCAAACCCGAATGCAAGTGCTGCTTACAACGATGACCCCGACTTGTTCGCCACCGAAGCACCTTGCCACGTGGTGGGCTCGCTAGGTAAGGCCTTACACCGTCCTTGGAAAAAAATGAGCTGAGTTGTCTGACGCCCTGCCCGCGTTGGCGTTCCTCATTCTTTTGCTGACGTTTGTATTCGCCCAACAGACCAAACTTTTTCGTTTTGTTTTGTTTTCTAGATGATACGGACTCGGACGAGGGCGAAAAGGACGGTGGCGACGGGTATGACTTTGATGCTGGTCACGACCGCGCTTGCGACCTAAGAGGCGGAGACGAGATCGGTGGCAATGTTTACCAGGACGACGTGAGTGCTGCAGAGGTGGCAAATATGTGTTGTTTGTTTATGAAATCTGCTCGGCGTCAACGTGCGCTTTGTATACGATTTTTTTCTGTTCGAGTGTTCTCAATTCATGTTGGTTGTTACCCAACTGCATCAGGGGGGTGGCCCAAACATGCTCAAGGGTCGCCTGGATACCTTCCACGCGCTTCCACGTATCTCGCGCCTGGTGAAGAAGAGTCACGGCGCCTTCAAGCCCTCCATGGCTTGGTTGAGGGATGCTTGCTATATCGTTAATCTGGAAGACATCAAGGAGGCAATTGGTTTTGACGTCACTTGTGTCGTTGTTCGGATCAGTGATATGGGGAGACTTTAGCTGTCGTCGAAAACAATGCCTGTACTGGGTCATGTGTCGTGACCATTACGCTCCTGCCGATCTAGCTTCCAACTGCAGGTAGAAAGTGCTCTTCAAGCGCGAAAATGCCGTCGGAATAGGTGGCAGAGTAGACAGAGATAGAGATGAACTGTGTTTCTTGCGGAATCGTCGGCGGTTGGCGCCCGAGCGTACACGATTGTTGACTCGCTTTGATTCCGTGATTGATCGGTTCTGCGACGTGATCGATGCGAAATCGGGATAAATTCTCCTGCGCCCGAAAGCACTGGAAGTCGTGAAGCTGCTCCGCAAGCACATCAAAGCTGGTTGTCTAAGCAAGCCTGACGGCGTGCCGCTGTACTACGCAACAGGGAAAAGTAAAGCGGGGATCACCACTCGTCGCTGTGTCAGAGATTCCAGCAGTACAGGGGCTTGGTGTGTGTTTCTCGTGACTTTCCTATCACTAGCAGGTACAGCAACCATTTCCACCCATAACATTGGCCTCACGGCGTAACCCGATGCTCATAGTATTTTCCGTCAAGTATACCGCACGGTTTCGTTTGTTGCAGTGTTTGTAACATGTTGAGTTTTTTCTTCGGCTTGGTGGTCAACCAGGTAGTTCGTGTTATGATGGACCTGACGTACACCTGTCCAATATGTTTTCCGCGTGCTGTAACTGTCCTTTTTTTAAGGGTTTTCATCGTTACCTCCGCAGGCTACTATTGCGCTTCTTCTGCGCTGGACCCACTCGATCTGCTGGAGTTCAATTATCGCTAGGACATTTAGATGGCTGCGAAGAACCGCGGACTGCCGAAGTATATTGGAGCGTGCTACGAACAGTTTGAGTTTGAGATTATCTAAAGCGACACGGCCAGCTGGTCACCGGATAGCCCGATGTTTCCTGAGTGGGTCTCTGCTCTCGACGTGGCAGACACTGGTGAAAGAAGCGACCTTTCTCAGAGAATGTGGGGACCTGATGCTCGGGGCGAGGGGCCGGTTGATCTTGTCGACCTCCCAACAACTTCAGAATCGCTATGATCAAATCAAAGGGCACGCCAACGTTAGGAATACGATATCTCTATTTGTCAACGACATACTGCATTGCGTGCTAGGTTGCAGGAAGCTGACGGGGGCGCGATGATTGCGGGTGTTGTCGGTAGCGCTGTTTCCGCTGCTGTTTCGCGGAGTTGGTATGGGGCAGGTGTTGTTGGCGTTCGTGGCGGCAGCGAAGGGGGGGGCGCAGCGGCAGGTGCAGGCGTGTCGGCGTCAGCTGCAAAGATGTTCGATTTTGGCGGCGGCGGGGATGAGGCAGGGTAGTTTGGCGCCGCCAACAGACGCCCAAGAAGCCCAAAGGCCCATGCCGGGGCCCTCAGATTTTCTTTCACCGCGGCCACAGTCGGCAAGAAGGCGCGTACCAGGAGGCTCACCCTGCCCCGCGTGGGAGGGAGGGGCGGCCCCAACGCACTGTGCCGCCAGAAAAGCACCGGCCCGAGGCCTGTAGAACTGGGAAAAAACTAGATCAGACGGGAAGCGGTGGTGGTCATGGTGTGAATGTGAAAAGTGCACTCGGGCCCATCTTGGTGTGGTAGGTTAGCGTCTGCAGTGTCGGGTCAAGTTTGCCTCTTGTTAATTCACAGAGAATAAATATCGTACGAGTTTAAGTTTTTGCATCTTGGTGTGGTAGGTTAGCGTCTGAAGTGTCGGGTCAAGTTTGCCTTTTGTTAATTCACAAAGAATAAATATCGTACGAGTTAAAGTTTTTGCTTCGCTTGCAAGCCGGCCGTTTCGTTTTGTGTGGCCCTGGGTTTGATTGTCTGTTTCATCTCTGGGGGAGGGGCAACAGCGATACTACCACCGTTGTCGACAAAATTGTGGTCCCTTTTTGTTTAGTTTTCCCTTTCCCATGTTTTCCTTTTTATCCATCCCTGGGGAGAGGGAAAGAAGAAGGGGGGGGGGGGTTACCTGGTCCCTACTCGTGGCTATTCCCCACCCCCCTGATATTTCTCTTCCTTCGCCTGGCATGATGGGGGTACTGGATGTCGCTGGGCGGCAAGAACGATTCAGTGCCAAGACATACACCACACAAAAGTGTCTGTATTGGAAGAAGAATTTTTCAGAAGCATCGCCAATCATTTGGTTGTACTAGAGTTACGTAGGTCCTGTTATTTGTGGTGTTCGTGCCGTCTATTTTCGCGGAATCACCCTCATCGCTTCCCAGTCGAATTTTGTCACCGAAAGCCCTACTTCATCCATTCGATACACACCAAGGAGTTCAACGCACAAAGAAACGCGTTGTATAGCAACGACAACATTTTATAACTAATTTTCAAGGACGTCAGCCGTGAGTTGGACGAATTTCAGGTCAATACTCATCTTTGCAAGCTGCGTTGTTGGTACTCGTAATATACTATATGGGTGATTTTATATTGGGAGGTGTCCTATTTTTTGTCCACTATAATGGTAAGTGTTGGTATTTATACTTTAGGTGAATATTTGTATCACAAACGCATGAAAAAAACTTTCTGTTGCGGCTGGTTGGTGATGCTTGCCGTTGTACATATTATGGGATACAGCACTACACTCCTACTTGTAGTAGTGCACTATAGTGCACGACATAAATGTAAAAAAACACCCAGGGATATGAATAGGAAAGCAAGGCTATACGAGTACTCGTACCTTACCAGGAAAGGAAGATAATTGAGAGGCGCTGTGCTGAAGATAGTGTGTAGAACTCACCCTGTCTCAAATAAGAAATTCAGCCTTGGCCGGAATTATTCCGGTTTCTTCCTTTTTTTCCTATGAATATTTAATTTCTGCTACTACTGCGGTATGAGCAGCATTGTGCCTGGAATAATCTATCTGCACTACACCTACTTGTACAAGTATCAGGTACTTATTTGATAGCGAGAAACAGGAATCCTGGCTGGGGCTGCGGGTTTCTTATTTGGGAGGGTGTCATCTGCACTGCCTTGAGCTCCCGGATTTCTTGTCTTTATAGAAGTATCAGCTTGCCATTTTTACGTCCTGTACTACTTTGAGAGTATCGTGCCGCCGGCCCTCTGATAAGCGGCGCCGGGGAATCTGCGTCTTGCTGCTGAGTTGTCGTTGTAAGGAGCTGCCTGGTCATCTACCACCATAGGCTCCTCGTTCATCCACGTCAAGCCTAGCGAGGTCGTGGGTGCATGTCTTTCATCCGAGACTGCACTCCACGCCGTGCCTAGCGAGGAGGGAACCGGTGCATCACTTTCGTCCGACTCGCAAGGCGGCAAGGAAAAGCCGAGCTCGCAAGACTGGCAGCAGCATTTGCAGCAGCCTCCATGCTGCTGGCGGTTCTCAGCCCCGTAGATACCTTGGGGTTAACCACTGCGGGTCCGCCGCTGCGTGCTGCGCTACGTGCTGCTACGTGTGTTAGCTCTGCGGGCAGACAGAGTGTGCGGGCAGGTGTACTTCGTGGTCTTTTCAAATTGAAATCTGGTTCTGTAGAGTAGGTAGACAGGCGTTTTTGGTGTTGGCAGGCTTTTCCTTCCTGCCAATGTTGGCAGATTCCCGGGCGCCGCACCGAGGTGGGTTATGTGCGCAACCGCACGCTCGAGGGTCAACAAAGAGGAAACACCTCAGAGTCTGCCTCGAGGAGCCAGGATGATCTTGAAGTATTATAGTGATAAGGAGGCGGTACAATCTAGGGAATAGGGACTGGTATCCACATCACCCCCCCCTTTTTTCAGACGAGCAAACGTGCGCGTCTTATAAGAGGTGTCGACATACTCAATTCTTTTTTTTTTCTCTTTTTTTATCCTCCGGCGGATGGGGAAAAATAAAGCTTTAGCTCACCACATTTCCACGTATTTTCATATGCGTCGTGTGTCGATCCTGTACGTACCCTCTGCGCAGTACCCGGTTCAGCAATAGTATCAGGAAGACCAAGCTCAAGTAAACGACGAGCTGCAAATCGATGTCGTGTTTCCCATCATGTATGTATTTGCCCGTGGTACACAAGGTACAAGCAAGGTACCACCGGGTTACTAGGTAGTGAAGGATAAGGTAAAGGTTTTACTCTGTCATAGCCCACTGCTGTAGACCGTGTGTGGACTACATCGAGCTGCAGATGATGCCACAGCAGTGCGATTAGCGAACGTCTCGGTGGTGGACCCTACGACACGAAGGGGGCTGAAGCAGCCATAAGCTACAGCGCAACACTACGAGTAGTCTAGTCTATATAGTCTATAGACTATATATTTCAAAATATGGAAATTTGAACGAAATTTTTGTCATGGATCAACCTGATCAGATGTACTCGGCTCGTGCCAGTGCGTTACAGATTAGGTTCACAGAGAGGAGGTATGGTACCAACAGAAGTGGGTGCTACATGTGACATTAGGAAACAGTAGATCGAAAGACAGCGGGTCGAGCCCCCTTGGCTGTATCATAGAAGAGCTGGTCGAGCCCTTTTGTCTTGGTGACATGGTGAAGCAACCGGGCACATTGTGCATTTTTCGGTATGTACTCACACAACCATTGCAACTATCAACTGCAAAAATTCTAGAAATCGATCGTACGTACTTCGAAGTTGTTGTTGTTTTCATATTAGTACGATCGTATGTTTCTCTCGATGTGTTGCACAGCACCGCACATCCGAGTGCGGCTGGCGAACGTCACGGTGATGGATCTTACGAAATGAAGTGCGTGGAAGCAGTGATAACAGTGGCAGAAGAGGGAAGGAGGGCGAGGTATCGGCAGTACACAGAACACAGCACCCCATCTGCTTCTTATTCTTACCGCCCCACTGCTGTCGAAAGGTGCCTTGTGTCTACGGACAACACCGACATCACTCATACCTGTGTCTGGCCGACATCTCCAGCAGCCGCCGGAACCCCCTGGCAAAACCCAGGGTGCAAGAAACGCGCCCTTATGAGTCACTCCCGTCGCCAGCGAGAGAGTCGAAAGTACCATAGCCGCCCCCACGAGAGACATGTTAGATTATCCCTCGGGCTACTGCTGCTGTGAGGTGACATGAATGAGACATGAGATATGAGACCATTTCCTCAATGCGGTGGAATTGGCGCGAAATGCAACCAATCAACACGCCTCTTTACGTTTCTCTGTTCTGACGGTTTCACCTCTCGTTGTTGCTGTTGAGATGCATTTTTTCCCGGTTTTTCATGTCTTTCGACGTCACAGCTCACAATTCACAGCTTACGCTTAAAAAAATTCATTGTTGTGCCATCGTTTGCAAGGGCAGGGTGTTGCCTTCAGAGCAAATACTAAGGTCTGAGGTGATTGCCATTAGCAACGGCAATAAGACAGCGTAAGCAGAGAGGTGCGCCATACCCTCGGTATCCTTGAAATATCCCTACAACCTCGGCGTATCGCCGAAAAAACCCTGGAGAGTTGTGAATTGCCCTTGTTCGTGGGTTTTCGGTTATTATCATGTCGTCAGATCTGTCGACTTGACACACAACTGACTCCTTGTCGCATCGCCTGCATGGGCAGGGCGTCGGGGCTTAAGGGCGAAACTCTTCAGAGGACGTCCGGCACCTAGCAGGAGGTCTGAGGTGATTCCCAGCAGCCACGAGTACGACGCAAGCGGGCGTATCCGGCGAGGTATGTTCACACGCCGCATGTTCACTACACGATATTCTTGAAAATCCAAAACTCTCGGCGTAGACCAGACTATAGTCTATGTAGACTATAGACTAGACTATATCATCCGACGAGCTGTGGATTTTCTTGTATCCGTACTGGAAACACATCAAGAGTTGAGGCCTCGAGTGGCCGCAAGTACACGCAAGCGCTGTAACGTTGGGTGCCGACGACAATCCGCACGGAAAATGTTCTGAACCGGCCGTTTTGTTGTGTCTCATTTGTGCGAGCTATTAATAGAGGCGCGAATTGCTATTCGATTTCCGCGAAATGCGCCCTTCGACGTCGTATTTGACCGATATATCGTATTTTTCCAATTTATTGAAAATGTATTTCCCGGTGTCAAAACGGTATGGCATGGCACGTCCATGTCGATATCATAACGGGGTAGGAAGCTTGCCACAGAGGACGCGACGTTGGGGCGCGTATCTGACAGTGATATCATGAGATCGTCCCAGAGGTGGCGTTTCGTTTGGGGCGTTCTGCAAGTACATCGCCATCGCCGCGATTTTACCGTATCGGGATCCCATTTTTGTCTCATCAGGTATGTGGATTGTGAATTCGGGTTTGTCCGTGTCTATGTCGTTCGATAGCCACGATTTTGCCCCAAAACTTAATCTGTCAAAATGTTTAGACTATGTACCGTAATACAGCATTACCAGGTACCAAGTCTGTTGCTGCTGTCTGTTTCCCTGTACTCGAGGGAGCCGCGCTGGTCATACCGCAGCTCTGCATGCATAATCTCCATTTCGTTTTCATTTTTTTCGTACTCGAATCTATAGGTCTAATGTGTATTGTACACAGCAGCAACCAGGTATTTTATTTGTAGTATAATAAAGTGGCCTGTGAAAGACGCCTCACGCAAAGCGTCACACCTCTTGAAGAACCACAGCTGCTACGTCCGATTTTACGACATGCGAAGGAAGCTTTTGTGCAGCCCAATCTTTTCTGAACTAACAGCACATCACTAAAACGTATGCCTCGTTGTGTTTGCAACTCGCAAATAGTCTATATACCTGGGTTTTGGTCATTCTGCAACCCCTGCGCTCGTACTGTAAGGAACGCGGGGTTCCGTTAGAGGCTGGCATCGGTCGGCATGCCAGCGGTTGGCATTGTCGCACCAGTTCAATGTAAAATGACATCGGTGGCACCAGAACTCGTACGTTTTTCAGGGTGACCAATAGCTAGAGGGCAGAGCGATGTACATCGTTAGCCTCTAAGGTGTTCTTCGGGTTGTACCAAACGTCCGAGTGATCCTTTAATAGCAATAGTAAGAAACAGACTGCCGTGAGTGTAAGCTTTCTTCACATACCACACGTGTAGGGTCTCCCGCTGTGGTTTAGAGATATAACGTTTTCCTTGAGACGTTATTCCTACCGCTAGAATATTACCGGTATTGACTAGTCTAGACTATACATGGTGCTATTAATGGAAATGGTGGAGTTTCCGGTGACAAAATCAAATGGCAGATTTTTATTCGGAACATGAGCAAACACACATAAAAAAGCTTTGGAGCGGCTCCTTTAACTGTGGATACTGGTCTGTCCATGACAAGCACTGCCATTTCTTCGGCCTCCTTCGTAGTCTCAGAGAGCCGAGAGAACAGTAGCTGTCCCCATGAGAATCATGCTGGGTTTTCTCTCTATCAAAGCTCTCGCTCACATGTGGTGGCATGAGACACGAAATCATAATCTCAAAATGCGGCGGAACTGTCGTGAGCAGAACCATTCAGCACGGCTTTTTACGTTTTGTTTGTTTTTGGCGGTTTCATGCCTCTCATTGTTGCTGTTGGACAGCTCTGTCTCGTGTCATCGTCTGCAAGTGCAACGTAGCGCCTTCAGAGCAAGGATCTTGAGAGAACCTCCGGTTGCAGAAGGTAGGTCGGGGGTGGTTGCCAGGCAGCCACGACACCAAGAGAGCTTATGCAGAGAGTTGCGCGCATGATGGTTATGCTTATCCTTAAGATCCTTAAAATTCGGCGTATCGCTGAAGAAGGAACATTTTCTTGTACAAAGCATCTTGTTGGTGCGTTTTCCTATCTCGTCCTCATGCCTTCCGACTTGACAAGTGACTCTGTGTCGTATCGTCTGCAAGGGCAGGGTGGCGGCTTCAAGGCGAAAGTCTCTAGAGAATGTCCGCTATTAGGTCTGAGGTGACTACACGAGTACGACACCAGTAGAGCATATCCAGAAAGATATGCGCCTGCCAGGCGTGCGCGTATCTTTCTGGATCTATTTTCTTGGTGTCGTATTCGTGGTAATCTCAGACCTCATATCCTTGAATCCAAAATAATTGGCGTATCGTCAGAAGAGCTGTGGTTTTGTTTGTGCCCGTACTGGATACAGGCCAAGAGGTACGGCTTCGAATGACTGCATATACGCCGGGGGAGATGTAGCGCTGGGCGCAGCCTCTTCGTAGAGTCTTATCGCGAGAGCTAAACGCGTGGGTTACCTTTGGAGTTGGGTGCACCGTTTGACGCCACATCTAGCTGTCGGATATTTTGCAATGATATACCTGGTACCTGGTACCAGGTGTGTACCAGATAGTCTGCTTCCCGGTGTTATGAACTTTGAATAGTGACCTGCCTTCTTCGTACTGTCAGACAGTGCTGATGTGCTCACCTTTATGTCGCCCCTCTTTATCACTATTATTCGTGTTCACCTCCACCTCCATCGGCACCGACCGCGCTGTTTCAACTTTCCCTCACGGATATTCATCTCATAGGGTGGTGTACTCAACACGAGCGATCCACAATGCCACGAAACGAGAGCATGGAAGCACCGAGCGAGGCCATCAGGGCCGCGTCTCCTTCCCACCAAATCTCGACATCCCAAGTACGCGAACTGCTGGAGGCGGTCAAACGTTCGCCTGCGAGCATGGTGCAGCAGGTGGGGAACTTATTCAGGCTGTTTGTTTCTGTCTTGGAAGCGAATCTACCCTCCGCCAGCGCTCCTCCTGCTACGTCGACCGAGGGTCGCGCTGCTGCTGCCGCCGCTCGCAGTAGCTCAATCGTCAAAGTAGAGGAAATAGAGGTAGCGAGCAAGATCGTTTCGAGCGCAAGGGCAAGGCCGGCAAGGGGCAGCGGCCTCGTGGACGAAGAGAGGAAGGATCATATAATCGTGGAGGGCACACCGAAGGACAAGGTGAAGACCCTTCAATCTTGGGCGACGCGGTGTAAACGGAGAGTACCGCGGCTCATGGATCTTCTTGCGGCTTCCTCGGAGATTGCGGTGGATGATGCTCTGCTCGTTCATCATCATGCTGAGAGAATCGCGCCGCGCGAGGCGGGCAAGGTGAGGAAACACCACTTTTGCAGATGCGTCAAATGACACGGCTACGCCATCCTCAGTAAACACGGCTACGCCATCCTCAGACGTCCTTCATGGGTCTGCGTTCCCCATGTTTCGAGTTTATGCTTATACGTACTGCGTACGTTTGCGCGTACGTGTTTCTGTTCCTTTCCGTTGGCGTCCTTTTCCGTGCCCTTTTCCTTCTACGTCTCGCTGTCTTCTACATGTCGCTTCTGATTTCTGACTTGACCCTCATTTTTTGTTTTTGTTGTTGTCGTATCTCTCTCCTTTTTTTTATGTATCTTCACCCCCCCCGCCCCCCCCCACCCATCTCCTATTTGCCTGTATCTCCGTGGATAAAGCTTCCATTGCTTATGAAATGATTCCTCGTACGGGATATATTCCAACCGACGAACATGCCCAAAGCGATATACGCATCGCACTACATCACGAAATGAATATTCCGAGTCCGATCGAAGTAAATTGGCGGTGTCACACGTTCAAGATATCTATACATGCCGCGTGCTACGATAGAGGTGCACCATTTTTTCTCCTGAGGTTCCTCAATTCGGGAGGTTAAGACCCCCCCCCAAAACTGATTTGGAGAAAAATAAACTGCAACCGGGTGAAAATTCCATGTGGCTGAGGTACAAGAACAAGGGTATTGAACAAAAATGGCCTATTTCCGACGGTTTTGGGCTAAGGAGCGTCTTTAGTCATTCAGAAAACATTTCACACGAAAACTGCTACCTCTATCGTAGCATGCGTCATATGCTCGATTTCTCGTTGACACACCTTCGGTTATCATACTTTTGTAATTTCATTCCAAAATATCTGGGTCTGTCCTGTGTCCACGGACTATATGGCGCCAACCTTAACATGTAAATACCGGCTACGAGTAAACACGGCCTTGAAGCGTGCTGAGCATATGCACAAAATAACAACATAGGCTCATCGTTGTCTCTTGCTAGTTCACCGCATCGACACTGCGTATTTTGTATACACAACCTTTGTGAACAGGCGAAGCTAACAAGGCCTATACCCGCGGTCTCTCCCAGCTTTTAAGCTGTTGGTGAATTGGGTTTCTGCCACCAAATAAGCCCGTAATGGCCGCTATGATACCTCGTGCACCCGCCATCGCTCTGTGTGCATCAGGCTCTCTCGGCCGCGGCAGCCGCCCTGACGTATATAACAAGGGTGTCTGGCGACGTTCTCGCAAAAGCACGTGGGAAGGCTGCCGCCACAAATGGCCTGGAATCCGAACGTCGGGAGGCGCGCGTCCTCCACAGATCAGGTCACGACGGACTGAACGCGGGGCACCACCCACGGGAAGATGTGATTCCTGCAGCCGTTGCAGCAGAGAAAGCCCGCACAGCTGCCGTTCGTGTCCAAGCCTTGGTGCGAGGGGTCATTGGCCGACGCACGTTTCGTGCTGATAATGCTGCCGCCAGATTTGTGCAGACTTGCGTAAGGGCAAGTACGAAAATACACGAGAAGGCCTGCCATTTCACCGGTGCTGGTACATTTGGAGCACAGCTCGCGGCGGCCACAGTAGTGCAGGCTTTTTGGCGGGGAGTTAGGTCCAGGGACGAGCTCTTCTGTAGGACAGTCGCGGTTGTTATCGTTCAGAGGTGAGGACAGACCATTCTCGATTATGGCCTTTACTACCGGTAGTGGCGTTACCCTTGCACAACGCTTACTCGCGCAGGTTATGCCCCCTATAACCGGGTGGCACACAAAGTTTGACAATGGGCGTGTGTAACCAGGATATCATGACAAACACAACCATGACTAGTCCGACCCTACATCATTGCGAGTTACCGCATTCTTCCTCGTGCAAACGTCGTGAGCGGATGCGTCCACCTCTGTAGGAATATATACGTCCTTGACGCTTGAACGATAATCCCCCCACGAACAAGTACAGGGCCGAAGCGATGCTTACTTTTTCTCGTGGCAACGCCGTACAATGAATATTCGCCCGCAGTAAGCAGGCGCCCGCCCACCATGGAAAAATAACTTTGTCCCTGGCGTTGTTTTGGCCCTCTTCTGGTCAGGTGGAGACGATCAACAATCGTGCTGAGATACTTGGCACGTATTCGAAAATGTGCTCTGCAACACGGGGCGCACGTTGCATACTTGGCCACGGTGCGTTTGGAGGCTCGCTTTAGATCTATATACAAGACGAGCGTAAGCATGTCGGCCTACAGCCGCATCTACCGCACAGCCGCTACGCTTGTGCAACAACGCTGGGTGCAAACAGTAAAGAGAGCGCATTTTGAGGTTCGCTGCGGACATTTCGACGAGGCAGAGCTGTATCTCCGGTCGTTGATTCGTCGACGATCCCAACAGGCCGAACTGGATGGCGTCGTCAAAGCGTTCGATGCCAACCAATTAGCTACGAATTCGGCATCTCTCTGGACGCCCCGTGTCAAGGTTGCCGATGAAGCTTGGTTAGTAGCAGCGAAGAGGCTATTGAATGCCGAACGCTCGCGTGCCTGGGGCCAAGTTTCCGCGGAAACGATCAGAAACTCTTATGCAAACAAATCCAACCGTGCGGCGAGACAGCGGTAAGTACGCCTTTGTCCTGGTTTCACACATTGCATCAACCATGGTTTGTCGGAGCCTTGACGTGTGTTCGAAACAGTTCCCCTGGAGCTATGGCACTTGCTCGAATCAGTTCCCCTTCAGACGAGTGCTCTGTTCGTCCACTCTAATGTGCCCGAACACACTTTGAGCTGTGTAGCGAGAGCCCAGCTTTAAACCACGACTTACGCCAGGTGGCGACCATCACCGTTGAAGGTGGCGACCAACAGCGCAGGTCAAGAAAACCCCAACGCTACCTATAAACCGTAAATGTCGAAACCCTGCATTATTTCCCGTCATCCAGACATGTCACCCCCCCCCGTATGCGGTCAAGATCGACGGCATATGGAGTAAATGCCGCCAGAACCGCTCATGTGGTCAAGAAATTTAGTTTCCGTCGCCTGACCAGTTGTACCTTTTACGTGCTGAAACCGCATAGGGCCTCCGTTGTCAATAAGGGGGCATGCGACTCGTCTGGGCCTGTCCAAGGCAATCTCCAGGCAGATGAACCACCCGTGCAGGCGGCACGGATATCGACCGACTCTGGCACCACGGACCAAAACGACATTGCAGCTGGGTCCAAGGGCAGAAAGGTGTCCACGTGAGTGTTGGAACGATTCGTCGTGGATGCAGCGGCCGAGAAGGGTCGTCCCTTGTTCCATACCCTCGGTTGACCGCCATTGTACGCGAGTCTTTCACGTGAAATGCAGACTGCATATTCAACTGCCGCTGCAGTCTGGGTACTGTCGTTTGAGTGGGGCAAACACAGACGTAAACGACTCTGAAAGAAAGATGCGTGTCGAGGTCTGTCGGTGATAGGGGCTGCAGAGGTCGCACCGAGTTCATTCTCCAATAGACGTGGTAGATATTTGATTCCACAGCTGGATATATTGAGGAATTCATGGGCATGAATCAGAAAACATCGAGTATTGTCACGTGCTGTCGTTGACTTCCCAGGCAATTGATGCTCTCTTCAACTTAGTCTAGAACCGCATGCTATACCCCGGTGTTCTTCAAATTCCTGATGGGTTCTTTACCAGTGCAGTACATGGCCTTAACATGTCTATATGTCATTTCTGAGGCACTCCATCGTTGGTAGGGCTATCGTACACCACACATCGCCTTCTCCTCTGCAGCACCCCCACGTGTGAGTAGTTATCGCGGTACGAATGGAGCATACCGCTCATATTATGTAGCTTCTTGTTTGGTGCAGTCATAACAAGCCGTCAGGTATGCGCCGTCCTCCCGATGACATCACTTCGTCGGCGTGTGTTCATTGCCGAGGTCTACACAGTTGAAACCATACCTGAGATAATCCGCGCAACATATGACCCTGCAAAACGTCAAACAGGTCTAGATTCCGGGTTTTCAAGACTGAAGCAAGCATCAGCGTCAACGTCAGACATGAATGTTCGAACGAAACGCGCGTAGGTGATGGTAACAGGGGGCAGGGAAGCGACGGATTAGGCGGCTCCCCAGCAGATCAACAGGTGGAGCTCGACGCCCATAAATCCAGTACAATCTTGACCCCGAAGGCGCCCTTATCGGTGACATCTCGAAGGAGCAACATCGCGAGGGTTGATGATCAATTTGCCGCCGCCCCGTTTGGGACCGTGACGACACCCAGGAGGGATACACCGGGAGGTGCGCAATGTGATCACTATCGTTACCATTACCGTTATGACCATCCAACAAAGTTCGACGTAAGCTTCAGCGTCAATTACTCACATCCACTCCCAGAAAGAAGAATAAGAAAACCGAGGGAAAGCTATTCATGACGTCCAGTAATCGTCGTATAGACGAATGCGTCGGTTACGGAGACCTACAGGACGTTGTCGTACTGAATTCACGGAACAAGAGTAGCCACTATTACGCCCGAATCACACCTTGGTCTGGTTTAATTCGCAAGCGGTTCATCATCGATAAAAGCCGTGACGGGCAACTGGTCTTCGTCATGTTTTAACGTACCAAATGATGACTGTTCTGTCGCTGCCCTCTCTTCCCCATATACGTGCGCAATATCCGTCGGCATGCGTGATGTTGTTCCAACCTTCCCTCATCTTTAGGATTGTGTATTCTACCCGAGCGACCACAAACGGCGCGAGAATCGGCCGCGAAAGAAACGAGCGCTGCGATCAGGACCGTGCCTCCCACCCGAAAGCTGCCGTCTTTGTCACAGTTGCGGGTGCTCCTCAACGCGCTCATGCACTCGCCTGTGGGCGCGATACAGCAAGTGGGATTTCTGCTTGTGCTGTTTGTGTCCGTCGTGGAAGCGAGTCTTCCCACCATCGACGCTATCGCCGCCACTTCGATCGCGGGTCGTCCTGTTGCTCCGACCGCTGATAGTAGCATTGTTGTCGCCAAGGCAGACAGTGAGCGGGCGACCAAGATAGTGGCGGCTGCGAAGGCGAGACGGGCAAGGGGTAGCCGTCTGACAGAGGAGGGGGGGAAAGCACCTGTAAAGAATGTGCAAAATGTCAAGATTGAGAGCCTCCGACGCTGGGCGGCAAGGCGTAACCAGAAGTCACAACAGCTCCTGCGCCTTCTACAGGCAACGTCGGAGATCGGCATTGAGGATGCATTGCTCGTTCGGTACCACGCCGAGGGCATCGAACGGCGCGAGGCGGGCAAGGTGAAAAACGTTCTTGCAGCGCGCGTGAATGGGCATGGTGATGGCATAGAGTAGATGAGACGAAAACGTATTGTACATAACTGGCACAAAGAAACACGCGTCTGCAGCGTTCGAGATATTCATCCGAAAATATCAAATGGTTAGATCGCGTGTATATTTGCTTAGCCGGCATGCTGTCGTATCCGATTTACGACGCACACGACCGTCGAAGGCTGTAGACGTTGCAAACCAAAGACGCTCTTAACCTATAGAATCGCGGCGACCAACAACTACCAAATAGTCTCTGTACTTCGAAAAATGATTATCTTGTCACCATTGGCTATGGTATTGGTTGTTCCAGGCCTCAGGACCCCGTCGTTGCCTCTGTACCCGGCAGGCTCTCTCAGCCGCAGCTGCCACCCTATTATACATAACTAGGGTGTCTGGCGACACTATATCGAAGGCACGTTCTGACAATGTCGCCACGGAAAACGTCGTAGCGGAAATCCACGGGACCATCCCCGCACAAGAATTCCACCACAGCAGTCCATACGCGGATCGAGAGTCAATTCCCGTGGACGCCGCCACAGCAGGAATGCGCACGACTGTCGTTCGTGTCCCGGCCTTGGCGCGAGGGGTCGTCGCTCAACGCGCGTTCCACGTTGAAAAGGGGCTTAAAAGTGCGCACGTGGGTTCAATCTCTCCGGTGATGACTTGTCTGGAGATGGCGGACGAGTCATCGCTAGTAACTGCGGGGGGCCTTTCGAAGGCAGATAAATCACGTATCTGTGGAGCAAGTGGCCAAGAGATTCCCTCGGATTCTTCTTCAAACGACAACAGTCCTGTGGCTGGACAAAAGTAAGTACACTATGTTTTAATTCCGAGCATCCCTCTCATCATTGATAGTCAGGCCCATATTTTTGCCTCAAATACCCGGAGGAGTGCTCGTTTCATCCCCTCTGACCAGTATGCACAATAGGCGCTGTGTGGTGAGAGTCCGGGCATGAACCAAGCCGCACGTCACGTGTAAGCCCCATCCAAGCTGGCTGCGTTCAGATCGACGTCCCCTTGTAGATATTGCAACCGTAATGTCGTGTGGGGTCCGACAGTGCAAGTCACCAACTCCCATCGTTGCGGATACATACACCATAAACTTGAAGGCATTTTCTAATATGTTCTCCCGACATAAACCCGTTCGATATGACCGCGGAAAATTCAAGTAGGTCTATCTCTCTGGATCCGGACACTGGATCCGGCGGTGGCAGCAGCAGCAGCAGCAGCAAAGAACCGGGCTTCTTGAGCGACAAGAGCGGCACATCGAAGTTCGCGGGCGGTTTTATGCTCGAATCAAACACCATTTTGTCAGCGTACACCAACAGTAAATCTTTCAGCGAAACCGGCGTCAGTAGCGAGGAGGGAAACAACCCACTGGAAAATTCCACGATAAACACATCCGAGGACACCTTCACCCAGCAGGCCGACACCACATCGGCCATGGATTCAACTATGACCTTGCCGTTCGGTAGAAACCGCGTCATCAAAGCCGGTGGCCCACCACCCACCATCCAACAGGCGATGGTGACATTCGATGAAGCGATTGTGTGGCCAAACTCCAATTCGGTCAAGGCAGACGAGGCACCCGTTGCGGGCGCTGAGAATCTGCCGTATGGTGGCGGCCAGATTATCGGGTACAACGGGCAGGTTATCTCCAGCAAAACCCACAGCGGTGCGTGCATTTAACAACTCTTTGACGTCAGTCTTGGACGGCTTGTAGTGACAATGGGTCTCTCATGATAAGCCACAACATCAGTGAACGTGTCCCAACTTTTGTGGATACAAGGAGAAGCATGCACCTCCCAGTAGTAGAGAACTACGCAGTGCCACAAGTATTCACTGACCCGAGCGCCGGGTCATAACTGAAATAACCCCTCCTCCCCCTCCCCTTCCACACGTACCGACCCTATGCTCCCAAACAGTGCCGTCCTTCTCCCTATCGCAAACGACCTCGCCGCGACGGGAAGGAACACCCAATATAACGTCGCCTTCAGAGGCGCCCACGTCTCCTCCTGACAAAATGTGCCCGTCGACTCCTCCATCGACTCCATCTCCTCGTAGACGACGACGCCGCGAGGGTGGTCGAACTTCCCCTGGGCGGCTGCGGAGTCGGGCTTCGTCGCTATCTGTGTTCCGCGTGTCTACCGCCGCCCGCAGACCGCAGGAGCCGCTCTCCACGCCTCCGGTTTCCCCAGATCGGCTCCAAACGACGGACTCCAGGGAAGTGTCTAGTTGCATTGCACGTGCAGATAACTCAGCAACAGAGGCAGAAGACCCCAAACAGGCGGGGCTTATCTTGCCCGGGGACTCAGCGAAAAAGGAACAAGGTTCCAGCCAGGCAGGGGTGAAAACTCCCGCTAGCGATCTACTTGTCAGCTGTTTGCCCGCGGCCAGCATCGGCTCATCTTCCCACGACACTGCTGTCCGGCCGACAATGAGATGGGGGCTGGAAGGGACGTACCAGCCTCGTCGTCGCCCTGCGCTATCAAGAACGGGGGGACCACCAAGTTTGCCGGTAGCGCGTTTCCGGCCCACCGTTTGCGCCAAGTCGAAGCTACTGCGGGAACAAATTGTACCCGAATCTGACGACGACAGCGACGACGACAGCAACGCCCCCCCGACGGCTGGCACTGCTGTGCACCTCCACGGCAAGAGCGTAAACGGTGCGACTGAGTAGGGTTCTTGAGATTTTTCTCGTTCCAACACCGAACGAATCATTTCAGCTACCGGTTCCTTCATACCGTATTGGGTAGCACTGGATGATTCCGGCGTTGTTACATCCACATTAACAACTTTTCTTCCCTCCTATTTTTCGCGACACAGCCTGGCTCTCGTATTCGTTTCACTACGTAAACAGGCTGGAGAAAGGACGGGGACGAGCTACTGGAGACGGGCATTTTCCCGCCCGCGCGCTTTTTGCAATTTCGCACTTGCCCCCGCTACTGGTGCTACCAAGACTACGTCCTCAACGATCTGGAGAAGAAGATGTGCGCGAGAATTCCGGCCGTCCTCGTGGGAGGAGGCGCAGGCGTTTTGATCGCAGATATGTAAGTTCAACTTCAAAGGCTACCGTGCTTCGCGATATAATCATTGAGGTTGTGGTCTGCTGTGTCGCTTATCGACCTCCCCAAAGTGAATCAACAGGCAATTGTCACGGCTTGCAATATTAGTTCGTGTGTCTGTCATTACCGCCTATTGAATGGTGCTTATTTTATACACTGTCCGGAACGTCATTTTTCTTTTGTCCCAAGCATTGGTTTATGTTTTCGTTTCGTCGAATATGACAGACTTGGGTGAAGGGTAGGGGCGCATACCACAACCTTGCGGTGGTCAAGCAGTTCACGGTGTTGTGCGATAGCCTCCGTCTTTTCCAACGGGTAAAATTGACGATATCGGTCACCTTTCTCTCACCCCCCCCCGACGCTAAACCTGACAGCGTTGAGGAGCACGGGCGACCTGCAGTTGAGATAGCGATCGAGCGCTCCGTCCGGAGCGCCTTCAACGGAAGCTCACGCGACACCCAGTGGTTTCCCAAGTCGTCTGAAGAGCTCCAGGCAGGCCGCGATAGCTTGGCATTGTCCATCGCTAGTGAAACAGCCGCGGGTGCTGGGCAAAACGGGACCACCGAAGTCGAGGAAACGACTAATGCCACCGTGGGTGCTCGTGGTGCTGAAGCAATCTCTGACGCCCGTGCCCTGGACGGGGCCTCAGAGCTGGCGGCCCAGTGGCGTACAAGCCTAAAAGAGCAGGAGAGGGCGCTACAACAGTGTCAGGCTCGTTACTGCAGCGCCCCCAGCTTGACTCCCGGAATGCGAAGAGCGGTGGGCATTCCTGCTACCGATGTCGCTTGTGACCCCTTGACATCTTTGAAAGCGAAGACCGAATCAGAAGATTCGGGGCTGGCGGCTCTATACGGCACGAGTCTTCAAGAGCAGGAACAACTTTTAGCGCTGAGCAGATTTTAGTGATGTGCAGTGTTCATCAGAACAATGACATCCTTGGGGGCGGAACCCAAGCCCAGTCAAAAACCTTGGAATGGTTGAGAGCGACGGAGGACCAGTTTTTGACCGTGCGTGGTGGTTACTGGGGTACAGCTTTGGCTGAGCGACGTTTTCTTTATTTATTTACCACGTTTTGTTTATCATCTTTAAGCCGTGGTCGCAGGTATCATTCCTTCTCCTCCACGGTATTTGCCTGCATCCTAGTAGCGAGGAAGGTTGAGCATTGGTACCGCTCGTCGATTTGATTCGAAGCTTGGCTTTGTCTGGTATTGATCTGATACTGGGCTACTTCAGACATTTGACAATATTGGTTGGTGGGAAGTTGTAGTGTACTATGACCAACAACCGACATTCGTTCGTGCGTCAAGGCGTGGCGTCGACATGCTGGCCACCGAGCAATCTTATCTGCTTGACCAAGAGAGCTAGTACCTTCTCGGCAGCGAACATGAATCATTTGCTTTGGCTTGTGCGTGACCGCCCCGTCGTTGCCAAAGCCCGCGTTCAGGCTTGTTTGATGACCCGCGGAAACGGCCGCAACTAGAAAGCCTATCAGGCCGCAGCGAGCGAGGGCATCTACATACTGAGGGGAGACGAGGTCGAGCTCGTTAGGCGTGGAGCGTGATAGACTCCCTCGCTCCATATCCTGACGTGACGAAGAGAGGAGTAGCGGGCGTTTGTAAACGGGTGTGATTGGTGTTGGTTCGACACGGTTGCCCTATTAGAGATGTGCACAGGAAATTGAACAATCTCTGTCGTTACGTCAGCAGGAGTGCCGAAAACGATCGATGCCGTTGCCAAGAGATATTCGAATTTGTAAGGCTAGGAACTTTTTATGTCTATAATATAACGGTGCGAAGTCGCGACTGCTGGAGGTTGCGCGATGGTAGCCGAGGCGAGCACGCAAACCTACGCACAAACCTACAATGAAAGGAAAGTCGTGAATATTCCAAATGGTGTCTCTACCCTCCTTCCTCCCCCGTCGTCAGCCCTTCGAGGCGTGTGTCGCTTGCTCAATGTTTCCAGAGTCAAGCGATGCCTCGGTAGGGAGACGGGGAAAATTTTGTGGCCAAACCAAAGCTCCCTCCTCTGCTGAGGAGGTCATCAATACCTCTACCCCCTGCACTATGGTGGTGGCTGGGTACAAGAGGCACCCCACGGCAGTGGTGGGTACACCTCAACCGCACCTTTCCCACCTCAGCCCTCCTCGAACAATTCTCACAACCAGACGAACGACGGCAGTTGTGTTCCTACCTTCAATCCACATCTCCTTACCACGCACTTCGCACAAGAAGACAACGATGTCCGAAGTGGCATTTTTGGGGTGAATGGGAGAGAGCAGTGGGTAGCTGATTCGTGCGCCCCATTTCATGTAACTGGTAACCCCGTTGGTATGATAGAGTGTGCCCTCCCCCCACATGGTAGGAGTATTTTGGTCGCAAGCGACATGAGGTCGCTGCGGGGGCAGCGCTTTGGAAAAGTATCATAGCAAGCAGGGCGTAGCTATCTTGGACGTAGTTGATGTACCTGGTGTGCAATTTAACCTGTTGTCGCTCCATGCCTTCATGTCTAAAGACTCCGTCTCGCTCGATGCTGAAGGAGTTTACATGTGGGATGGAGGTTTGTCTTTCTTGCGTAGGGACGCTGGGTCTAATGTAGAGGCCACTAGGGGAGTTGAGACCCTGATTGCTGCCGCCGTGTTGGTTCCCGGAAAGACGAAGATAATTGAAAATAACGACCTTCATGTTTCTCTCGCACATTTCCATTCTGGAACCCTTCGAGAAACGGCGCGGCAGATGGGAACTAAGGTGTTTGGGGAGTTGGTTCCGCGTGCTGGGTGTTCCGAGGCGAAGGGAAGAAGGACTACAGTACCGTGGGCGACCGAGTGCCGCTCCACCAGGCCACTGGAACGTCTCTTCGTGGGTCTGTCGGGGCAACAACCTACGTTTGCCCGCCGTGCTCAGTACTTGATGGTTATCGTCGACGACTACTCGCGGATGGGATGACCGTATTTCTTGAAACCCTAGTCCGACGTCCCGATGGCCTTCGCTGGTTTCCTGGCGGCCGTCAATGCCAAAGGGGTCCCGTCCATCGTGGGGTGCATTTGCTCGGACAACGGACCGAATGCACCAAGCGACGGGGAGTTCGTGGCGTTGCTCAACGAGCGTGGGATCCGCCGCGAGTACACGCCCGTCAATTCCCGGAAGCACGACGGTGTGGTTGAGCGTCGAATGACCATGGCGCTCGAATTTGCTATGGCGTCCCGCTTGGAGCCCCCTCGTCTGTTTGGTGATGCGAAGATGCCGCCGACACAGCCCCTCTGGACTAAGGCGTTCAAATACGGCAGTTACGTCATCAACATGATGGAAAGAGTCCGAGACAAACCGGACGTGCAATCACCATACCGAATGTTTCACGGGAGAGAGCCGTTTGCGCGGCTTCTCTCGTTCCTGAAGCCGGGCTTCCACCACGTTAGGAAAGCCCTAAAGTCGAAGCCGAGCGCGGAGGCTTGATTCTACCTGAACGACGGAAACAACCACTGCGCAGATTGTTGCAAGATTCTGTAAATGTTTGGACGGACGTCATACTCCCGCGACGTTACTTGAGAGCACCTCAGGCAATCGCTTACAGGGGTACTTCCCCCGGAGGAGAAGAGCTCTCCGCTGCCACCGTCGCCGCCGCCGTCCCCGGGTACGCCGGAACCCCTGGGAATATTGCGAGCCGCCGCCGCCGCCGCCGTCGCCGCCGCCGCCGCCACCTCCGCCGTTGGTGCCGCAACAGCCACTGCAGCCACAGCTTTCAAGGCGTGCTGCCCGGGAGCTGGGTATAGTTACAACCCAGGCCCGCAGGATGACGGTGTGCAGCGGGGCATGACTAAGGGGGAGACAGTGCGAGACCGAGAGGCTGCGGCGAATCCGGATGGTGACGATGTGCAGCTTGGCAGGACAAGGGGGGAGACTGCGCGACACCGAGAGGCTGCGGGGCATGGGCTGCTGTCGATAATGGCAGCGAGAGAAAGCGTAGGCCACGTGAGTTTTCACCAAGCCCGTCGCACGATAATCCCCCTCTTCCCACACGCCAGGTGAGCGAGCTTTCAACGTCGAACACGTATGCTTAAGCGTGTAGGGACGAGTACGCGACCGTTTGGAGGCACGCGATGGACAAGGAGCACCGTGGACTGGCGAGCGCGGGGACGTTTGGGGAGATGTAGCAACCAGACGGGCTGAATGTCATCTCGGCGAAATGAGTGTTCGCCTGGAAGCCCAACGAGCATGACTATGTGGTTCGAGCGAAGGCGAGACAGGTGGCGCATGGTTGTAAGCAACGTGAAGGTGTTGAATTCTTTGAGACCTTTGCCCCGACGCCTGCTGCGTCTTGTTTTCGTTTGTTGGGTGTTATTGCATGCTAATTGGGTTTGGATTTGTGCCAGTTTGATGCCGAGCAAGCATTCGTTCAGTCAACTCTGGAAGATGATGTTTTTATGCGATCGCCCCCTGGTTGCGGCGAAACGTCCGGTAAGGTAATCGGGTTGCACCGCAGCCTTTTCGGCTTAAAGCAAGCGTCGAGATCGTGGCACAACCATCTTATCACCCACATGAAGAGTCTTTGATTTGAGCAGAGCCTCGCTGATGCGTGAGTCTTGCAATTGATCGAGTCAGGCTCTGTCTCCATAGTAAACGTGGTTAATGTGGATGGTATTTTTGCAGTAGGGCTTAAGGCTAGATGCGACCAGTTTTGTGAAGATCTGAACCACCTTGTCCCAATCAACAATCTGGGCGAGTTGTGGTGGTATGCTTGTTGTCATTTTTCAAGGGATTAGGATGCTGGTACTTTTACGAGTTCGGTACCAGCTTTCGCTGAAGATACCGCGGCGATGTTAGTTCTGGGAGGATACCCCGCTTTCGACTGGTCTGAAGCTCGAGGAATTCGACAAGAACCAACCCGTGGGCGATTGTCCTTTTCGCGAGTTTGTGGGATCCTTGATGCGGCGTGCGATTCAAACACGACCGGATATTGCAACGCGGTGAGAGCGGTAGCAAGATACGCAAACCAGCCTAGAAAGGTACACTGGAGTACAGCGATTGGTATTTTGGGGTATGTCTTTTCTACGGGTGATTTCGGCACTACATTCCAGAAGGGTTGTGGGCTTGAGCTGATAGCGTTTGCAGGTGCTGACTATGCTAGTAAAGCCACTGACAGGAGGTCAGTTTCAGGTGGTGCTACAAAATGTTTGCGGGAGCATGTGTGTGCTAGTTTTCGAGAAACCGGAAATGCGTCACGGTCTCAACCACTGATACCGAGTATGCAGCACTGGCAGACACCAATAAGGAGGCGATGTTCTTGCGGTTGGTATAGGAGCTTTATTTTTCCGGGGTTTGGTACAGTATGTATTGCGGTGTTCGAGGATAATGAGGGGGCGAAGAACCTGGCACAAAACCCAGAGTGCACGTCGAACTCGAGGCACATCGACGTGCGACGCACCTAATTGACAGAACTTTTGTTTAAGGGGGAGTTTGGTATTACCAGTGTCGAGTCGGATGATCAGCATGTACACGTTTTGACAAAGCCGCTCGACTACACACGGCGTTTTGCTATAACCGGGATTTTCTCAGGAACGTTTGATGCGTTTTTCGGATTGAGGGTAGTTATATCTTGATTTCAGATTACGGATTTTTACGCGTCAGTTTTTCGGGGAGCTATTTTGTTATTTGAGATGTAGCTTCCGAGCAATGCAAAACGTCCCCCAGCTACGTGCGGTTCGTCTTGCAGCGTGCGGATTATAAGTAGATCGGTTTTCTGCGGTGTTTTTATTCTCGTATAATAAAGAGTTGGGTTATTCCGGTTCAGCTGGACCCTACACTGGCTACTGATATTTCGAGAAATTCGGGGATAATCAGAGAGTTTATTTGGGTTATAAATCCGAAGAAAGAGGCCGTTTTCCCTGGCTAATTTCGTGGATAATGCCGTTTTTCCTGGCAATGGTTTTTGAGAGTATTTGGTGTTTCCAGCGTGAGGCTGTTGATATTTTGTTTGAGGTTTTGAGTTAATTTGAGAATTTGATTTGAGAATTTGATTTGAGAGTTGTGACATTTTGGAGTGGATGATTTGAGCTTTCGTCGTGCATGTTTGGTTTTCGAATTTGCTCTGAGATTGAATTGCATTTATTGTGATGTTGCGATATATGAACAATGCGATGTCGTGCTTTGTCACGCACAGCGCCGGGGGGATATCAGTATATTCTCCGTGTGGAATGAGGACGGGGGATGCTGGTTGTCCTCATGAACACGGCGGTTATGATCCATTTTATATTAAGGATTTTCATGAATTGATGAGGCATTTAAATATAAGGCATGAGGGGACACTCGGCGGGAGGAGTAGAATCCTTATTTTGCCGATCTCTAGAGACCAATCAATACAACACTACACCCACACGAGGCCTGCGCTTCCAGTTGAGCAGGAAATGACCCAAACAGCAGCAGTACAGACAGGCACCACAGTGACAGCACGCCTTTCACACCTCTTCTACGTACTGCGTCAACGAGTCTGGGACGAAAGCGGCGACCCCCCGATACGACCGGTGATGAATGCAATTTTTTCCGTGGATACCATCTACGACCTCTGCTTGGCGCAGCCCAATAAGAAAAAACAAGGCGCGCGAGGCGCACCGAATTTGTGCTTGAATATATAGCTCTTCGTGCTTTGGAAACTTACAACACTTTACCTAGGTGCCTCTTCTACAGTGCATGAATCCATCATGTACTCGCGTAACACACCTGACACCAGGAGTTTCCGTTGTCGATAGGACCCCTATCGCACGGGAGGCCGTCCGGAGCATTTTCCCTTCGCCCTTCGGGGCTATCCTCGTGGAACGAGGCCACCACGGAACATTGCGTGCAAACGCTCACGAACGCGATGCGAGCCTGGGTCACATCTAGAAGGTACCTGTCCACCGGGCCCCAGTCTTTGAAGTTGGGACGTATTGTTAAAAAATACGTAAAGGCTCCGAGCGGCTGGTTCACCACTGTCCGGGCGGTGTGTCCCAGCGCATTCGGAGGAGAAGTGGGGTGCCAGTGGCAATATTGAAGTCTTCACACATGGTATTGAATTTGGCCCATGAGAAGGGGGTACTGTCGTACCGCTGGACTTCGAACGGCGTCGCCTCCTCTTGTCGCCGTAGTCATGTGACGCGTTTGCCACCGTCGTTGCACTTGCGGGTCGGCGCGACGGCATGCTTCGCCGTGTGCACGGCGAAAATATGTTGTTATATGTGTTTTAATCATGGCGAGATGGGTGCTGTGTCACGCTTTGTGTTGTTTTTTTCGCATGCCTCCCAAAACTGTTCAGTGCGCATTTTATTTTAACATGTACATGACAAGTGCTCATGTCCCTTTCCGGCGGCACGTAACTCGAAAACTTGTTTTTTTCGCTAGCAGCCGCAGCTTTAACGCAAACTGTATGCACTAATCAGTAGACTCTAACGAGAGCATAGTATTTTTTTCAGGTACGCTTGTGAGGGTGCAAGAGGTTACTTAAGGCTGAACAATTACGCCTCGGCGTTATTCCCATATTTCAAGGATACTACGAGTACACGATGGCGTCTGGACGTGTTGTGGAATTTCTCTGTTGCCCTTCGGATAACTTGATGGAACATATCTCACACGTGCATTGGACCTGTTTTAGTTGTTTTATTCACCGGGGCCTATTGGCGATTTTATCGATGTTTTCCGACAATATTCAATAGTTCACCACTCTACTGAATTTTCTGCTGAGAATGCTGCCGCTACGGTGAAGCGATTGCAATACTGTTGTACGGCGTTTGACGTGTTACCACTCTATCGAATGCGCTGCTGCTGCTGCGGCTGTCACTGCGGTCCCTGCTTCCTCCGCGGCGGATAGCACAACTTTAGCTATTCAAAGCCGCATGCACCACGGCCGCTCCCTTCATAGTGCCCAGCAACACTTTCATAACACCGTCCGTGGTGGCCTGAGCCTGCCTTACCCGTGCAAGAGCCCGCAACTTAACTGCCCGTCACTGCACCCACCGCATCAACCCCACCGTCGAGACCATCAGGCACCGTCAATAACCTCCAATTGTTCCCTCCTTTTTCGCGGGATGCACCGCGAGTAGTTCGAGTACCGCTAGCTGAGACGTCGAATTCCCCTCCGTCTTCTTGACCCCCTCGGACATCGATAAGCGCCAGAGGATCTCGAAGCAACTGCGAGATGGGCAAGCCTCTACGCCCCAGGCGGGCTGGTCGCTCGCCGGCTACACGATAGGTCGGATATGCGCCTCCCCCCGCGTCAATAAGTCGACGGAGCATGTACAAGAGGATGGAGAATATCCTCAGCGCTAGCTCGATCCGCAGTGAATAGATTTGGAGGAGCGAAACCCCCCCGCCGACCCAGCAGCTGCTAGTGCTCTTTTTCTGTTTGTAGTCACTGTAACTACCACCACTGGAACCATCACCATCACCTGAGGCTTAGATTGCTTGTTGGGCGGCGAGGTAGGCTTCGAAAGCCTCCGCCGCAATGCCTTCGAACTCGGGGATAGATACTCCGGATTATCGTGCCATCTCAGCCAAAATGTAGGAGTTGGTCACCCCGTAGATTCGTGTACGCCACCCTGCCTTCGATAGTCAAAGCACCGGTGGTCTGGGCAGGCTCCTCGGTCACTCCGCCTGGTAGGAGGTCTGCTTGCACAGGAGGAGGAGCGGACGCTTCGGATGCTGCGCATCTGGGGTTTCTTGCCTCGGCAGGCCGCGCGGAAGAAGCACGTTCGCAGATCTTGCAGTCGAACTCGAGGCGTCGCTCTGCCAGCGCTTTTATGCTGTCGCTCAAGATCTTGGTATGCAGGAGGTATGGAATTTACGAGTAGGTGGCGTAGGGCTGCGGCAGCGGCAGCAGCGGCAGCAGCAGTACAGCAAAACACTAGTAACTGTGCCGATTTTCACGCACGGTTTGATGAAAAATACTTGGAATTAATGTAGGATGTAATTGCTTTTGTTTTGCCGAGTTTAGTCTGACTGTGCGTCTACGTGTACCTGGCACTGCTGGGTTCTCGCCGATCTGGATTGACAATTAGCGAACTCCGGTAGGCAGAGGGGGGGGCATGGTTATGCACCCTTCACCACCGAAAGCTAATATTTGATTTACAGCTCGCGCTTATGTTCTCTTGTACCTTCAGCACAAGAACATGCGAAGTCAGACGTTAAAATTCTGAGTTAAGAATGCTTCGGTTCGGTTTCCGAAAGGAATGCATCGTGTTCCACAGCAACATGGTCTAACAGCGCTCGTAGCTGTGTCAATGACCCTTTAAGATTGCCCGCCGAAACGACGCTGTCTGCCATCGCAATAATCCTATATTGAAACATGTACTGGGGTCATACTCCGTTGCTTTCTAGGCAGTTTTGTTGGCCGTTGAGCTGGGATCACATGTCTGCCTTTGTCAATATGTTCGACAAAACAAACTGCACCCTCAGCCAACTGCGGACTGGTAACATCCGCGACGGTTCTTGAATCGGGTGTTATGGCCCGTCTGCCTTAACCGGCAGCGTGCAAGGGACGATGGAATTTGCGCCGTCGCCCATTCACGCGCTTCTGCGGCGGACGAAGCTGGTGCGGGGGTTGTATTAGCTGCACGTGCGCCAGGCACAACTTAGGTAGCCTACCGCGTGCCCACCAGGCAAGCCCGGATGTAAACACGAACCATCTAAAATTTATCTGAGGGGTTTGACTGAATATTTACCTCCTATATTTGTAGCAACGTGAGCTAAGCACATGTCGAAGCGATGCTGCATGTCCAGGCAGGCCGTCGAGAAAACATGACGAGAGCTCATACATCAACCAGGCGACTCCGAGCCTCTCCTACCTACACATCACCGAAATTAGTTTGAAAACAACAACTAGAAATATGCCGCGAAGATTCGAGTTGGTGTGTCTGCAATATAGGGGCGGGGGGGGGGGTCGACATACATTAGCGTGTGCAACGAAGATTAAAATGGTGCCGCCCATCGGTAGAGCACCGACTCTGTGGATTCATGCTGTTAGCGAGCTGGGGGAGATCCTCCGAGAGGTTCGAAGTGATTGTTTTTGCGAAGATATAGTTCAGCACCTGCGCAAACGTGACCCACGAGTTAACGCCGTTCAGGTCGTTTGCGATCTGCACCTTTGCAGCGGGCGTATCGTCAACCTATACCGGCACAGTTATCCCCTGCCACACCCATACGGTGTCTCTATCAGGCGAAACAAGGGCGAGGACGGTGTACGTTGCGGCTATGACACAACGGTGTCAGTGCTATCGACTTCGCAGCGGCAGCGACCATGCGATAGTCGCAGAATCAGTGGCCTAGACACAGCTGCTCTGTGAGAGCGGCACATCGGTATACAAGTCGATAGCTTGCAGCTGTAGCAGCTGCTGCCGCCGCCGCCGCCGTTACCTCCGCCACTTCATGCGCCCGCCTCCACGCCGGCTCCGCCTGACATGTGTGTAACTCTGAACCTCCAATCCGACCCCGTATATGTTCTGCATCTGTAGCCTGCTCCGAAATGAGTTGAATCTGGCTTCTCTCCTGATATCGAACTCGGAGGAACAATTGGAATACGAGGAGTTTGCGACATCTGTTCCACAGCAAAAGCAGCGGGGGAGGCCGTTCCATTGACCGAGCCGTTGGGGTGGCCTGGATGGACCTCTCTTATCCTTAGTATGTCTCCCACAATCTCTGTTCTCTGGCTTTGGGTTTGTTGGGACTGCGCAATGACAGGGGTTGGCACTCGTTCTACGAGTCCTCCATTGAATCAAATTCATGTAGCCGCCTCTGTCTCTTCGATTGCTGCAATTTCGTTGCTCCCGAGATTACTACGTTAATCGTAGCTCGATTCAAGTTCTGAAAGGGACAGGTGCTACGATAGATAGAGGCTGCGCTTTTTGCCAAAATAATATATCTGAACGATGGGGCTTCCTTGTTCTTAGAGTCCAAGCCGGGATGCCCTGACCGCCTTACGGTCTGACGAGTGTTCTTATGTTTGTTGTATTAGAGGACAGAAAGGAGAGAAGGAGCAGAGAGCGGAGTGCTGGAGCTCTCCCCTCATGAGAAAATTTCCAGAAAAACGTCTACGAATATATACGCAACCCTCTACAACTTTTGTAACCGTCGTACTGTGACGATCCAAACTAACATCGTCCCTGGCTCTTCACAGCCGTGACGAGAACGAACGGGCATCCAAAACAACAAGCTAGGACCAAAAAACAGCCAACGACAGTCCCATGGGAGTAAACCCGGCCACCAGGCCAAACCTCCTGTATATCTTACAGCATCCAAACCGTTGCGATTGTAGCAATGGCCGCAATCAAAACGATGACCATGGCCAGAAACAAAAATGTCAAGTAGCGCCCTACTCACCTATGCCCCTCAAAGTAGCGTGGGATGGCGGCCTGACAAATTATTCCTCGCATGACTCAAACATGGTACTCATCGAGTAATGCTCACACCCTTTACTCATCCCCCAATTGTAGGTTCAACCAAAACTTACGGTGATATTTAAAAGAGGTCGCAGCAAGGGATTTCGTCAAAATGTACGCATGCTGCTCTTCCCAAGCTACGAATTGAATGTCAATTTTCTTGCACTAAGTAGCTCTCGAACAAAATGGAACCGCATATCTATGTGCTTGCTTCGCGCAGAACTAAAAGGGTTCTCAGCCAGCGGCATGGCCCCTTGATTATGTTCAAAAACTCGGACACACGATCCGGTTAGCTCTGGACAAATAAACGATAGTACAGCCCTTGTCAACAGAGCCTCCTTCACCTTCACCCAGGGCTACATACTCTGTTTCTGCGGTAGACAACGTAACGCACCTCTGCGTGCTACTTTCTCACCTGACGGCAGCACCCCCCAAGGCAACTACCGCCCCTGACACCGAGCGCCTGTCATTCGACTTATCAGCGTAGTCAGCATCGCCGTATGCAGTCAGATCCAATCCCGAACCCCTTACAAAAGTCAAACCCATACCCCTTGTCCCGTGGAGGTATGCCATGATCTTGCAGAGCTGCTTTCCAGTGCCTGTCGGTGAAGTTGTGAGATAGGCGCACCACAGCGCGCACCACGTTCGAGATGTCTGACCGCGTCATGGTCGACAGTAACATCAGACTGCCGACAGCCTTTCTGTACGGCCAGTTTCCCTTTGGTTCGCCCTCCTCTCTTGGACCTAATTCAACGCCAGGGGTCACGGGGATGTCAGAGGACGAGTTTACACCCAACCAATTCAGCATGCTTTCAACGAAAGCCTTCTGCGTGATCTCTAGCGTGCCCAATTCCCAGTTACGCTTGAAAGCACAACCAGTATACCACGTTAACTCGCCGAGGTTGCTCGTGGGAAACTTAGTATTTAATGCGGCATAAAAGTCTCTGCATGCCTCGTCCGATCCTGCAAAATCACAGTGTCATCTACTTGAACGGCCATTGTCAGTTCTACCGTGCCATCCACAACCATGCGCAAAACACAAGGATCAGTCCTACACTGCTCCATGCCGAATTCTACCACGGTCTTTACCAGTAGTCGTCCGGCCCATTGCTGTCCACTCTGCTTTAGACCATATAGTGATCTGTTAAGGCACACTATCATTCCTGACATGTCACCACACCCATCGGGTAGTTTTATGTATATATTTTGCGCGGACAAAAGCATGTGCTATGTCCAAATGGAAAATCTTCAGACCTTGCTCATTTGCAATGGCCGCCACAATTTTGATTGACGCTGACGATAGAGTTGGTGCAAACGCTTGGAAATAATCTACATCTTGCACCTGGCAAAGCCCTTAGCCACAAGGCTTGCTTTTGTCTTCGCTATGATACCATATTTGTAAGTCTTGTACGAGAATAACCATTTGCACCTACAGGTTTCCTCCCCCGCGGCGGAGTCGCAGCTTCGTATGTACCGGTCGTTTAGTGACCGTCCAACTTCTTCATGACCTTACGCCACACTGCTTTGTATTGGGAACGCTATACATTTGCTACGGATTTTGGGGGCGGTTCTACTGGAAAACCACTCGGCATGCACACGTTTGACTCCCCTTTATTGTCTTCCACAGCAGACTCTCCAGCCATCATGGCCATTGCGTCCTCCGTCGTCCAGGGTGTATTCGCCAGTATACTCCCAAACTCCGTCGACTTTTGCACTGCCGCAAACATCGCGTCCTCGATCACACGCTGACGTTGAGAAGGTTCACCCTGCAGGCGTTCGCTCTGACTCCGGGTCCGGCCTCTTATTGTCGGGGGCAGCCGTCCCCAGCTACTGAGATCGTGAGCTTTCTTCCCCGACAGGACTGCGGGGGGATCATGGTAGTTCCCTTGGTCGGTGCCGGTGGCTGCTGATGCGCCTGAGTCCCTTTCGTCTCCCCCTGCCGGGATCGACGAGGCGCTCACCGCACCCCCTTGAGACGAATCCATCGTCTCGACTGTTTCGACCCTCCCTGCCAGGACCGAGGAAGCGTCCACCGCGCCCCCTTGAGACGAGTCCGTCGTCTCGGCTGTTCCATTGCCAGCATCGCCGGCGACAGGTGCCTCCTGTGAGCGCTCCTGCAAGCACGCGTGCTGATCAAACCCCCACGTCACGTCGAGGTCGGTCAGGCGAGCCAGATCTTCGTCCTGCTCGTCCATCACCTCCTCCCTTACCTCGATCTGACGTGCTCTCGTCGTCCACCTCGGACCCCCCCTCCTCCTGGGACAGGGAGTCATGCATCTGGGCAGGCACAGGTGGTGGAGGCGACACGCGTTGCGAGGTGACATGACGCGTGATAAGCAGAGTGCGGTGATTGGTCAGCACTCATACGGCGTCTCGGGAATGGTTAGGCGCAGGGGCCAGGAAAAAACACTCTTGTGCTTTCGCCTGAGACTTGTTTTCCCTCTTCACCTTGCAGTAGCCAGGCACGAGGAAAGGTAGAAGCACTGCCGGATGGTGTTTACCGTACCACATCTCGTACGGCGACTTGTGTGCGGGGTTAGCGGACGTTGCCGTGCGGTGTAAAGCATCGTACGCCCAGTGCGACGCTTCAGCCCACAACGATTCAGTTGCCGGAAATTGCGCTCCGGGAAAAAGCTCACGAGCATGGATTCGGCCCGCCATTGCGGCCGTCTCAATCACACCTAGCGCGCGCTCGGCTACCCCATTGGATTGGGGACTGTCGGCCGTGGTGAATTGTTGCTTAATGCATCGCGATCTACATAGGTCGCTAAACTTCTCCCCGAAAAATTCACCGCCCCCATCGAATTGGACGGTCGCCACCTGTGAAGGGACACCATCTGCATGAGTATCCGAAAGAAACTGCCTGAACTTTCCCGCGGCGTTCGATTTGTGGCGCATAAAGTACACCTACGTATACCGTGAAAATTCGTCGCGCACGATGAGAATATAACGCTTCCCTCCGTGAGATTCTATCACCTTAGGCCAACTCAAATCCATGAAGACCCTCCCGAGCTTCTTTTCTGCTCAAGTGTGTGCGGACTGCTTGACAACTCGGCGGAGACCGTTCGCCATGGAGCACCCTTTCCACTCCATCAGCTTTCCCTCGAGGACGACGCCTTGCTGCTCCGCGGTCTTGCGGATCAGTACCTCGTGGGCGTGTCTGGCCGCGCAGTGGTAGTCGTTCATGTTGACAACGGGCTTGTTTGGCAGTTTTCCCGCGGCGAGTACAGCACAGGCATCTCCCCTATTAATAGTGCTGCAGTCTACCCGGTAGCCGTAAAGGCTGTACAGGTTGCCGGTCAACGGAAACACGATCGAACGCTCAGACTTGAGATTGACTACAATCCCTGCGAGACGTCCTTCAACAGTGTGACCGTCCTTCACGAGAGTGGGTAGGGAAAATAGATGGTATCGGAGGTCTGGCACGTGCGCAAGATTCGTCAGCGTTACTTGTACGAGACCGTTTCCGGATCGAAAGACAAAATTAATATTGCCATATCCTTCGATCGTGCGGGTTGAGCTGTCAGCAATGCGCAGTTTCAAATTGCGCCCTCTGTAGTTGACCATGCCATCTGGTGAAGGCGTCATGTGAGTAGGCGCTCCACTATCGCAAAGCCAGGCCTCATCCCCTACCTGCGAAGCCGACTCTCCTCCCCCCTTTCTGCCCGAACATTACTGCACTCGCTTGTCTCTCCGGCCTTGAAAACTGAAGCCGTATCATAGTCATCATTATCGTCCGGCGCCGCCAGCACAGCTTCCTCTTTCAAATTGGGGAAGACATGAGCGGCGTGCCCCCGTCCGTGGCATCTGCTGCATAACTCCTCCGTGCTGTCGATCTTCCAATGGCTATTCTTGCCACACCTGTGGCATCTCACCCGTGGAGGTACCACCATCGGTGGCTTTGGCGCTGCTTCCATCACCGCCGGCAGCCGCGGCCGAGTCACCACCGTCCTCATTGGTGCCTTTACCGCCGCGTCCTTGCCGTCCCCGACGTCCACCTTTTCCTTTATCGCGGCCTCCATCTTTCCCGTGGGTACCGCCGCCGGCCCCTTTTCTGTGGCCACCATCGCCGCCGCTGGCGAACGTAGCATGGCCGGCATGGCCAGCATTGGACCCCTTTTTCCTGCTTCCAGAACGTCGGTGATGCCGTTCTTGTACAACCTCGATGATGTCATCGCGGCCGATACTGTCACGAGATGCAAGGTTCCTTGTCTCCACCACGTATTCGGCAGGCAGAGTATCAATGAAAATGGTGTACAGCATGTGGTCATCAAGGGTCATTCCTGCTATGCGCATTTCTGCGGCAAGATCTTCAATCCTGCCCAACTCCTCGAGAGGGTTACTCCCTGGCGCTATCTTAAAACTATTGAGGCGGCGGGAGAGGTCGGATTTGGCCCCCGTCGTTTGAGGGCTGTACCACGCGAGGAGCGTCCCACCCTTTACTCAGCCAGGTACACCTGTGCAAGGTACTTTTGTCGCTCTTGCTCTTTAGGGCCGTCGACAGGGAATTCCACGCCAGTGCATGTGTGTGTACACTTTCGCGGTTGTACCCCCTTCCGACAAGAGCCGAGTTTTCGATATCCAATTCCCCCACGGGAATGTACTAGGGTGGATCCGACACAAAAACAGACAGAAAGTCTACTCCTTTCGCGTACTACCTGGCGTCTCTGGTCCAGGCAGTGAATTCGGGCTTTTCCCCGCTAATTTGTGGGACAGCGGTGTGTCTGAGAGCTAGTCTAGACAGAGGCATCTCATTTCCTATTCCCAACTCACCGCCGGGGTGTGACCCCCATTCTCCAGGCCCCCTTGGCTGATCTGTCTGACCCCTCGCTGGGCCAACCTCGACAGGAACAGCCGCTCAGCTGCGTCCCGTCACTCCAACACAACGCGAGGTATCCTCACGAGAAGTCGTCTCTCCTGCTGCTGTTGTACATCCTCGCGCTCCGCCTCCAGCAGTAGCAGCAGCACCAGCATCAGAAATTTGTCGTGCCGCAGCAGTTGGTTCATCTCCTTGCTGGCTACCCCTTTCGGCAGCGCTATCCTCAGCGCCGTCCCCCCTCACAGCAGTGGGTTCAGCCCCTCGTGGGCTGGCCGTTACAGCAGCGCTGTCCTCAGCGCTGCTGAGCTCCGACGGGTCGTTGTTCATCATGAGCTCTCGGCCATCATCTCCCTTATATCGTGTATCCTCGATGCTTGCCTCTCCTCCATAAGCAACTGGAGCTCAATCCTCAGCTGCTGGATCTCGTCCGAGGAGTCCCTCTCCTGTACAGGCATCCTTGGCTCCTGGTACCAGAACTTCTACTTTCAAGCCACTAGTGTGTTCGTAGAGTCGAAGCCTGGATGCACTGACCACTTCGCGATCTGACGAGTGTTCTTATTTTCGTTGTATTAGAGGACAGAGAGGAGAGAAGGAGCAGAGAGCGGAGTGCTGGAGCTCGGGCCCATAATGCTCGCATGGTTTTTAGCATAATCAGCCTTTTTAAGAATAAAAAAAGGCATAAGTGTCAGGAGCATATGCTCGAGCATATTTTAGCAAAAAGAGCATACACGCATAGGCGACGAGCATTGGTGCTTCAGTTTGGGCATAAAACATACTGTACATGCGAGGAGCATGTATATGCTCGAGCATATTTTAGCTAAAAAGGAATACACACATAGGCGACGAGAATTGCTGCTTCATTTTGGGCATAAAGCCTGTAGATATAGGGCATAAAAGGTGTTGAAGACTTGTTTAACTGCGCCTGGTGTTTAACCATTCGATCATTTTGGTGGTACTTCGGCTTAATAAGACCTGCGAGCATAAAGTGGCATTTGAAACATATATTTTCCCACCATCAAACGGAGCGTAAGTGGGAGCATAAACCCAAAAAAAAACATAACTAGTGAGCATAAATGACTTGTTTTTGCATACTCGTATGCTTTTCGAAAAAAAGAAACATACATTTTTATAGAAAAAAAGGGCATTATGGGCCTGACCCTACGTCATGAGAAAAATTGCATAAACACGCTGACGCAACCCTCTACAACTTTGTAACCGTCGTGCTGTGACGATCCAAACTAACATGCCTCAACCGTAAGATATTGGGATTGTCGTCCTTGTTTTGCAACACGACTTTTCCGAACTTTTTTCGTAGGGTTAAGGAATCCCGCTATTCAGAAGAGCACCTGTTTTGCCAAAAAATACCACTTTTATCGTGGCACGGCGTCAAGTTCTCAAAGGGGCGGGTACTGCGATTGAGGTAGCCTGTTTTTGGCTAAGATTTTTTTCTGAAACGACGGGTCTTCTTAGCCCCAAGTCGTTGTCGTGGTGGCATTTGTTTTGTATTGAACTATAACGTTTCGTACACTTTTCTACGCCTAGCCTCACGCTAGCCCATGGGGTCTCTTCACGGAATCGCATTTTCAAGATAGTCTACAAAATAAGCTTTTGGGTGAGGTTGTTTAGTCTAGAGCTCCTGAGGACCCCAAAAGAAGACATCTCCACCGTGGCATGCGCCCTTGTGAGCCACGCTCTTCGTCCACAAGAGAGGTGAAAGCACAGCAGTAGCCGCCTCCCCGAGAGATATGTCGGATTTCCCCTTTCGTTGTGAGGTGCAGGGTGACATGAGACATGAGATCGTTGCCTCTACATGGGGTGGAATTGGCGCGGGATGCGACCAATCAACGCGCATTTTTCTTACATTTTTTTAGGTTTTGGCGGTTTCATGATTCTCGTTGTTGCTGTTGGTGCAATTGTTTCGTCTGCAGTCGTGTCTTTCGACTTCACGATTCACAACTCGTTCTGGCGCCATCGTCTGCAAGGGCAGGTTGTCTCCTTCACGGGAACAGGGCTAACGTCTGAGGTGGTTCCTATCAGCTACGACAACAAGACAGCGGAAGCATAGAGGTGCGCCGCACGATCGCTATCCTTGAGATATCCTCATTCCTCGGCGTATCGGCGAAACACCCTGGAGAGTCGTGAATTTCCATTGTTGGTGCGTTTCGGTCATCATGTCGTCATGCCTATCGACTTTACACACAACTCACTCCTTGCCGCATTGCCTGCAAGGACAGGGCGACGGCTTCAGTGCGAAACTCTCCAGAGAACGTGCGACTCCTAGCAGGAGGTCTGCGGAGATTCCCAACAGCTACGGGTACGACACCAAGCGGGCACATCCGGAGAGGTACGCGCACGCCGCATGTTCATTACTCTACGATATCGTTGGAATCCGAAAATTTCGGCGTATATATCGTGAAACGAGCTGTGGGTTTTCTTGCATACGTACGAGGGACAAATCAAGAATTGAGACCTGGACCGCAAGTACACGCAAGCGCTGTAACGCTGGGCGCCGTCGACAAACCGCACGGAAAATCTTTTGAGCCAGCCTTTTCGTTGTGTCTCATTATGCGAGCTAGAGGCGCGGACTGCTGCTCGATTTACGCGAGATGCACCCTTCGACGTCGTAATTGACCGCTATCGCACTTTTGCACCTTTCGACATGCATTTCCCGTTGTCAAACCATATCGAATGAAACGTCCATCTCCATCATATAACCGGTTAGGAAGCTTGCCACAGAGGACGCGAAGTTGGTGCTCGCATCTGACGGTGGCCCCATGAGGTCGTCCTAGAGGTGGCGTTTTTTTGGGGGCTTTCTGTAAGTACATCGCCATCTCGACGCGGTTTCGCCGCGTTGAAAGCCGATTGTTTTGTGTGGATTGTGAATTCGGGTCTATCCGTACCTATTTCGCTCAAAGGTCACGACTTAGCCCAAACCTTGACCCCGCCGAAACGTGCGTGTACCGTAATATATAGCATTTTTACCAGGTACCAGGTTATGTTGCCGCTGTCTTTGTCCCTGTACTTTAAGGAGCTGCGCTGGCGATACTGCTGTAACCCAATGTGACATCTCCATCATATTTTCATTTTTCGAATAATATGTATTGCCCGCAGCAGCTACTACTACTAGGTATCTTGCTTCCTGTATAATATTTCAGTGGCCTGCAAAGGACGGAAAGCGCCACACTTCCTGAAGAACTACAGCTGCTATGTCCGATTTATTATATGAACAGAAAACTAACGCGCAGCCCAACATGTTTTGAACTAACAGCACATCACTAAAACGTTTGCCTTGTTGTGTTTGCATCTCGTCAATATATGCCTGAATTTTGGACATTCTGAAACCCCCAACCCGTACAAATACATTGCGGCGCTTGTGCTGTAAAGAACGCGGGGTTCCGTTAGAGGCTGGCATCGGTCGGCATGCCAGCGGTTGGCATTATCGCCGAGGCTCAACATCAAACAACAGCGGTGGCGCGAGAGCTCGTACGTTTTTATTGGTGGTCAATAGATGGCAAAGTGGTATGAGTCGTTAGCCCCTGAGGCGTTCTTCGGGTGCAGCAAGCGTCCGAGTGAACTAGCAGTAGCAAAAACAAGATTGCCGTGAGTGTAAGCTTTCTCTACACATGACATGCGTAGGGTCTCATGCGCCGTGGTTTAGGAGACATCATGTTTTTCGCAAGACGTTATTCCTTCAATGGGACCCGAAGGGTGCGCCAGCTAGCGTTGGGCTGCGAAAGCAACTGAGTTAATCGACACACGACGCGTATGAAAATACGTGGAAGTGTGGTGAGCTAAAGCTTTATTTTTCCCCATCCGCCGGAGGATTAAAAAAAAAAAAAAAAGTTATTCCTACCTCAAGGATACTATCTACTAAGAAATAATGGGGTTTCGGCTGAAAAAAACAAAATTACAGATTTGTTTCGTGCTCCAAATCTCAACAAAATTACAAAAACAAAATGTCCGGGACGACTGCTTAAACTGTGCATTCTGGCCTGACCATGGCAATCACTGCTATTTACTTGGCCTCCTTCGTAGTCTCAGAGAGCCGAGAGCACTGTACTCGTATCTGAGTGCACAAGGGCAATGCTGGGTTCTCTCTCTCGATCACAGCTCTCGCTCGCATGAGGTGACACGAAACATGAAACCATATCCTCAAAATGCGGCGGAATTGAGGAATTGTCGTGAGAAGAACCAATCAGCGCGGCTTTTACGTCTTGTTGGTCATGGCGGTTTCATGTCTCTATGTGATGCTGTTGGACACCTCTTTGTCGTGTCGTCGTCTGCAAGGGCAAGGTGTCGCCTTCAGAGCAAAGGTCTTGAGAGAACCTCCGGTTGCAGAAGGTAAGTCGGGGGTGATTGACAGGCAGCCACAACACAAAGAGACCATATCCATAGAGTTGCGCCGCATGATCGCTAAAAGTATGATATCCTTAAAACCCTACAAATTCGGAATATCACCGACGAACGCTACGAGTAGAGAGCTGTGGATTTTCTTGTACAAAGTATCTTGTTGGAAAATTTTCTAATCGTGTCGTCATGCCTTTCGACTTGACAACTGACTCTGTGTCGTATCGTCTGCAAGGGCAGGGTGGCGGCTTCAGAGCGAAAGTCTCTAGAGAACGCCCGCTACCAACAGGAGGTCTGAGGTGATTACGAGTACGACATCAAGAGAAAGGTACGCCCCTGCCAGGCTTCATATCCTCGAATCCAAAAATCATCGGCGTATCGTCAAAATATCTGGGGAGCTTTTACGTGCCCGCACTGGGCACAGATCAAGAGTTGAAGCTTACAATGACTGCATTTAGGCCCGGGGAGCTGTAGCGCTGGGCACAGCCTCTTCGTTGAGTCTCATCACGAGAGCTAAAAGCGTGGACTACCTTTCGAGTTTCGGTGCACCGCTTCACGGCACATTTCGCTGTCGGGTTATTTTGCATTAGCTCCCGTTATTAACTTGTATCATTCGAATCGTCGATTGCTAAGGCTTTGAGAACCTTTTGCAAAAACGCCACGAACTATGTGCTCAAATCTGGCAGCTACCTCATAACATATTCCTGGACTTGGCAATGTTTCCGACGTTATGCAGTACGTCGGCACGAAGTCATTGCGTTGGAAGCGCACTCGTTTGGTCGTGTAGATTGTACATGCGGTTCGATCCGTACCCGTTTCAATCGAAAGCCGCCATATGGTCCAAGAATATCCTGTGTCAATGCCAGGTGTTCTTCTGCCCAGTGCTATGAACTTTAAATGCTGACCTGTCTTCTTCGCGGTCTCAGACAGTGCTCACGTGCTGACCTATGTGTCGCTCTTCTTTATTTCTTATATTGGTGTTCACCTCCACGTTCATCAGCACCGACCGCGCTGTTTGAACTTTCCTTCACGGATATTTGTATCATAGGGTGGTGTACTCAACACGAGCGACCCGTAACGCCACGAACCGAGATCATGGAAGCGCCAAGCGACGCCATCAGTGCCGCGCCTCCTGCCCATGAAATCTCGACATCCCAAGTACGCGAACTGTTGGAGGCGGTCAAACGTTCGCCTGCGAGCTTGGTGCAGCAGGTGGGGAACTTGTTCAGGCTGTTTGTTTCGGTCCTGGAAGCGAAGCTGCCCTCCGCCAGCGCTCCTCCTGTTGCATCGACGGAGGGTCGCGCTGCTGCTACCGCCGCTCGCAGTAACTCGATCGTCACAAAAGAAGAAGTAGAGGTAGCGAGCAAGATCGTCATGAGCGCAAGAGCAAGACGGGTGAGAGGGCGTGGTCCCGTGGATGAGAGGAAGACCGAGAAGATGGCCGTGGAGGACGTACCGAAGGACAAGGTGAAGACCCTACGATCCTGGGCAATGCGTTGCAACCGGAGAGTGCCGCGGCTTATGGATCTTCTTGCGGCGACCCCGGAGATTGCAGTTGATGATGCGTTGCTCGTTCAGCATCATGCTGAGCAAATTGCGCCGCGCGAGGCAGGCAAGGTGAATGAACACTATTCTTGCAGCGTGTCAGACGACACGGTTACTCCATTCTCAGTAAACGAGCCGCGACGCGGTCGTTAGGACGTCCATCGCGGGTGTGCGTTCTCCATGTTTCGAGTGTACTCTTAAACGTACTGCGTACTATTTCTACGCGTACTACGCGTTCCAGTTCGTTTCCGTTCTCTTGCTTTTTCTTTCTCTGTATATTTCCTCTTGACGTTTTGGACATGTCGCTAGTCGTTTCTGACTAGTTCCTACTTCTGTTTTTGTTGTTATTGTCGTATCTCTCTTTCTGTAATTTCATTTCTCCCCCGCCCGCCGTTGTCCTACTTGCCTGCATGCCCGCGCATTTTCTTTAATCGTCTATGAGATGATCTTCTTACGGGATATATCCCAACCGACCGATATGCCCAAAGCGATATACACATCACATTACATGACGATATGAATGGTCCGAGTCCGATGGAACTAAATTTGTGGTGTCACACATAGATTATGTTATGCTGGGTTTCTCGTTGACATGCATTCGGTTATCATATTTTCGTTATGTAATTCCAAAATTATCTGGGCCTGTGCTGTGTCCACGGACTATACGGCGCCAACATCAACATGTAACTACCGGCTATGAGCAAACACGCTCCGGAAGCATGCTGAACATATGCCCAAAATAGCAAAATAGGCTAATCGTTGTCTCTTTCTTATTCACCGCATCGGCACTGTGTACTTTGTCAATATAATCCTTGTGAACAGACGAAGCTAACAAGGTCTATACCCGCGGTCTCCCCCAGCTTTGAAACTGTTGGTGGAAGGGGGGCTTCCACCACCAATAAGCCCTCCATACACCCTGTGATACCTCGTCCACCTGTCGCCGCTCTGTGTGCATCAGGCTCTCTCGGCCGCGGCATCCGCCCTTGAGTATATAACAAGGGTGTCTGGCGACGCGCTTGCAAAAGCACGGGGGAAGACCTCTGCCACAAATGGGTTCGACGCCGAACGTTGGGAGGCACACGTCCTCGAAAGATCACTTCGCGACGGCTTGAACGCAGAGTATCGCCCACGGAAAGATGTGATTCCTGCTGCCGTTGCAGCGGAGAAAGCCTGCACACCTGCCGTTCGTGCCCAAGCTGTCGTGCAGGGGGCACGGATATCCACCGACTGCGGCACCACCGACCCAAGCGACATTGCAGCTGGGTCCACGGGCAGAAAGACATCTACGTGAGTATTCAAATGGCTCGTCATGGGTGCCGCGGCCTAGAAGGGTCGTCTCCTATCCCATACCCCCGGTTGACCATCATTGTACGCGAGTCTTCCACGTGAAACGCGGACTGCACATTTAACTGGCGCTGCAGTCTGGGTACTGCTGTTTGAGTGGGACGAGGACGTTAAGGCCGTTGAAAGAAAGATGCGTGTCGAGGCCCTGCCCCTGTGATAAGAGGTGCAGAGGTTATACCGAGTCCACATTCCAATAGATGTGGTAGGTACATGATACCACAGCTCGAATATTGAGGAAATCATGGGCATGAAACGAAAATATGGGGTATTGTCACTTGCTGCCGTTTACTGCCCAGGCAATTGATTCACTCTTCGACTCGGTCGCATGTTATACCCTTCGACTCGGTCTAGAACCACATGCTATACCCTTCGACTCGGTCTAGAACCGCCGACATTACTCCCGTGTCCGTCAGCTCCCCGATGGGGTCTGTACTAGTGCAGTACATGGTGTTAACATTCCTACGTGTCACTTCTGCGGCATGCTGCCGTTGTTAACCTTCCGATGACATCACTTCGTCAGTGTGTGCTCATTGCCGAGGTCTACACGATTGACAAGGTACATGAGACAATCCGCCTCACATATGACCCCGATAAACGTAACACAGGCCTAGCTCCCGGGTGGCCAAGACTGAAGCCAGCATCAGCGTCAACATTGGACATCAACGTTCGAACGAAAGAAGCATAGGTGGTGATAACAGCGGGCCGGGAAGCAATGGATTAGGCACCGCCCCAGCAGACCAACAGGTGGAGCTCGCCGTCCATAAATCCAGCACAACATTGACCCCGAAGGCGCCCTTATCGGTGACATCTCGAAGGAGCAACATCGCGAGGGTCTGTGGTCAATTTCCCGCCACACCGTCTGGGACCGTAACGACACCCACACGCGATACGCAGGGAGGTGTGCCATGTGATCACTATCGTTACCGTTACGGTTTGGCCATCCAGTAAAGTGCAACGTGGGTTTCAACGCCGATCACTCACACCCATTCCCAGAAAGAGCAGGAAAACCGAGGGAAAGCCATGCACGAAGTCTAGTAATTGTCGTAACGACGAATGCGGCGTCTTCGGAGACGTACATAACCTTCTCGTACTGAATGCGCGGATCGAGAGTGTCTTCTGTTACGCCCAAATAATGAATTTCTCCAGTTTATTTTGCAAGAAGTTCATCACCGATAAAAGCCGTGACGAGCAACTGGTCTTCGTCATGTTTTACTGTAGCAAGTGCTGGCTGTTCTTTCGCTGACCTCTCTTCTCCGCAAACGTGCGCTCTATCTGTCGGCATCCGTGGTGTTGTTCCAACTTCCCCTTGTCTCTTGTCTTTAGATATGTTTACGCCACATGAACGACCACGAGCGGCGCGAGAATCGGCCGCGGAAGAACCGAGCGCTGCGACTAAGACCATGCCTCCCACCCGAAAGCTGCCGTCTTTGTCCCAGTTGCGGGTGCTCCTCAACGCGCTCATGCACTCGCCTGTGGGCGCGATACAGCAGGTGGGGTTCCTGCTCGTGTTGTTTGTGTCCGTCGTGGAGGCGAGTCTTCCCACCATCGACGCTACTGCAGCTGCTTCGATCGCGGATCGTCCTGTTGCTACGACCGCTGACAGTAGCATCGATGTCACCGTGGAAGATAGTGAGCGGGCGACCAAAATAGTGGCGGCAGCAAAGGCGAGACGGGCAAGGAGTAGCCGTCGGACGGGGGAGGGGGGGAAAGCACCAGAAAATAACGTGCCAAATATCAAGATGGAGACCCTTCGACGCTGGGCGGCAAGGCGCAACCAGAAGGCGAAACAGCTACTGCGTCTTCTGCAGGCAACGCCAGAGATCAGCATTGAGGATGCAATGCTTGTTCGGTACCACGCCGAGGGCATCGAACGGCGCGAGGCGGGCAAGGTGAAGAACCTCCTTGCAGCGCGTGATTGGACTGGGTGATGTCATTGAGTAGATGAGACGAAAACATATCTTACGTACCTGGCACAAATAAACACGAGTTTAAAGCGTGCGAGGTATACATACAAAACTATCAAATGGTTGGACAGCGTGTTTATTGTTTTCGCATGAACGCTACCGTATCAGATTTGCGACGGAAACGACCGTCGGAGTCTGTCGACGTCGCCAATCAAAGCCGCTCGTAACCTCTATACTCGCGCGACCCGAAACTGCGGGATAGTTTGCTGTAGTTCGAAAAGGATTATCTTGTCACCATTGGCTTTGATATTGAGCGTTCCAAACCTCATGATCCTGTCGTTGCCTTTGTATTCGGCAGGCGCTCTCGGCCGCAGCTGCCACCCTATCCTACATAGCTAGGGCGACTGGCGACATTATATCGAAGGCGCGCTCAGACGCAGTTGCCATGGAGGGCGTTGTAGCGGAAATCCATCGTACCACCCCCGTACAAGAATTGGACGACAGCAGCACAACCGCGGCAAGAGAGTCAATTCCTGTAGATGCCGCCACGGCAAGAATTCGCGCAGCTGTCGCTCGTGTCCAAGCCTTGGCGCGAGGGGTGGTCGCTCGACGTTCGTTCCGCAGTGAAAAGGGGCTTGAAAGTGCCAACATGTGTTCCATATCTCCGGTGGTTACATGCTACACGATGGCGGACGAGTCACCGCTAGCGACGACGGGGGCCGTTTTGAAGGCAGACAAATCACGTACCTGTGGAAGAAAGGACCAAGAAGTTACCAAGGACTCCCCTTCCAACGACAGCAGTCGTATGTGGGGACAACAGTAAGTACTACATGTTTTGATGCCGACCATTGCGCCGAGCATTGATAGTCAGGGCCATGTTTATACGTGAAATAGCAGGTCCAGTGCTCTTTTCATCCGCTCTAACCGGTACGCACACTATGCGTTGTGTCGCGAGAGTCCGGGTATGAGCCAAGAGGTACGTCACTTATCAGCTCCATCAAAACTGGCTGCGTTCAGACCGACGTCCCCTTGTAGATAGTATTCAATCGTGATGTAGTGTGGGGTCTGACAATGCAAGTTAACAAATGCCATCGCTGCGGACCAACCATATTCTTGAAAATATATTTAATTTTTTACTCCCGAAATAAACCCGTCCGACATGACCGTGGGAAATTCGAAGCAGGTCTAGCTCCCTGGGTCCGGATGCTGAGTCCGGTGGCAGCAGCAACCGCAGCAGCAGCAACCGCAGCAGCAGCAAAGAACCGGGCTTCGTGAGCGACCAGAACGGCACCTCGAAGTTCGCGGACGGTTCTCTGCTCAAACCAGACTCCACTGTATCCGGGTCCACTAACAGCTTGTTTTCCAGCGGAACCGGCGTCAGCAGCGAGGGCGAAAACAACTCACTGGGAAATTCCCTGACAAACACATCCGAGGACATCTTCACCCAGCAGACTAACACCACATCGGCCATAGATTCGGATGTTACCTTGTCTTTTGGAAAGAACCGCGTCATCAAAGCCGGTGGCCCACCACCCATCCTCCAACAGGCGATGGTGACATTCGATGAAGCGGTTGTGTGGCCAACCGCCAATTTGGTCAAGGCAGACGAGGCACCCGTTGCGGGCGCTGAAGACCTGCAGTATGGCGGCGGCCAGATTATCGGGTACAACGGGCAGGTTATCTCCAGGAAAACCCACTGCGGTGTGTACACTTAGCAACTCTTTGACGTCCGTCTTCGACGGCTTGTAGTGACAATGGGTCTCTCATGACGAGCCACAACGTCAGTGTACGTGACCAACGTTTGTGGATGAAGGGAGCAGCATACACTCCCTACGTAGAAAACTACGCGGTATCAAAAGTAGTCACTGACCCAAGCGACGGATATTAACTAAAGCAACACCCCCCTTCCCTCTCTCCTTCCACACGTACCGACCCTATGCTCCCAAACAGTACCGTCCTTCTCCCTATCACAAACGCCCTCGCCGCGACGGGAAGGAATAACGTCACCTTCGGAGACGCCCACATCTCCTCCAGACAAGACGAGCCCGTCGACTCCTCCTTTGTCTCCATCTCCTCGTAGACGACGACGCCGCGAGGGTGGCCGAACTTCCCCTGGGCGACTGCGGAGTCGCGCTTCGTCGCTATCTGTGTTGCGCGTGTCTACCGCAACCCGCAGACCACAGAAGCCGCTCTCCACGCCTCTGCTTCCCCCAGATTGGCTCCGAACGACGGACTCCATGGGCATCTCTCGTTTTATTTCGCCTACAGTTGACTCAGCGGCAGAGACAGAAGACCCCCAACAAGCGGGGCCTATCTCGTCGGTATCCGACTCAGCAAAAAAGGAACAAGGTTCCAGTCAGGCAGAGGTGGAAACTCCCGCTAGCGATCTACTCGTCAGGTGTTTGCCCGCGACCAGCGTCGGTTCATCTTCCCACGACACTGCTGTCCGGCCGACAATGAGATGGGGGCTGGAGGGGACGTACCAGCCTCGTCGTCGCCCTGCGCTATCAAGAACGGGGGGACCACCAAGCTTGCCGGTGGCGCGTTTCCGGCCCACCGTTTGCGCCAAGTCGAAGCTACTGCGGGAACAAATTGTACCCGAATCTGACGACGACAGCGACGACGACAGCGACACCTCCCCGACGGTTGGCACTGCTGTGCACCTCCACGGCAAGAGCGTGGACGGTGCGGCTGAGTAGGGTTCTTGAGATTTTGCTCTCTGCTACATAGAACAACTCACCTCACGTGCCGTTTTTTCTTGTCGTATTGGGTGACGCTGGCTGATTCCGGCGTTGTTACATCCATATTAACAAACTTTTTTCTTGCGTATTTTTTGCGACACAGCCCGGCCCTCGTAATCGAATCACCGCGCTAACAGGTTGGAGAAAGGACGGGGACGAGCTACGGGAGACAGGAATCTTCCCACCCGCGCGCTTTCTGCAGTTTCGCGCTTGCCCCCGCTACTGGTGCTACCAAGACTACGTCCTCAACGATCAAGAGATGAAGATGTGCGCGAGAATTCCAGCCGTTCTCGTGGGAGGAGGCGCTGGCGTTCTGATCGCAGATATGTGAGGTCAACCTCAAATGCTACCGTACTTCGCGATATAATCATTGAGGTTGAGTATTTTCGTGTCGCTCGTCGACTTTCCCAGAGTGATGCAACAGGCAAATGTCACGGCTTGCTACATTACTTCGTGTTTCTGTCATTGCCGCCTATTGAATGGTGCTCATTTTATACACTGTCCGGAACGTTGTTTTTCTTTTGTCCGAAACATTGGTTTATGTTTCTTATTTTGTTGAACATGACAGACTTGGGTGAAAACGAAGGAGCGCGTACCACAATCTTGCGGTGGTCAAGCACGTTACGGTGTTGTGCGATAGCCTCCGTCTTCACCAACGGGGTAATCGACGATATCCGTCACCTTTCTCTCACCCCCCCCCAACGCTAAACCTGACAGCGTTGAGGAGCACGGGCGACCTGCAGTTGAGATAGCGATCGAGCGCTCCGTCCGGAGCGCCTTCAACGGAGGCTCACGCGACACCCAGTGGTTTTCCAAGTCATCTGAAGAGCTGCAGGCAGAACAAGATAGCTTGGCATTTTCTATCGCTAGTGCAACAGCCGCGGGTGCTGGGCAAGTCAAGACGACCAAAGTCGGGAACACGCCTAGTGCCACCGTGGGTGCTCGTGATGCCGATGCTGGAGCTTTCTCTGACGCCCGTTCCCTGGATGGGGCCTCGGAGTTGGCGGTCCAGTGGCGTACAAGCCTGAAAGAGCAGGAGAGGGTGCTAGAACAATGTCAGGCTCGTTACTGCAGCGCCCCTAGCTCTACATCCGGCACGCGAGGAGCCGTGGGCATTCCTGCTACAGATGGCGCTTGTGCCCCGTTGACAGCTTCGGAAACGAACACCGAAATGGGAGATTCGGGGCTGGCGGCTCTCTACGGCACGAGTCTTTAAGAGCAGGAACAGATTTTAGCGCTGAGCAGGTTTTAGTGCTGTACAGAGAGGCCGTCAGAGCAGTGACGTCTTTGGCGCGGAACTCAAGCCCAGGCAGAAAGCAGGAAGGGTTGAAAGCAATGGAGGACCCGTTGTTGTATCGTGGTGGTTACTGCAGGACAGCGTTGGCTGAGCGACGCTTTGTATGGTTTTTGTCATCATATTTTGCTTTCCATCTTCGAGCCGCGATCACAGGCATCGTCCTTTATCCCCCACGGTATGTACCTTCATTTTAGCAGCGCAGAAAGCTGAGCATTGGCGCTGCTCGACGATTTGGTTCGAGTGTTGACATTTTCTGGTATTGATCCGATACTGGGCTACTTCAGCCTTGAGAACCAGGGCGTCGGCGAATGTACAATCAAAGAATTGTTGGATTGTAGCGTACAATAACCAACAAGGGTAGGTTTGCCGGTAGACGAAGGAACGGTCTCCGTAGATGTAGTGATCAACATATCACGGTTTATTGTAAGCGATATTTAGGCATGCTTATATCTGGGTCTGGGGAGGGGTTTTTGAGCTTGGGGGTAGACGAGCGCGAACTGGCACCTTCCTCTCTCAGTGTTGAGAGAAGACCTCACGAGTAGGTTAGCAAGACCGAGTCGAGTACAAGCTAGTCAGTGTTCTTGCTGGGAGTGCCAACAGATTGCGGTAGTCACTGGGTTGGCCAACCCGGTCGAACGTCTGTGCCTCTCCCTTCTTCCTCTTCCTCTCCGCCCTTTTGTCTTTCGACGGGGGGGGGGAGGGAGAGAAAGGGAATAGTTTGGTAGCCGGGGCTTTCGTGATTTTCTATTTTATTGCCGTTTGTTGAGTGGAGGAATTGGATGTAACGGTACCATTCGGAGGCTTGGTAATCCAAAATGAATTTAGGCGGTAATAGGCAAAAACCCGGCCGGCATCATAGTAGGGAGATATGGTCGGTAGAAATGGGGGCAAGATACGCAGGGGATTGCAGGAGACTGCGATGGGTGTATCTGGCCTTAGGGGGGAAATCTGTATTTTCCAAGACCCAGAAAAAACGACCATGACAATGAAATGCGGAAGCTGTTCAATAAACCATACTATTACGTGCATCAAGGCGGCACTCCGAGCATTAGCAACAACATGCCCCCGCCCCAGAAGCACACCAAAACCTGAAACTTCGTGATTGTGATGCGCCTTGCATGGTGCTGATACCATGGGAGATCCCGCGGTTGCGCAAAGCTCTATCCTTCATTTATAATTCACTCCAACCAATGACACAAACATCACTTAGTCTCAGACATTGACCTATTTGACCTATGCAAGACATTTCTTGTTGACATAGACCTTGGTCGCGCCTGATTGATGGTCTTACTCCGAGCTTGAATTGGCGTCAGCGTCGGCGGCTTCGACTCCGGGTTACCCGGCCGCACCACCTTCAAATCAGAAGCTCGCCCCGCCGCGCGCTTTGGCAGGATGTCGTTTTTCTCGTGCTTGCTCTTCGTTCCACGCGGCGACCTGGAAGTAGCTTTGGTGGGTCGTCCAGCGGTTGAAAAACCTCCGAGTTCGCTTCCCGGTCTTTGCCCCGCCGCCTCTGCGTGCAGTAGCGTGGCGTCGACATGCTGGCTATCGAGCAACCTCATCTGCATGACGAAGAGAGCCTGTGCCCTCTCGGCAGCAAACATGAATTGCTTTGACTTGTGCGTGATCGCCTCATTGTTGCCAAAGCCCGCATTTAGGTGTGTTTGATGACCCGTTGCGGAAGCGACCGCAACTGGAAAGCCTATCAGGCCGCAGCGAGCGAGGGCGTCTACGAATTGTGGAAAGCTGAGGTCGAGCCCGTCAGGCGTGGAATGTGAGAGGACCACTCGCTCCATGTCCTGACGTGACGCAGAAGGGGTAGCGGGCGCGCAAAAACAGTTTTGATTGGCGTGGTTTCGACGCAGTTGCCCCATTCGAGACGTGCAGAGGAACGTGCACGCTCTCTGCCGTTATGTCAGCGGGATCACCGAAAAATATAGATTTGGTCGCCGAGAGATGTGTATCTTGTTGGAGGCTAGAAACTATTCCTGTCTATAATTTTATGGTACGACGCCGCAGTTTCTGGAGGATGCGTTATTGCAGCCGAGGCGAGCACGCAATCTACATCCAAACCTATCATGTATTGAGAGTCGCGCACAACTCCAAAAGGTGTATCTACCCCCCTCCCTCTCCCATTCTTAGCCGTTCGAGGCGTGTGTCGCTTGCCCAATGTTTCCAGAGTAAGGCCACGCCTCGGGAGGGAGAGGGTTTTCTTTCAGGCTAAACAAAGGCTCCCTGCTCAAACGAGAAACTGCCCCAAATATATTTTCACTCCGGTGTGTTTGTGTTTTGGCTCTTCTATTTGCTGTGCTCTTATCAAGCCATATATTTCGTCGCTCATCGGGTATCGCAGCCAACGTTCCTCGGTGATCGGTTTTGGGACGAGGTGTATATGTATAGCTCCCCGTACTTAGGAGACTGACAAAGCTTTACGTAGGTGCTCCTACACAGTAGCACCACTCTATCATACTCGCATAACAAACCTGCCAATAGGATTCTTCGTTGCCATTAGGATCCCTCTCGCACTGGGGGCCGTCCGGAGCACTTTCTCTCGGCGCCTTGGGGCCATCCTGGGGGAACGAGGCCACTACGGACCAATGCGTAGAAGCACTCACAAACGCGATGCGAGCCTGGGTCGCATGTAGAAGGTACCTTCCCCCCGAGCTCCAGTTGTCGAGGTTCGGACGCGAAGTTGAAGAAGACGTGAAGGTTTCGAACCGCTGGTTCACCACTGTCCGGACGTTGTGTCCCAGCGCATTTTAAAGAGATGATGGGGTGGCGGCGGTAATCTTGAGGTCTTCACATATGGCCGTGAAACCGGACCATAAGAGGGGGGCGTGTTTCTCCGTGTACACGGTCAAGATCTGTGTTTGATGTGTTGTGGTCATGGCGAGAATGGCGTGGTGTCACACGTTGTATTGTTTTGTTAATACGGAAACTGCTCGGTTCATGTTTCATTTAGTACGTACATAACGAATGATCATATACCTTTCCAGCAGAACGTAGGAATACCTCGAAAGCTTACTTTTTTTCTCGCTAGCAGCAGCAGCAATAAAGCAGTCCGTGTGCAGTATCCAGGGAGACTACCGAGACCATTGTTATTGTCGTCCAGGTATGCTTACGAGGGTGCAAGAGGTGACTTGAGGCCGAACAATTACGCCGCAGAGGGTTTATATTATGTCACGGCTAATGCGAGTACAGGATGGCATCTGGACGTGTTGCGGAATTCCTCTGTTGCCCTTCAGATTACTTGATGGAACTGATTCCACACCTGCACTGTACCTATTTCAGTTGTTTTCTTCATCATGGTCTAATGGCGATTTTATCGATGTTTTCCTACAATATTCAACTATTCACCACTGTACTGAATTCGCTGCTGAGACTGCTGCCGCCACGGCGAAGCGATTTCACCACTATTGAATTAAATTTTACGTGTTACCACTTTGTCTAATCTGCTGCTGCAGCTGCTGCTGCTGTCACTATCGACGTGCTGCCGCTGTGGCGGGTAGTACAACCTCCACGGCCGCTCCCTCCATGGTGCCCAGCAAAACTTTCACCACACCGTCCGTGGCGACCCGAGCCTTCCTCACCCGTGCGAGGGCCCGCAGTTTAATGCTGCCCGTCATTGCACCCGCAGCATCAACCCCACCTTTTCCACAATGACCATCAGGCACCCTTAAGAAACTCCATTTGTTCCATTCTTCGCATGACGCACCACAGGCAGTACGAGTACTGGTAGCAGAGGCGTCGAATTCTCCTCCGTCTTCTTGACCCCCTCGCACATCGATAAGCGCAACATAATCTCGAAGCAACTGTGTGATGATCAAGCCTCTAGGCCCCAGGCGGGCTGGTCGCTCCGCGGCAATCAGGTAGGTCGGGGACGCGGCCTCCCACGCATCGATAGGTCGACGGAGCATGTGCGGGAGAATGGAGGATATCCTCAGCGCTAGCTCGATCCGCAGCGGGTGGAGTTGGGGGAGCGAACCACCACCCCCGTCCCAGCAGCTGCTATTAGTAGTGCTCTTTTTCTGTTTGCCGTCACTGCAACTACCACCACCGCTACCATCGCCATCGCCATCGCCATCGCCATCGCCATCACCCGAGGCTGCTTGTTGGGCAGCGAGGTACGCTTCAAGCGCCTCCGCCGCGACGCCTTCGAATTCGGGGGCTGATGCTCTTAATAATTGTGCTATCTCAGCCAAATGTAGGAGTTGGTCACCCTGTAGCTTCTTGTACGTCACCCTGCCTTCGATAGGCAAAGTCCCGGTGGTCTGGGCAGATTCCACGGACGCGCCGCCTGGTAGGAGGCCTGTTCGCGCAGGAGGAGGATCGGAAGCTGCGAATGCTGCGCATCTGGGACTTCTTGCCTCGGAAGGCCTCGCGGAAGAAGCCCGTTCCCAGATTTTGTTGTCGAACTCGAGACGTCGCTGTGTCAGCACTGTTATGCTGTCGCCCAAGATGTTGGTGTATCCATCCACAGAAGGCATGCCCTCTAGTAAAACGTAGCGTAGGGCTGCGGCAGTAGCGGCAGCAGCAGTGCAGTACTAAGTGCAGTGCTAAAGCAGCAGCATAAATAGTTTGTATCGTACGTAGCGTGTTTGACCACAAGGACCCGCAGAAAAATGCGTTGGATTGCTGGTGGTTGAAATGTGCATGGTGTGTTTGAACACAAGGACGCGCAGACAAACGCGTTGGATTGCTGTTGGTTGAAACGTCAGCAATATTACCGCCATTCGGTCACATGTAGCAGTGAAGAAAAAAGTTACAGCAGCAGGCGGTTGGTGTCTCAACTAATTATGGCTTCACGCCACGTTGGGCGCAGACTAATCCATATATTCTGTAAGTTGGCCACAAAAATCCGCTCCACATGACTGCTGTTGGGTGCGTCGTGATATCATGCTGCTGTTGGGTAAGTCGTGATGTCATACTAATTGTTGCAATGGAGTTCATACGTTGCGGCAAGGCGTCGCAAAACATTGCACGTGTAAGATATCGCTCATTACGAGCAACTGAACATTCTTGCTGGTACCTATCGCGCTTTCGCGGTGGGGTGCAGATTAAATTTCACATTGACGTGTACATGCACGATATATCCCCCCCCCCAACGCACCCTCCTTCCCCACTACCAGCACCATCGCCTAGACCTAGCACCCATAGCAAACCCCAACAACTGTGCGACCTAAAGATGTTGTTTAAAACACCTTTCGCCCCCTCCCCCCCCCACCCCCACCCCCACCCCCTCGAACGCTCCGCCCTCTCCTCACTGGTCGTACGACTTGCAGGATATACATGACAAACTGGGGCATTCTTTCCAAAACCGTCAGATTTATCCCCTTGAATAATTTATTGTTTCCACGCACAGATTGAGCTAGCTACCCCGCCCGTCCCGCCCCCGCTCGCTCTTGATCAAACCCAGGCCCCCACGTCCTTAAAAACTCCGCCCTCCCCTCACCGGTTATTCGACTTACAGGAGCCACTTGATGAACTGATGTATATCCTTCCACAGCTGTCAGATTTTGTCCCCCTCAAAAACGGGTTTTATTATAGTTTCCGCGCACAGACTGACTAACATCACCCTGTTGACCCTAATAGCTACACTGTAGTTGCAAGGGGAGTCGCCGACCTACATCTTTAATGAGGACACCCAACCCGTAATACACGCGATCGGAGTATCATACATAGCTTGCAAAGATGAGTTTCTACAAAATATTCGATCTCACAGCTGGAGTGTAATTATGTTTTTATAATATATTAGACTATGTGATATAATGAACGAGTGATTCCCCATGCGGACTGCTGAGTGAGAGATGACCTTCACAGCCAAAACGATCGTACGTGCACGACAAATATTATATGGCATAATGAACGAGTGATTCTCCATGCGGACTGCTGGGTGAGAGATGACCTTCACAGCCAAACGATCGACTCGGGGGGTCTTGAGCGGGAACACAAGATTTTAAGTGTATAATTTGGCAATATGATTGAATAACTTCCCACCCGCATGGTTGGGTGAGGAAAAATCTTCACAGCCAAACGCTCGAGGGGTCTTATGCGTGGATACTTGTACATAGTCAACCGCAAGGGAAAAGATTGCATCTTATTGGGTAGAAGAATGGATTTCTCAGGTCGCGGCAATGCGGCAAAAATCTTACAGCGCTAAAATGCGGCTGGGAAAATTGAAAATCCATACTCTGGCTGGTCACCTCTCGTGCGGCCGCAATGGGGCGCAGGATGTTTTAGACTGATCGCATTGTTTCGTCTGCTGCATAGCAGTACGTATATGCTTGATTCAAATAGCTGTGCAGTGTCACTGGATAATCTTGCTGGTACATCTCACGCGGTTGCGGTGGGACGCAGATTAATATGTTCACACTACCAGGTATTTCCTAACTAAACATCACTATAATCCCCCCCGCCCCCACACCCCCCACCTCCCCCCCAACCCATCCCAACCCCACCCCCTCGAACACTTCACCCTCTCTTTACTCACTGATTGTACGACTTACCCCAGGATATACATGATAAACTGATGTAATATTTCCGAAACCCGTCACATTTATCCACTCAAAATAATGTATAATTTCCAGGCACATATTGAGCTGCCCCTCCCGCCCCCCCCCCCCCCCCCGCCCCAACCCCCCCCCCCCCGCCCCCAATAATATACTGATGCCAAAACCGTCAGATTTATCCCCTCGAAAGGATTTATAGCTTACATGCACAAATTGCCCCCTTTCCCCCCCCCCCCCCCCCTCCTCCAAACCCGCTCGCTTTTGATCAAAACCAGGCCCCCACGTCCTTCAAAACTCCGCCCCACCCCCTCACCGGTTATTCGACTTACAAGATTCACTTGATCAAAGGTTACATTTCCCTTCACAGCTGTCAGATTTTGTCCCCCTCAGAAACGGGTTTTATAGTTTCCGCGCACAGACTGACTAAAATCATCCTGTTGACCCTGATAGCTACACTGTAGTTGTAAGGGGAGTCGCCGACCTATATCCTTAATGAGGACACACAACTCGTAATACGCGCGATCGGAGTATCACACACAGCTTGCAAAGATGAGTTTCGACGAAATCTTCGATCTCACAGCTGGAGTGTACTTTCATCTTTTATAATATACTTCACAGCTGTCAGATTTTGTCCCCCTCAGAAACGGGTTTTATAGTTTCCGCGCACAGACTGACTAAAATCACCCTGTTGACCCTGATAGCTACAATGTAGTTGTAAGGGGAGTCGCCGACCTATATCCTTCATGAGGACACACAACTCGTAATGCGCGCGATCGGAGTATCACACACAGCTTGCAAAGATGAGTTTCGACGAAATCTTCGATCTCACAGCTGGAGTGTATTTTCATTTCTTATAGTATAAACAAAAATGGCATACGTAAAAAGAAAAAAGTGATCAATTGATCTCGGCCCGTACAGCAGCGGGGCAGGTACATGCATACATGTGATGTCAACGTCGTGTCAAGACGACGATGTAAATGCTGTACGATTGCATTTCTCGATGTTGGTTTTCTTGTGTTGGCGGTAATGGTTGTCAGACAGGAAATATAAGTATTGTTTCGAACACCCCTTTGCGGTTGTGATGGGGCGCAAAAGTATTTGGTATTCTGAATTGAATTGACTGACTTCTTCGCTATAACACCAGTTCGCAAACAAGGCAGTGGTAACAATCGAGCAACTCGCCTGATATGCAAAGGAGTACATACATGAATATGATGTGCGTGTGTGCCCATGCTGGCTGCTCGAGCGAAAATAACCAAAAGTGCGTTTAGTTTTGCATATACAGTGATGGCGAGCCGTCCTGGTTCCACAGGCGAAGTTGTGGCCCCCTGCAAAGTTATGGCCGGCCTTTTACAATTTGCACTCACTATGAATGCCGGGCCTTTTACAACTTGCACTCACTATGAATGCTGGGCTCGTATTACGTTCGAGGGTTGATTTGTTTATCAAAAAGAGGTTTAATTTCGACTCAAGGACACGGTGTGGCCAGAGACGACCACGATGAGCGGCATTTCGGTTGGTGCGAGCAGTCGGTCGGGTGGTGCTAGCAGCAACGCGGGCGAACGTTTAGTCCGTCAAGCTGAATACGCTGTGCACCGCAAGGCGGTTAACGATCGGCTTGACGCGATCAAGACCGGTGCGGCCGACAACGGGGGGGCGGCTCGAACAGATTGAGGACAGTACCGCCGAGAACCGGGGGCGGCTCGAAAAGGTTGAGGACATGCTCGGGCATCTCCAGAATGCGCTAGATGACATCCAAGCCAACCAAGACGCTGGCGAGCCGAACAGTGACCAGGGGCAGCATAACGGTGCGGCTTCCGCTCGCGGTAGCGTGTCAGATAAGTTATCGCTGAAGAAGAAGGGTCGCGGCTTGGAAGAACCCCAACCTTCGAGCTTTTTGGTTACTTTGTGGTGAGAGGCCAAAGGGGTGTGAATTGTCGAGGGTTCAGCTGCGAGGGGTATTCAAAAATACCGCCTTGGCATATTTTGCGGTAGTGGAACAGGTCAAACCTATGGCAGGGCATGATGCCACCGCGTCTATGCTGCATGGGGCCGAACCGGGCACTGCTGGCACCATCGATATCGAAAAGCAGTTCGCCATTCCGGCGAAGGTGTTGCTTCACGTCATCGGGCGACACATTACTTCGGTGGCGGGAAAGGCGCGGGTGGAGCTACGCGCGGCATTCCAGGACGGTGTCGACATGGTGACATCACACGGCGAAGCTAACCACCAAGCGATGTAAAGGCCGGTCCACAAGGTGAGGATAGCCCGCTTCATTACAAAGATCCAGAGGATTGGTCGACCGCGGTTCACGTCGCAGCTCTCTCTCTCCTAAGTCTAACTGGCACGAGCAGCCGGGGATCTACGAATCGCCAGGAGCGGTGGTTCTCATCTGGGCAAAGATTGGCGTCTATATTGACGCTGGTGAGTTGGGGCACTTCGACATTCACAAGGAACCGGTCGCACCTCGTGCAAAAGGAGGGCGTGCAGGCAAACGTGCAAGCAACGATGAAGACTCCGCTCAGATTTCGTGCTTCGGTTAGGCCTTCCGGGGGGGATGCCGGTTCGAGCGAAAGGGACATCCGTGCAAGTACTGACACAATCCGACCGGCAAATCCCAGGAACAGAAGTAAAGCGGGGGAGGCGCCAGTGGGGCCGCACACAAGAAACCCAAGGTTGGTGTTCGCACGGTGCCGAGCGCTTCCGCGTCGGGAGACGGAGACGGGAGCTGAAAAGGTGGAAGCTCCGCTAAAACGTCCAAGAGTGGCGACGAACAGTGACGCGGGCTCCGTCAGCTGGCGGGGCCAACCTTGGCGACCGAACGAGCTCGGGTTTGAGCGGATGACGTGCAGCTTGTACGGCTGAGGTTGGCGTCGTTTTCTCAACCAGGAGCAGAACTTGGGGCAAGCGGGTGCAGATCTTTGTACAGGAGGTTTGGGCACCAGTACCTCCGTCGATCAGTTGCAAAATCGTCGGAAAGAACTTACGCGTCGGGTTTCCGATCTTGGTGCACTTATCGTGGGTTAACCGCACACGACCGGTATCTGCGACCATGTGAGTCGGAGGAGGCCAAAGTGTGGGCTTTGATTGATTTCGCTGCTTGGTGTTGTGCGTTACAGCGCAATCAAGCCGGATCTATTTCGAGTAAGCTAGCTGCGATTCAATATATCAATCGGGTTGCTGTTGGCATCGAGCTGTCGATCCGGTCGCCGTTGATCAAGCGTGTATTGCAAGGTGTTTCACGATTGCATACATTGGCGGGAACACGGCCACGGGTTCGGCTCCCTAAATCGTGGGATATGTTGATCAAGGGGCAGGAACTGATATCTTCCTGAGGTTATGGGGGAAGAGTGATTTGGCTATGGCTGGGCATGAGCTATTTTTTATTAGCCAGGTCCGATGAGGTGTTTGGCAATGGCTCAGGTGTGGTGAACCCAGCGCATTGTCTCACGCGAAGTGACGTTGCGTTTTTGTTTCTGGCGACAGACATTCGAGGCGTCTTCAATGGAGTGATGCCGATCGGGTTGAGGTGCAATTCCGCGGCCATAAAGGCGACCAGGCTTAAGTTGGTAGCGCCATTGTGCGTACCCAGAGCGAGGTTCGGGGCCCGTGTTCCAAGTTGGGTGAAGTTGGTGGCGCCGTTGTTCTTATGGTAGCACTACTGTCATGGTTTGCAGGTCTACCTGAACACGCGCCACATTCCTCGTACAATTCAGGGAGGAGGCAAGTAAGAGTGTGGGGATATGGCCAGGCTTTATGAGCGTAGCGTCGAAAGAGGTGGTTGAAACGTCGGGGCGAAAGCCCGAAGAGTACGCTCTGCACTCGCTGAGGATAGGTAGTGCCTCGATGCTTGCGGCTAGAGGTGACGTGTCGGAACGAGTCATACAGCGAGAAGGGAGGTGGAAGTCGGATGCATATAAAGTGTGCACCCGGAATAATGCGGACGATGCACGACAGGTGCCTCGTAAACTAGCAGCTGGCAAAGCTTTGCAAATACAGCCAGGTCAAGATACTGTATGGGGTAAACTGTAGAAGTCTCCGAGTAACCTCGGTTGTGGAGGGGTCAATGGTGCTGGACCATTTGGTGTCTCAGTCGTCCGAAAATGCGCACAGTAGAACCCAGACAGTGCAGGATGGGAGATGTGTTTATGAGCTAAGACATGTGGGTATGAGGCAGAATTAGATACTGTGGTAGACATGTGAGCCAGCTGCTCTCCCTCCCAAGCCCCATAAAATGATAGCATACAACGCAATTCGAAAGATATGTACAACAAACGGCCGTTTTCCCTGGCTAATTTCGTGGATAATGCCGTTTTCCTGGCAATGATTTCCGAGAGTATTTGGTGTTTCCAGCGTGAGGCTGTTGTTATTTTGTTTGAGGTTTTGAGCTAATTTGATAATTTGATTTGAGTTTTTATATTTTTGAGTGGATTATTTGAGTTTTCGTACTGCATTTTTGGTTTTCGAATTTGGTCTGAGATTGAATTGCATTTACTGTGATGTTGCGATATACGGAGTATGAACAATGCGATGTCGTGCCTTGTCATGCACAGAGCCGGGGGGATATCAGTATGTTTGCCTTGTGGAATGAGGACGGGGGATGCTGGTTATCCTCATGAACACGGCGGTTATGATCTGTTTTATATTAAGGAGTTCATGAATTGATGAGGCATTTAAATATAAGGCATAATAAGGGGACACTCGGCGGGAGGAGTGGGATGCTTATTTTGCCGATCTCTAGAGATCAATCAACACAACGCTACACCAACACGACGCCTGCGCTTCCAGTTGAGCAGGAGATGGCCCAAACTGCAGCAGTACAGACAGGCACCACAGCGACAACACGCATTTCACACCTCTTCTACGTACTGCTCCGACGAGTCTGGGACGAAAGCGGCGACCCCCCGATACGACCGGTGATGAATGCAATTTTTTCCGTGGAAACCATCTACGACCTTTGCTTGGTGCAGCCCAATAAGAAAAAACAAGGCGCGCGAGGCGCACCGATTTTTGCGCTTGAATATATAGCTCTTCGTGCTTAGGAAACTTACAAACCTTTACCTAGGTGCCTCTTCTACCGTTGTATGACTCCATCATGTACTCGCGTAACACACCTGCCACTAGGAGTTTCCGTTGTCGATAGGATCTCTTTCGCACGGGAGGCCGTCCGGAGCATTTTCCCTCCGCCCTTCGGGGCTATCTTCGGGGAACGAGGCCACCACGGACCAATGCGTGCAAACGCTCACAAACGCGATGCGAGCCCGGGTCACATCTAGAAGGTACCTGTCCACCGGGCTTCAGTCTTTGAAGTTCGGACGTGTTGTTGAAAAACACGTAAAGGTTCCGAGCGGCTGGTTCACCACTGTCCGGGGGGTGTGTCCCAGCGCATTCGGAGGAGAAGGTTGGGTGCCAGTGGCAATATTGAAGTCTTCGCACATGGTATGGAATTTGGCCCATGAGAGGGGGGTACTGTCGTGCCGCTGGACTTCGAACGGCGTCGCCTCCTCTTGTCGCCGTAGCCATGTGACGTGTTTGCCACCGTCGTTGCACTTGCGGGTCGGCGCGATGGCATGCTTCGCCGTGTGCACGGCGAAAATCTGTTGGTAGATGTGTTTTAATCATGGCGAGAAGGGTGCGGTGTAACGCTTTGTGTTGTTGTCGCATGCCTTCCGAACTATTCGGTGCATGTTTCATTTTAACATGTACATGACGAGTGCTCACGTCCCTTTCCGGCGGCACGTATAACTCGAAAACTTGCTTTTTTCGCTAGCGGCAGTAGCTTTAACGCAGACTGTATGCACTAAGCAGTAGACTCTAACAAGAGCAATGCTTTTTTTCAGCTACGCTAGTGAGGGTGCAAGAGGTGACTTAAGGCCGAACAATTACGCCGCGGCGGTATTATCATATTTCAAGGCTGCTACGAGTACAGGGTGGCGTCTGGACGTGTTGTGGAATTTCTCCCTGTTCGTGATAGCGACCTGTATCGACTGAGTTGCGGTAGAACATCTGGTTGGATGATTTGAATAGCGGAACTGTCGATCTGAGGTTGCCGAGCTGGAACATAGGAATCATCTTTGTGGTGCTGCGGTAGTTCGGTAGATTGTACACACCTAAGGGTTATACATTTGACCGTAGGAGTATGTATGGTACATCGGACAATTGTCAGGCAGAATACTCCCGTATTGTTGCTAGAGGTCGGATTAACGGCTCATTGCCGTGATCGGCACGTTGCATTGGTCGGATGGTGTGCATCTTTCCGAAGTGGCGTGGGAGCTCGCAGCCTTTGTGCTCGCCCCACTCGTTCACTCCACTTCCCGACCTGTTTCTCCAGACCAACGTCTCATTTATACAATATCTCTTTCTCCAGAGGTCACGGATTTACCAACACACTAAAGCGCATCAGTCGGCTGCTGCTTCGTCCCCCTGGACTTGCTCGACTGGTCTGTCGAGGAAGGCTTGATCACCCTGCCTCATCATGGCTGAACTGGGGAACGAGAATCCTGCGGTCAACCCATCTCAGGGTGGATCGCAGGAGATTGGTGAGAGGATGGGTTTCTTAGAGACACAGTTGTCTGAGCTTGTGACTCTAGTGTCATCTCAGCAAGATCTACTTAAGTCGCTCGTTGAGATACAGCAAGGAAAGGAAGTGTAGTCCTCTGGTTCCGAGCGTGTTGCACCTAGATATACCGGACTAGAGGCCGGTGCGCACCAATCGGGTGCCACCAGCGGGCCGCGGGAGGTACGGGCGGCGATGCCCAAGGCTTCGGCGTGTCCAGCATGCGGGTTGGGAGTAGGAGTGTTAGCTCAGGCTTGAACCCCCATGTATCTGCTGAAAATCGTTCCTCTGTTCCTGCCGTAAACTTTGGCTCGATTCACGGGACTGTCGGTAGGGCTGCTGTAGTAGCCAGTCCACGGGTCCGCCCGCTCCTTCTATGTCGAGTGAGTGATGGGAAATCGTCGCCAGTGGGAACACACTGATTCCTGGGGCTGATATTACTGACACGGGAGAGAAGTTGGGTAGAGGTCGTTTCAAAGTTGCCGAAGCTCCTGTTTTTAACGGCAGCGACGTGTCGTACCCCTCATGGTCGTAGAACTTTCTGCTGAGTGCTCGACACAACAACTTGTATGAGGCGTTTGTTTCCGAGATTAAGATTCCGATTGCAGACATTGTTTTTGACTTGACCCCCTGGGTAGTTAAGGGTTTCAATGTGGGTGTGATTCGTCAGGCGGAGATGACTTGGTGGTTTTTGTTCGACTGCTTGAAGAAGGATAGTCTGAAAACCATGGCTAGGCACGCTGGTTCCCCCAGCAAGGCGTTTCGTGTGCTAAAGGATCATTTTCTGCCGTTGAGCCAGAGTCAGATTCGTGTGCAGGAGGAGAAACTGAAGTCAAAGCGCATGCGTTCGAACAAAAATCCCGCAACCTTCTTTGCATCCATGAGAGAGACGCTTGGTGTTCTGCAAGTGCTTGAAGCCAAGGAAGATAGCAGGGAGGTGTGCAATCTGATGCTTGAAGGGCTGCCGCACGAGTTCAAGACTTTGTGTGAGACTCTTGTGGTGTTCTATCCGAATGACCCGGGACTAAAGTGCGTGATCGTTACATAGACTTGAAGGCACAAGGTGGTTTGAAGAAGCACAGTAGTGTTGCTCTGGTGTCTAGGTCTGACAGGAAGCGTAGCAAGAAGCACAACAACATGCCGAAGTCTAACTCCGAGTCTGATTCGTCCACGAAAAATACTTTTCAGGGAAAGTGTTTCAAGTGTGGGGAGAAGGGCCACTTGAAAAAGGACTGCCTGGCTCGCATCATCGCTCATCCTACACAAACTGGGAAATCCGCGGCCGACGAGGATGAGAGCTGTTAGAAGTCTGACGTTTCTCATTGGAGTGTCTGCTAGCACACCGGAATGATGAAATTGTGCAGGCATGTGAAGAGTTGGGCAGTATGATGTGCAATGTTTCTGGTTTGAAGTGTCTGCTAACATCACGAGATGATCTGATTTTGAGCGCTGTCAACAAGGATATGATTATGAACACTGTTGACAAGTCTAAGTACTTCGAGGATTGATATGCGGACACGGGCACTGCTTTTCACATGACAGATTCTCTCGCTTGCATGAAGAATTTGAAGCGTTGCCAGAAGAACGTTAAGGGGATTGGTGGCGTGTCTTGTGAGGTAGAATTATCTGGAACACTGGAGTTGGTGTTTGTGATTGCTGACAGCGAGTTTTCAGTAGAGCTGAAGAACGTGTTGTACTCCCCCAACTTGGGATACAGCCTCTTTTCTCCTAGCATAGAGTTTGATGCCGAGTCATGTAATGGTCTTGGTGGTCCTGATGGTGTTATGACTGCTTTTGAAGGACAAGTCACTTTTTAGAACTTCGATGACATGCTGATTGCGACTGCGTATCGTCTAGGAGAAGCCTCTATTGGTACGGTGTTGGCTGCCCTCACTCCTCCAAACCCCAAGCATGAAACCACGATGGATGTGAACAAGTTCCACAACATTTATGCTCATTCGCACGATTGATTGCTTCGTACTACTGCAAAGCGACTAGGTACTGAGTTGGTTGGTGACATGCATGCTTGTACGGGATGTTCAATGTCGAGTGCTATTAGGAAAGGATTCTCTCATGGAACTAAACGTAGATCAGATAAAAATTTGGGCAGAGTTTTCGTTGACCTGGGAGGAAGGAAGGACGTTGCGTCCGTAGGGGGTAAACATTACCCCATGATTGTGAAGGAAGATCTCACAAGGCGTGCATGGATGTATTTCCTGATAAATGACTCAGACGCTGACAGTGCTTTCCGAAGTTTTCTTGCGAGTGTGCGTTTCGATGGGATCCCATCATTGGTTGGGATTGTTAGATCTGACAATGGAGGGGAGTTCTTCGGGGGGGGAATTCGCATCTGTGTGCAATGAGCTTTTGATCAAACAAGAATTCACTCCGGCTTATAGTCCGCAATATAGTGGTATTGCAAAGTATGGGATGGGATTGATCGAGGAGGCCGCGATGGCGGCTCGTATTCAGTCGAAAGTTCGTTATGGGCATGTGCAGTTACCTTCGACTGACAAACTCTGGGCTGAAGCTGTGCACTGGGCTTGCGAAGCAATGAACCACACCGCATGTTCTACTGACCCTGACTCAAAGTCACCTTATTCGATGTGGTATAGAGAACCTCGTTTTGCTAGACTGTATCCGTTTTCGAAACCAGGGTACTGCAGGTGGCAGCGACCGTCGAAGCTGTTACCGAAGGGCGAGAGTTGCTTTATGTCGGTCCTTCGAGATACCACTCCCGTGATGGTCATAGAGTTACTTACGAGGGCTGGGACTATTCAGGAAACGAGATATGTGACGTGAGAGGTGTTGCCGTCACAGCTCCCTCCACTCCAACCTTCCTTACCGATAGAGGTCGCAGAGGAGGGAGGGGAGGAAAGTGACGACGATGTAGCCGAGGTATGGCCGATTGTTGGGAGAGGAGTTACCCAGACACTTTTAAGACGTGATATAACGGCTTCTGGTGCAGGAATCTATGAGGTTGTCAGTGTTGATGCAGGCAGTGTAGGTCAATCCCCCTCTGTTCCATCTTCCCCCTCTGAACCGTCTTTGCCCGTGAACAATTCCTCTGATAGAGCAGCTCCCTCTGTGTCTTCTTCAGCGCCTGAGACTGATGAGGAGGGGCAGGGAGGGCAGGAGGCAGGGGAGGTAGAGATGGGGAATCCGGGAGGAGATAATGGGGTAGAGTCGATTGGGCCAGCAGGGCATGATGATGTAGAGTCGATTGGGTCGGGAGGGCCGGTAGAGGCGAAGGCACCTCCTCCAGCCGCTCGTCGTCCACGGCATGTCGCTGACCTTGCTGACTTTAATACTCCTGCGCGTGAGAATATTGAAGTAAGAGACGGTAGAACTCGCACGCAAACCCTCGCAGCTAACCAGCAGAGCGTAGCCGGCCTTGTGGTCACCCTAGGACCCATCTCCGCATCAGAAATAGTATATGTACTTGTAGCGGAGCAGAGAGCAGGTGATGAAATTGAATTGCCGAACGAACTGATTCAGGATGTTGACTCAGATCCTGGTAGCTATCAAGATAGAAGCCCAGCAATCAAAGCACGCCACGATTTGGGAGGTATCCAGGTCTGCCGAAATTGATAGCTTGATAAGAGCATGAACGTTCACGTTAGCAGTAAAGGTCCCAGTAGGCTGTAATGTGGTTGATGCTAAATGGGTTTTCAAATGGAAAGCAGACAAAACAGGGAAGATAGTGAAGGCCAAGGCTAGGCGTGTAGCGAAGGGCTTCAAGCAGAAGTACGGTGTGGATTATCTTGTGACTTTCTCGCCTATCGCAAATACTGCATCTCAGTGATTGTTAGTAGAGTTGGCGTGCAAGTACATCTTAGGATTACTCCACTGGGATATTGAGCAAGCATTTGTTCAGTCGGAATTGGATCACGAGGTGTTCATGAAGTTGCCTCCTGGCTGCGGTTTGATGTCAGGAAATGTTGCCCGTTTGAACAAGAGTTTGTACGGATTGAAGCAGGCATCTAGTACATTCTACAAGAGGCTAGTGCCGGACCTGAAGAGGATTGGTTTCGAGCAGTCTATGTCTGACCCCTGTGTCCTGCGTTTCATGATAGGAGACGAGGTGGTGGGGATGGTCGCGATTCACCTGGATGATATTCTGTTTGCAGGAACTAAGAGTCTGCCTAAGGTGGTTGTGGAATCACTAGGTGACTCTCTTCCTACGAAGAATTTGGGAGAGGTCAAGTTCTTTCTCGGTTGTGAATTTATTTGCGACCGCGAGGCTGGCGAGATTGATATTTCTCAAGAGAATTACATCAGGAATGTTCTCAAGAGATTCAATATTTGTCGCACCAGCTCGATCCCTGCTTCCCTTGCCAACAGTAACAGGTCCTTGAAGGAGGATGAGGAGGCAGGAGATGTGCCGTTCCGAGAGGTGGTGGGGAGCTTGATGTGGATCGCCAGCCAGACTAGGCCCCACATCTCGAATGCTGTGCGGGCTGTGGCGAGGCACTCTCACGAGCCAAAGAGAAGCCACTGGAAGGCAGCCCAGAAGATCCTGAATTATCTTCTGGAAACGGCGCATCTAACTCTGAAGTTCAAGCAGGACAGCTCGGTAGACGTAGGCACGTTGGTGTACGTAGATGCCGACTTTGCGAGCAAGGCCACTGACCGTAGATCAGTTTCGGGAGCGATGGTGTTTGTGGATGCGATGCTTGTGGTTTGGATTTCTAGGATTCAGAAATGCGTCTCACAGTCGACTTCTGAATCAGAGTGTGCTTGCGATGGGCGATGGTGTGAAGGAGGCTCTGTTTGTGGACGGAATGCCTCAGTTCCTGAGCCCTAGTAGGAAGCCTCGTAAGATCGACGTCCTTGAGGACAACGAAGGAGCGATTGTGCTTGCAGAGAATCCGCTTAGCTCGAGTAGGAGTAAGCACATCGACGTGAGGCACCACTTTCTAGCAATTTGACCGAGGAGGGTGTGATCGAGGTCACGCATACTCCCAGCGAAAACCAGCATGTGGACATCCTCACGAAAGCTCTGCTGAGAGATCTTTTTGAAGTTCACCGCGCCTTTGCACTTCGCTCGAGGGATAAGAAGTAGAAGTCTAAGTCGTTTTTTATTTTTGATTTTTTCCTTTGATATATATGTTTGGTCTGGTAGATACAACAGCCCCTAGGGAGGGTGTTCGTTATAGCGGCCGTGTGTATCGACTGAGTTGCGGTAGAACATCTGGTTGGATGATTTGAATAGCGGAACTGTCTATCTGAGGTTGCCGAGCTGGAACATAGGAATCATCTTTGTGGTGCTGCGGTAGTTCGGTAGATTGTACACACCTAAGGGTTATACATTTGACCGTAGGAGTATGTATGGTACATCGGACAATTGTCAGGCAGAATACTCCCGTATTGTTGCTAGAGGTCGGATTAACGGCTCATTGCCGTGATCGGCACGTTGCATTGGTCGGATGGATGTGCATCTTTCCGAAGTGGCGTGGGAGCTCGTAGCCTTTGTGCTCGCCCCACTCGTTCACTCCACTTCCCGACCTGTTTCTCCAGACCAACGTCTCATTAATACAATATCTCTTTCTTCAGAAGTCGCGGATTTACCAACATCTCTGTTGCCCTTCAGATAAATTGATAGAACATACGTCACACTTGCATTGTACCTGTTTTAGTTGTTTTGTTCAACGGGGCCTATCGGCGATTTTATCGATGTTTTCCGACGATATTCAATAGTCCACCACTCTACTGAATTTGCTGCTGAGAATGCGGCCGCTACGGTGAAGCGATTGCACTACTGTTGTACGGCGTTTGCGGTGTTACCACTCTATCGAATGCGCTGCTGCTGCTGCGGCTGTCACTGCGGTCACTGCTTCCTCCGCGGCGGATAGCACAACTTTAGCTATTCAAAGCCGCATGCACCACGGCCGCTCCCTCCATAGTGCCCAGCAACACTTTCACAACACCGTCCGTGGTGGCCTGAGGCTGCCTCACCCGTGCAAGAGCCCGCAACTTAACTGCCCGTCGTTGCACCCACCGCATCAACCCCACCGTCGAGACCATCAGGCACCGTCAATAACCTCCAATCGTTCCCTCCTTCTTCGCGGGATGCACCGCGAGTAGTTCGAGTACCGCCAGCAGATACGTCGAATTGCCCTCCGTGTTCTTGACCCCCTCGGACATCGATAAGTACCAGAGGATCTCGAATCAACTGCGTGATGGGCAAGCCTCTACGCCCCAGGCGGGCTGGTCGCTCGCCGGCTACACGATAGGTCGGGTACGCGGCCTCCCCCGCGTCAATAAGTCGACGGAGCATGTGCAGGAGAATGGAGGATATCCTCAGCGCTAGCTCGATCTGCAGTGGATAGAGTTGGGGGAGCGAAAAACCACCGCCGACCCAGCAGCTGCTAGTGCTCTTCTTCTGTTTGTAGTCACTGTAACTACCACCACCGGCACCATCACCATCACCATCACCTGAGGCTGAGGTTGCTTGTTGGGCGGCGAAGTACACTTCAAACGCCTCCGCCGCAATGCCTTCGAACTCGGGGATTGATAGTCCGGATTATCGTGCCATCTCAGCGAAGTGTAGGAGTCGGTCACCCCGTAGATTCGTGTACGCCACCCTGCCTTCGATAGTCAAAGAACCGGTGGTCTGGGCAGGCTCCTTTGTCGTTCCACCTGGTAGGAGGTCTGCTTGCACAGGAGGGGGAGCGGACGCTTCGGATGCCGCGCATCTGGGGTTTCTTCGCCTCGGCGGGCCGCGCGGAAGAAGCACGTTCGCAGATCTTGCGGTCGAACTCGGGGCGTTGCTCTGCCAGCGCTTTCATGCTGTCGCTCAAGATCTTGGTATGCAGGAGGCACGCCATTTATGAGTAGGTAGCGTAGGGCTGCGGCAGCAGCGGCAGTAGCGTCAGCAGCAGTACAACATAACACTAGTAGTAGTTGTGCCGATTCTCACGCATGGTTTAGTGAAACATTACTTGGAATTAATGTAGGATGTAATTGCTCTTGTTTCGCCGAGTTTAGTCTGACTGTGCGTCTACATGTACCTGGCACTGCTGGGTTCTCGCCGATCTGGATTGACAATTAGCGAACTCCGGTAGGCAGAGGGGGGGTCATGGTTATCCACCCTTCACCACCGAAAGCTAATATTTGATGTACAGCTCGCTCTTATGTTCTCTTGCACCTTCAGCACAAGTAAATGCGGAGTCAAACATTAAAATTCCGAGTTAAGAATGCTGCGGTTTGGCATCGGTTTCCGAACGGAATGCATCATATTCCACAGCAACATGGACTAACAGCGATCGTAGCTGTGTCAATGACCCTTTAAGATTGCCCGCCGAAACTACAATGGTTGCCATCGCGTTAATCCTATGTTGAAACATGTACTGGGGCCATACTTCGTTGCTCTCTAGGAAGTTTTGTTGGCCGTGGAGCTGGGATCACATGCCTGCCTTTGTCAATATTTTCGACCAAACAAACTGCACCCTAAGCCAACTGCGGAGTGGTAACATCCGCGACTGTTCTTGAATCGGGTATTATGGTCCGTCTGCCTTAACGGCAGCGCGCAAGGGACGGTGGAGTTTGCGCCGTCGCCCATTCACTCGCTTCGGCGGCGGACGAAGCTGGTGCGGGGGTTGTATTAGCTGCACGTGCGCCAGGCACAACTTAGGTAGCCTACCGCGTGCCCACCAGGTAAACCCGGATGTACACACGAACCATCTAAAAATTATCTGAGGGGTTTGAATGAATATTTACCCCCTATATTTGTAGCAACGTGAGCTAAGTACATGTCGAAGCGATGCTGCATGTCCAGGCAGGCCGTCGAGAAAACATACCGAGAGCACAGACATCAACAAGGCGACTCCGAGCCTCTCCTACCTACACATCGCCGAAATTAGTTTGAAAACAATAACTGGAAATATGCCGCGAAGATTCGAGTTGGTGTGTCTGCAATATAGGGGGGGGGGAGAGTCGACATACATTAGCGTGTGCAACGAAGAACAAAATGGTGCCGCCCATCGGTAGAGCACCGACTCTGTGGATTCATGCTGTTAGCGAGCGGGGGGGGGTCCTCCGAGAGGTTCGAAGTGATTGTTTTTGCGAAGATATAGTTCAGCACCTGCGCCAACGTGACCCATGAGTTCATGCCGTTCAGGCCGTTTGCGATCTGCACGTCTGCAGAGGGTGTATCGTCAACCTATTCCGGCACAGTTACCCTCTGCCACACCCAAACGGAGTCTCTATCAGGCGAAACAAGGGCAAGAACGGTGTACGTTGCGGCTATAACACAACGGTGTCAGTGTTACCGACTTAGCAACGGCAGCGACCATGCGGTAGTCACACAAACAGTGCCCTAGACACAGCTGCTCTGTGAGAGCGGCACATCGGTATACTAGTCGATAGCTTGCAGCCGTAGCAGCTGCCGCCGCCGCCGTTCCGTCCGCCTCTTCATGCGCCCGCCTCCACGCCGGCCCCGTATGTCATGTGTGTAGCTCTGACCCTCCAATCCGACCCCGTACATGCTCTGCATTCGTAGCCTGCTCCGAAATGAGTTCAATCTGGCTTCTCTCCTGATATCAAACTCGGAGGAACAATTGGAATACGAGGAGTTTGCGACATCTGTTCCACAGCAAGAGCAGCGGGGAAGGCCGTTCCAACGACCGAGCGGTTGGGGCGGCGTGGATGGGCCTCTCTTATCCTTAGTATGTCTCCCACAATTTCTGTTCTCTGGCTTTGGATTTGTTGGGACCGCGCAATGATAGGGGTTGGCACTCGTTCTACGGGTCCTCTATTGAATCAAATTCATGTAGCCACCTCTGTCTCTTCGATTGCTGCAATTTCCTTGCTCCCGAGATTACTGCGTTCATCGTAGCTCGATTCAAGTTCTGAAAGGGACAGGTGCTACGATAGAGGCTGCACTTTTTGACGAAATAATATATCTGAACGATGGGGCTCCCTTGTTCGTAGAGTCCAAGCCTGGATGCCCTGACCACCTCACGGTCTGACGAGTGCTCTTATGTTCGTTGTATTAGAGGACAGAGGGGAGAGCAGGAGTAGAGAGCGGAGCGCTGGAGCTCTCCTCTCATGAGAATATATACGCAACCCTTTTCAACTTTTGAAACCGTCGTGCTGTGTGACGGTCCAAACTACACCGTCCCTGGCTCTTCACAGCAGTGACGAGACCGAACGGGCATCCAAAACAACACGCTAGGACAAAAAAACAGCCAACGACAGTCCCATGGGAGTAAACCCGGCCACCGGGCCAAACCCCCTGTATATCTTACAGCATCCAAACCGTTGCGATTGTAGCAATGGCCGCATTCAAAACGATGACCATGGCCAGAAAAAAAAATGTAAAGTAGCGCCCTACTCACCTATGCCCCTCAAAGTAGCGTGGGATGGCGGCTTGACAAATTATTCCTTGCATGACTCAAACATGGTACTCATCGAGTATTGCTCACACACCTTACTCACCCCCCAATGGTAGGTTCAACCAAAACTTACGGTGATATTTAAAAGAGGTCGCAGCAAGGGATTTCGTCAAACTGTCCGCATGCTGCTCTTCCCAAGCTACGAATTGAATGCCAATTTTTTTGCACTAAGTAGCTTTCGAACAAAATGGAACCGCATATCTATGTGCTTGCTCCGCGCAGAACTAAGAGGGTTCTCAGCCAGCGGTATGTCCCCTTGATTATGTTCAAAAACTCGGACACACGATCCGGTTAGCTCTGGACAAATAAACGATAATACAGCCCTCGTAAACAGAGCCTCCTTCACCTTCACCCAGGGCTACATACTCTGCTTCTGCTGTAGACAACGTAACGCACCTCTGCGTGCTACTTTCTCAACTAACGGCAGCACCCCCCAAGGCAATTACCGCCCCTGACACCGAACCCCTGTCATTCGACTTATCAGCGTAGTCAGCATCGCCATATGCAGTCAGATTCAATCTCGAACCCCTTACAAAAGTCAAACCCATACCCCTTGTCCCGTGGAGGTATGCCATGATCTTGCAGAGCTGCTTTCCAGTGCCTGTCGGTGAAGTTGTGAGAATGGCGCACCACAGCGCGCACCACGTTCGAGATGTCTGGCCGCGTCATGGTCGACAGTCACATCAGACTGCCGACAGCATTTCTGTACGGCCAGTTTCCCTTTGGTTCGCCCTCCTCTCTTGGACCTAATTCAACGCCAGGAGTCGCGGGGATGTCAGAGGACGAGTTCACACCCAACCAATTCAGCATGATGTCTAGCGTGCCCCACTCCCAGTTACGCTCAAAAGCACAACCAGTATACCAAGTTAACTCGCCGAGGTTGCTCGTGGGAAACTTGGTGTTTAATGCGGCATGAAAGTCTCTGCATCTACTTGAACAGGTCATGGTCAGTTCTACCGTGCTATCCACAACCATGCGCAAAACACAAGGATCAGTCCTACACTGCTCCATGCCGAATTCTACCACGGTTTCTACCAGTAGTCGTCCGGCCCATTGCCGTCCACTATGGTTTAGACCATATAGTGATCTGTTAAGGCAAACAATCATTCCTGACATGTCACCACTCCCATCGGGTAGTTTCATGTATATATTTTGCGCTGAACAAAGCTTGTGCTAGGTCTGAACGAAAAATCTTCAGACCTTGCTCATTTACAATGGCCGCCACCATTTTGATCGACGCTGACGATGGAGTTGGTGCAAACGCTTGGGAGTAATCTACGTCTTGCGTCTGGCTAAAACCCTTGGTCATAAGTCTTGATTTGGTCTTCACCATAGTACCACATTTGTAAGTCTTGTACGAGAAGACCCATTTGCACCCACAGGTTTCCTCCCTCGCGACGGAGTTGCAGCTTCGTATGTATCGGTCGTACCGTCCAGCTCATTCTTCATGACCTTACGCCACGCTGCTTTGTATTGGGAACGCTCTACATTTGCTATAGATTGCGGCGGTGGTTCTACATCTTCTGGAAAGCCACTCGGCATGCACAAGCTTGACTTCCCTTCATTGTCTTCCACGGCAGACCCTCCAGCCATCATGGCCATTGCGTCCTCCGTCGTCCAGAATGTGTTCGCCAGTATACTCCCAAACTCCGTCGACTTTTGCACTGCCGCAAACATCGCGTCCTCGATCACACGCTGACGTTGAGAAGATTCACCCTGCAGGCGTTCGTTCTGACTCCGGGTCTGGCCTCTTATTGTCGGGGGCAGCCGTCCCCAGCTACTGAGATCGTGAGCTTCCTTCACCGACAGGACTGCGGGGGGATCATCGCCGTTTCCTTGGTCGGTGCCGGCGGCTGCTGATGCGCCTGAGTCCCTTTCGTTTCTCCCTACCGGGATCGAGGAGGCGCTCACCGCACCCCGTTGAGACGAATACATCGTCTCGACTGTTTCGACCCTCCCTGCCGGGACCGAGGAAGCGTCCACCGCGCCCCCTTGAGACGAGTCCGTCGTCTCGGCTGTTCCATCGCCAGCATCGCCGGCGACAGGTGCCTCCTGTGAGCGCTCCTGCAAGCACGCGTGCTGATCAAACCCCCAAGTCACGTTGAGGTCGGCCAGGCGAGCCAGATTTTCGTCCTGCTCGTCCATCACCCCCTCCCTCACCTCGATCTGACGTGCTCTCGTCGTCCACCTCGGACCCCCCCTCCTCCTGGGACAGGGAGTCATGCATCTGGGCAGGTATGGGTGGTGGAGGCGACACGCGTTGCGAGGTGACATGACGCGTGATAAGCAGAGTGCGGTGATTGGTCAGCACTCGTACGGCGTCTCGGGGATGGCTAGGCGCAGGGCCGAGGAAAAAACACTCTTGTGCTTTCGCCTGAGACTTGTTTTCCCTCTTCACCTTGCAGTAGCCAGGCATGAGGAAAGGTAGAAGCACTACCGGGTGGTGTTTACCGTACCACATCTCGTACGGCGACTTGTGTGCGGGGTTAGCGGACGTTGCCGTGCGGTTTAAAGCATCGTACGCCCAGTGCGACGCTTCAGCCCACAACGATTCAGTTGCCGGAAATGGCGCTCCGGGAAAAAGCTCACGTGCCTGGATTCGGCCCGCCATTGCGGCCGTCTCAATCACACCTAGCGCGCGCTCGGCTACCCCATTGGATTGGGGACTGTCGGCCGTGGTGAATGGTTGCTTGATGCATCGCGATCTACATAGGTCGCTAAACTTCTCCCCGAAAAATTCACCGTCCGCATCGAATTGGACGGTCACCACCTATGAAGGGACACCGCGTGAACGTTTCCGCGGTGTCCGATTTGTGGCGCATAAAGTACACCCACGTATATCGTGTAAAATCGTCGCGCACGATGAGAGTATAAAACTTCTCTCCGTGAGACTCTACCACCTTGGGCCCACTCAAATCCACAAAGATCCTCCCGAGCTTCTTATCTGTTCGAATGTGTGTGGACTGCTTGACAACTCGGCGGAGACCCTTCGCCATGGAGCACCCTTTCCACTCGATGAGCTTTCCCTCGAGGACGACCCGTTGCTGCTCCGCGGTCTTGCAGATCAGTGCCTCGTGGGCGTGTACGGCCGCGCAGTGGTAGTCGTTTATTTTGACAACGAGCTTGTTGGCAGTTTTCCCGCGGCGAGTACAGCACAGGCATCTCCCTTAGCCCTGCAGTCGACCCGATAGCCGTAAAGGCTGTACAGATTCCCGGTCAACGGAAAAACGATTGAACGCTCAGACTCAAGATAGAATCGTATAATCTCTGCGAGGCGTCCTTCAAAAGTGTGACCATCCTTCACGAGAGTGGGTAGGGAAAAGAGATGGTATCGGAGGTCTGGCATGTGCGCAACATTCGTCAGCGTTACTCGTACGAGACCTTTTTCGGATCGAAAGACAAAGTTAATATCACCATATCCTTCGATCGTGCGGGTTGAGCCGTCAGCAATGCGCAGTTTCAAATTGCACTCTCTGTAGTTGACCATGCCATCTGGTGAAGGCGTCATGTGAGTAGACGCTCCACTATCGCAAAGCCAGGCCTCATCCCCTACCTGCCAAGCCGACTCCCCTCCCCCCTTTCTGCCCGAAACATTATTGCATTCGCTTGTCTCTCCGGCCTTGAAACCTGAAGCCTCGGCCGTATCATAGTCATCATCGTCGTCCGACGCCGCCAGCACAGCTTCCTCTTTCGACGTGGGGCAGACATCAGCGGCGTGCCCCCGTCCGTGGCGTCTGCTGTATAGCTCCTCCGTGCAGTCGATTTTCCAATGGCTCTTCTTACCACACCTGTGGCATCTCACCTCGAAGGTACCACCGTCGGCGGCTTTGGCGCTGCTTTCATCACCGCCGGCAGCCGCGGCCGAGTCACCACCGTCCTCATTGGTGCCTTTACCGCCGCGTCCTCGCCGTCCCCGACGTTCACTTTTTCCTTTACCGCAGCCCCCACCTTCCCCGTGGGCACCGCCGCCGGCCTCTTTTCTGTGGCCACCATCGCCGCCGCCGGCGAACATATCATGGCCGGCATGACCAGCATTGAACCCCTTCTTCCTGCTTCCGGAACGTCGGTGATGCCGTTCTCGTACAACCTTGATGATGTCATCGCGGCCGATACTGTCACGAGATGCAAGGTTCCTTGTCTCCACCACGTATTCGGCAGGCAGAGCGTCAATGAAAATGGTGTACAGCATGTGGTCATCAAGGGTCATTCCTGCTATGAGCATTTCTGCGGCAAGATCTTCGATCCTGCCCAACTCCTCGAGAGGGTTACTCCCTGGCGCTATCTTAAAACTATTGAGGCGGCGGGAGAGGTCGGATTTGGCCCCCGTCGTTGAGGGCTGTACCACGCGAGGAGCGTCCCACGCTTTACTCAGCCAGGTACACCTGTGCAAGGTACTTTTGTCGCTCTTGCTCTTTAGGGCCGTCGACAGAGAATTCCACGCCAGTGCATGTGTGTGTACACTTTCGCGGTTGTACCCCCTTCCGACAAGAACCGAGTTTTCGATATCCAATTTCCCCACGGGAATGTACTGGGGTGGATCCGACACAAAAACAGATAAAAAATCTACTCCTTTCGCGTAGTACCTGGCGTATCTAGTCCAGGCAGTGAATTCGGGCTGTTCCTCGCTAAATTGTGGGACAGCGGTGTGTCTGAGAGCTAGCTAGTCTAGACAAAGGCATATAATTTCCTATTCCCAACTCACCGCCGGGGTATGACCCCCATTCTCCAGCCCCCCTTGGATGATCTGGCTGACCCCTTGCTGGGCCAACCTCGACAGGAGTAGCGGCTCCCCTGCATCCCGTCACTCCAACACTACGCAAGGTATCCTCACGAAAAGTCGTCTCTCTTGCTGCTGTTGTACATCCTCGCGCTCCGCCTCCAGCAGTAGCAGCAGCACCAGCAGCAGATATTTGCCGTGCCGCAGCAGTTGGTTCAGCCCCTTGTTGGCTACCCCTTTCGGCAGCGCTATCCTCAGCGCCGTCCCCCCTCACAGCAGTGGGTTCAGCCCCTCGTGGGCTGGCCGTTACAGCAGCGCTGTCCTCAGCGCTGCTGGACTCCGACGGGTCGTCGTTCATCATGAGCTCTCGGCCATCATCTCCCTTATATCGTGCATCATCGATGCTTGCCTCTTCTTCATAAGCAACTGGAGCTCATTCCTCAGCTGCTGGATCTCGTCCGAGGAGTCTCTCTCCTGTACAGGCATCCTTGCCTCCTGGTACCAGAACTTCTGCCTTCAAGCCACTAGTGTGTACGCAGAGTCGAAGCCTGGATGCCCTGACCACTTCGCGGTTTGACGAGTGTTGTTATCTTCGTTGCATTAGAGGACAGAGAGGAGAGAAGGAGCAGAGAGCGAAGTGCTGGAGCTCAGGCCCACAATGCCCGCATGGTCTTTAGCATAATCAGCCTTTTTGAGCATAAGAACAGGCATAAGTGTGAGGAGCATATTATATATGCTCGAGCAAATTTTAGCAAAAAGAGCATACACGCATAGGCGACGAGCATTGCTGCTTCAGTTTGGGCATAAAACATTCATGCGAGGAGCGTATATATGCTCGAGCATATTTTAGCTAAAAAGGAATACACACATAGGCGACGAGAATTGCTGCTTCATTTTGGGCATAAAGCCTGTAGATATATGGCATAAAAAAAGGTGTTGAAGACATTTTTAACTGCGCCTGGTGTTTAATCATTCGATCATTTTGGTGGTACTTCGACTTAATAAGACCTGCGAGCATAAAGTAGCATTCATTTGAAACATATATTTTCCCACCATCAAACGGAGCGTAAGTGGGAGCATAAACCCCAAAAAAAACATGACTAGTGAGCATAATTGACTTGTTTTTGCATATATATGCTTTTCGACAAAAAGAAACATGAATTTATAGAAAAAAGGGCATTATGGACCTGACCCTACGTCATGAGAAAAATTGCATAAACACGCTTACGAATATATTATACGCAACCCTCTACAACTATATGACAACCGTCGTGCTGTGACGATCCAAACTAACATGCCTCAACCCTAAGATTTTGCGATTGTCGTCCTTGTTTTGCAACACGACTTTTCCGAACTTTTTTCGTAGGGTTAAGGAATCCCGCTATTCAGAAAAGCGCCTGTTTTGATAAAAAATACCACTTTTATCGTGGCACGGCGTCAATAAGTTCTGAAAGGGGCGTGTGCTACGATTGAGGTAGCCCGTTTTGGCTAAGATTGTTTTCTGAAACGACGGGTCTTTTTAGCCCCAAGTCGTTGTCGTGCTCGCATTTGTTTTGTATTGAACTATAACGTTCGTACACTTTTCTACGCCTAGCCTCACGCTAGCCCATTGGATCTCTTCACGGGGTCGCATTTTCAAGTTAGTCTACAAAATAAGCTTTTGGGTGAGATTGTATAGTCTAGAGCTCCTGAGGACCCCAAACGAAGAAGTCATCCCCACCGTGGCATGCGCCCTTGTGAGCCACGCCGTTCGCCCACAAGAGAGGTGAAAGCACAGCAGTGGCCGCCTCCCCGAGAGATATGTCGGATTCCCCCCCTCGCTATGAGGTGCAGGGTGACATGAGACATGAGATCGTTGCCTCTAAATGGGGTCGAATTGGCGCGGGATGCAACCAATCAACACGCATTTTTCTTACATTTTTTTAGGTTTTGGCGGTTTCATGATTCTCGTTGTTGCTGTTGGTGCAATTGTTTCGTCTGCAGTCGTGTCTTTCGACTTCACATTTCACAACTCGTTCTGGCGCCATCGTCTGCAAGGGCAGGTTGTCTCCTTCACGGGAACAGGGCTAACGTCTGAGGTGGTTCCTATCAGCTACGACAACAAGACAGCGTAAGCATAGAGGTGCGCCGCACGATCGCTATCCTTGAGATATCCTCATCCCTCGGCGTATCGGTGAAACACCCTGGAGAGTCGTGAATTTCCATTGTTGGTGCGTTTCGGTCATCATGTCGTCATGCCTGTCGACTTTACACACAACTCACTCCTTGCCGCATTGCCTGCAAGGACAGGGCGACGGCTTCAGTGCGAAACTCTCCAGAGAACGTGCGACTCCTAGCAGGAGGTCTGCGGAGATTCCCAACAGCTACGGGTACGACACCAAGCGGGCACATCCGGAGAGGTACGCGCACGCCGCATGTTCATTACTCTACGATATCGTTGGAATCCGAAAATCTCCGCGTATATATCGTGAAACAAGCTGTGGATTTTCTTGCATACGTACGGGGGACAAATGAAGAATTGAGACCTGGACCTCAAGTACACGCAAGCTCTGTAACGCTGGGCGCCGTCGACAAACCGCACGAAAAATCTTTTGAGCCAGCCTTTTCGTTGTGTCTCATTATGCGAGCTAGAGGTGCGGACAGATATTCGATTTACGCGAGATGCACCCTTCGACGTCGTAATTGACCGCTATCGCACTTTTGCACCTTTCGACATGCATTCCCGCTGTCAAATCATATCGAATGAAACGTCCATCTCCATCATATAACAGGGTAGGAAGCTTGCCAAAGAGGACGCGAAGTTGGTGCTCGCATCTGACGGTGGCCCCATGAGGTCGTCCTAGAGGTGGCGTTTTGTTTGGGGCGTTCTGTAAGTACATCGCCATCTCGACGTGGTTTTGCCGCGTTGAAAGCCAATTTTTTTGTGTGGATTGTGAATTCGGGTCTATCCGTACCTATTTCGCTCAAAGATCACGACTTAGCCCAAACCTTGACCCCGCCGAAACGCGCGTGTACCGTAATATATAGCATTTTTACCAGGTATCAGGTTGTGTTGCTGCTGTCTTTGTCCCTGTACTTTAAGGAGCCGCGCTGGTGATTCTGCTGTTACCCAATGTGACATGTCCATTTTGTTTTCATTTTTCGTACAATATGTATTTTCCGCAGCAGCTACTACTAGGTATCTTGTTTCCTGTATAATATTTCAGTGGCCTGTGAAAGACGGAAAGCGCCACACTTCCTGAAGAACCACAGCTGCTATGTCCGATTTATTATATGAGCAGAAAACTAACGCGCAGCCCAACATGTTTGAACTAACAGCACATCACTAAAACGTTTTCCTTGTTGTGTTTGCATCTCGTAAATATATGCCTGAATTTGGGCATCCTGAAACCCCCAACCCGTATAAATACATTGCGGCGCTTGTGCTGTAAAGAACGCGGGGTTCCGTTAGAGGCTGGCATCGGTCGGCATTGCCAGCGGTTGGCATTATCGCCGAGGCTCAACATCAAACAACATCGGTGGCGCGAGAGCTCGTACGTTTTAATTGGTGGTCAATAGATGGCAAAGTGGCATGAGTCGTTAGCCTCTGAGGCGTTCTTCGGGTGCAGCAAGCGTCCGAGTGAACCAGCAGTAGCAAAAACAAGATTGCCGTGAGTGTAAGCTTTCTCTACATACATATGACATACGTAGGGTCTCATGCGCCGTGGTTTAGGAGACATCATGTTTTCCCCAAGACGTTATTCCTACGGCAAGGATACTATCTACTAAGAAATAATGGGGTTTCGGCTGAAAAAAACAAAATTACAGATTTGTTTCGTGCTCCAAATCTCAACAAAATTACAAAAACAAAATGTCCGGGACGACTCCTTAAACTGTGCATTCTGGCCTGACCATGGCAATCGCTGCTATTTACTTGGCCTCCTTCGTAGTCTCAGAGAGCCGAGAGCACTGTACTCGTAGCTGAGTGCACGAGGGTAATGCTGGGTTCTCTCTCTCTCGATCACAGCTCTCGCTCGCACGAGGCGACACGAAACATGAAACCATATCCTCAAAATGCGGCGGAATTGAGGAATTGTCGTGAGAAGAACCAATCAGCGCGGCTTTTACGTTTTGTTGATCATGGCGGTTTCATTGTCTCTATGTGATGCTGTTGGACACCTCTTTGTCGTGACGTCGTCTGCAAGGGCAAGGTGTCGCCTTCAGAGCAAAGGCCTTGAGAGAACCTCCGGTTGCAGAAGGTAAGTCGGGGGTGATTGACAGGCAGCCACAACACAAAGAGCCCATATCCATAGAGTTGCGCCGCATGATCGCTAAAAGTATGATATGCTTAAAACCCTAAAAATTCGGCGTATGTATCACCGACGAACGCCACGAGTAGAGAGCTGTGGATTTTCTTGTACAAAGTATCTTGTTGGAGATTTTTCCAATCGTGTCGTCATGCCTTTCGACTTGACAACTGACTCTGTGTCGTATCGTCTGCAAGGGCAGGGTGGCGGCTTCAGAGCGAAAGTCTCTAGAGAACGCCCGCTATCAACAGGAGGTCTGAGGTGATTACGAGTACGACATCAAGAGAAAGGTACGCCCCTGCCAGGCTTCATATCCTCGAATCCAAAAATCATCGGCGTATCGTCAAAATATCTGGGGAGCTTTTACGTGCCCGCACTGGGCACAGATCAAGAGTTGAAGCTTACAATGACTGCATTTAGGCCCGGGGAGCTGTAGCGCTGGGCACAGCCTCTTCGTTGAGTCTCATCACGAGAGCTAAAAGCGTGGACTACCTTTCGAGTTTCGGTGCACCGCTCCACGGCACATTTAGCTGTCGGGTTATTTTGTAGTAACTCCCGTTATTAACTTGTATCATTCGAATCGTCTATCGCTAAGGCTTTGAGAACCTTTTGCATAAACGCCACGAACTATGTGCTCAAATCTGGCAGCTACCTCATAACATATTCCAGGAGTTGGCAATGTTTCCGACGTTATGCAGTACATCGGCACGAAGTCATCGCGATGGAAGCGCACTCGTTTGGTCGTGTAGATTGTACATGCGGTTCTATCCGTAGCCGTTTCAATCGAAAGCCGCCATATGGTCCAAGAATATCCTGTGTCAATGCCAGGTGTTCTTCTGCCCAGTGCTATGAACTTTAAATGCTGACCTGTCTTCTTCGCGGTCTCAGACAGTGCTCACGTGCTGACCTATGTGTCGCTCTTCTTTATCACTTATATTGGTGTTCACCTCCACCTTCATCGGCACCGACCGTGCTGTTTGAACTTTCCTTCACGGATATTTGTATCATAGGGTGGTGTACTCAACAGGAGCGACCCGAAACGCCACGAACCGAGATCATGGAAGCGCCAAGCGACGCCATCAGTGCCGCGCCTCCTGCCCATGAAATCTCGACATCCCAAGTACGCGAACTGCTGGAGGCGGTCAAACGTTCGCCTGCGAGCTTGGTGCGGCAGGTGGGGAACTTATTCAGGCTGTTTGTTTCTGTCCTGGAAGCGAAGCTGCCCTCCGCCAGCGCTCCTCCTGCCGCCTCGAAGGAGGGTCGCGCTGCTGCTACCACCGCTCGCAGTAACTCGATCGTCACAAAAGAAGAAGTAGAGGTAGCGCGCAAGATCGTCTCGAGCGCAAGAGAAAGACGGGCGAGAGGGCGTGGTCCCGTGGATGACAGGAAGACCGAGAAGGTAGCCGTGGAGGGCGTACCGAAGGACAAGGTGAAGACCCTACGATCTTGGGCGATGCGTTACAACCGAAGAGTGCCGCGGCTCATGGATCTTCTTGCGGCAACCCCGGAGATTGCCGTTGATGATGCGTCGCTCGTTCAGCATCATGCTAAGCAAATTGCGTCGCGCGAGGCAGGCAAGGTGAATGAACACTATTCTTGCAGCGTGTCAAACGACACGGTTACTCCATTCTCATTAAACGAGCCGTGACGCGCTCGTTAAGACGTCCATCGCGGGTGTGCGTTCTACATGTTTCGAGTGTACTCTTAAACGTACTGCGTACTATTCATACGCGTACTACGCGTTCCAGTTCCTTTCCGTTCTCTTGTTTTTTCTTGCTCTTTTCATTTCCTCTTGACGTTTTGGACACGTCGCTAGTCGTTTCTGACTAGTTACTAGTTTTGTTATTGTTGCTATTGCCGTATCTCTCTTTCTGTAATTTCATTTCTCCCCCGCCCGCCGTTGTCCTACTTGCCTGCATGCCCGCTGATTTTCTTTAATTGTTTATGAGATGATCTTCTAACGGGATATATCCCAACCGACGGCTATGCCCAAAGCGATATACACATCACATTACATGATGATATGAATGGTCCGAGTCCGATGGGACTAAATTTGTGGTGTCACACATAGAAGATTATGTTATGCTGGATTTTCTCGTTGACATGCATTCGGGTATCATATTTTCGTTATGTGATCCCAAAATTATCTGGGCCTGTGCTGTGTCCACGGACTATATGGCGCCAACATCAACCTGTAAATACCGGCTATGAGTAAACACGCTCTGGAAGCATGCTGAGCATATGCCCAAAATAGCAAAATAGGACTAATCGGTTGTCTCTTGCTCATTCACCGCATCGACACTGTGTACTTTGTCAACATAATCCTTGTGAACAGACGAAGCTAACAAGGTCTATACCCGCGGTCTCCCCCAGCTTTGAAACTGTTGGTGGAAGGGGGGCTTCCACCACCAATAAGCCCTCGATATACCCTGTGATACCTCGTCCACCTGTCGCCGACTCTGTGTGTATCAGGCTCTCTCAGGCCGCGGCATCCGCCCTTGAGTATATAACAAGGGTGTCTGGCGACGCGCTTGCAAAAGCACGGGGGAAGACCTCTGCCACAAATGGGTTCGACGCCGAACGTTGGGAGGCACACGTCCTCGAAAGATCACTCCACGACGGCTCGAACGCAGAGCATCGCCCACGGAAAGATGTGATTCCTGCTGCCGTTGCAGCGGAGAAAGCCTGCACACCTGCCGTTCGTGCCCAAGCTTTCGTGCAGGGGGCACGGATATCCACCGACTGCGGCACCACCGACCCAGCGACATTGCAGCTGGGTCCACGGGCAGAAAGACATCTACGTGAGTATTCAAATGGCTCGTCGTGGGTGCAGCCGCCGAAGGTCGTCTCCTATCCCATACCCTCGGTTGACCATTATTGTACGCGCGCCTTCCACGTGAAGCGCGGACTGCACATTCAACTGGCGCTGCAGTCTGGGTACTGCTGTTTGAGGGGGACGAGGACGGTTAAGGCCGTTGAAAGAAATATGCGTGTCGAGGCTCTGCCCCTGTGATAAGAGGTGCAGAGGTTATACCGAGTCCACATTCCAATAGATGTGGTAGGAATATGATACCACGGCTCGAATACTGAGGAAATCATGGGCATGAAACGAAAACATGGGGTATCGTCACTTGCTGCCGTTTACTACCTAGGCGATTGATTTACCCTTCGACTCGGTCGCATGCTATACCCTTCGACTCGGTACTAGAACCGCATTCTATACCCTTCGACTCGGTCTAGAACCGCATGCTATACCCTTCGACTCCGTCTAGAACCGCATGCTACACCTTTCGACTCGGTCTAGAACCGCCGACATTACTCCCGTGTCCGTCAGCTCCCCGATGGGATCTGTACTAGTGCAGTACATGGTGTCAACATTCCTAGGTTTCACTTCTGCGGCATGCTGCCGTTGTTAACCTTCCGATGACATCACTTCGTCAGTGTGTGCTCATTGCCGAGGTCTACACGGTTGACAAGATACATGAGATAATCCGCCTCACATATGACCCCGATAAACGTAACACAGGTCTAGCTCCCGGGTGGCCAAGACTGAAGCCAGCATCAGCGTCAACATCGGACATCAACGTTCGAACGAAAGAGGCAGAGGTGGTGATAGCAGCGGGCAGGGAAGCGACAGATTAGGCACCGCCCCAGCAGACCAACAGGTGGAGCTCGTCGCTCATAAATCCAGCACAATCTTAACCCCGAAGGTGCCCTTATCGGTGACATCTCGAAGGAGCAACATCGCGAGGGTCTGTGGTCAATTTCCCGCTACACCGTCTGGGACCGTAACGACACCCACACGCGATACGCAGGGAGGTGCGCAATGTGATCACTATCGTTACCGTTACGTTTTGGCCATCCAGTGAAGTGCAACGTGGGTTTCAACGCCGATCACTCACACCCATTCCCAGAAAGAAGCAGGAAAGCTGAGGGAAAGACATGCACTGAAGTCTAGTAATTGTCGTAACGACGAATGCGGCGTTTTCGGAGACGTACATAACCTTCTCGTACTGAATGCGCGGGTCGAGAGTGTCTTCTGTTACGCCCAAATCATGAATCTGTCCAGTTTATTCCGCAAGCAGTTCATCACCGATAAAAGCCGTGACGGGCAACTGGTCTTCGTCATGTTGTACTGTAGCAAGTGCTGACTGTTCTTTCGCTGCCCTCTCTTCTCCGCAAACGTGCGCTCTATCTGTCGGCATCCGTGGTGTTGTTCCAACTTCCCCTTGTCTCTTGTCTTTAGATATGTTTACGCCACATGAACGACCACGAGCGGCGCGAGAATCGGCCGCAGAAGAACCGAGCGCTGCGACTGAGACCGTGCTTCCCACCCGAAAGCTGCCGTCTTTGTCCCAGTTGCGGGTGCTCCTCAACGCGCTCATGCACTCGCCTGTGGGCGCGATACAGCAGGTGGGGTTCCTGCTTGTGTTGTTTGTGTCCGTCGTGGAAGCGAGTCTTCCCACCATCGACGCTACTGCAGCCGCTTCGATCGCGGATCGTCCTGTTGCTACGATCGCTGACAGTAGCATCGATGTCACCGTGGAAGATAGTGAGCGGGCGACCAAAATAGTGGCGGCAGCAAAGGCGAGACGGGCAAGGAGTAGCCGTCGGACGGGGGAGGGGGGGAAATCACCTGAAAATAACGTGCCAAATGTCAAGATGGAGACCCTTCGACGCTGGGCGGCAAGGCGCAACCAGAAGGCGAAACAGCTACTGCGTCTTCTGCAGGCAACGCCAGATATCAGCATTGAGGATGCACTGCTTGTTCGGTATCACGCCGAGGGCATCGAACGGCGCGAGGCGGGCAAGGTGAAGAACCTCCTTGCAGCGCGTGATCGGACTGGGTGATATCATTGAGTAGATAAGACGAAAACATATCTTACGTTACCTGGTGCAAAAGCAAATAAACACGAGTTTAAAGCGTGCGAGGTATACATACAAAACTATCAAATGGTTGGACAGCGTGTTTATTGTTTTCGCCTGAACGCTACCGTATCAGATTTGCGACGGAAACGACCGTCGGAGTCTGTCGACATCGCCAATCGAAGCCGCTCGTAACCTCTATACTCGCGCGACCCAAAACTGCCGGATAGTTTGCTGTAGTTCGAAAAGGATTATCTTGTCGCCATTGGCTTTCGTATTGAGCGTTCCAAACCTCATGATCCCGTTGTTGCCTTTGTATTCGGCAGGCTCTCTCGGCCGCAGCTGCCACCCTATCCTACATAACTAGGGTGGCTGGCGACACTATATCGAAGGCGCGCTCAGGCACGGTTGCCATGGAGGGCGTTGTAGCGGAAATCCATCGTACCACCCCCGTACAAGAATTGGACGACAGCAGCACAACCGCGGCAAGAGAGACAATTCCTGTAGATGCAGCCACTGCAAGAATTTGCACAGCTGTCGCTCGTGTCCAAGCCTTGGCGCGAGGGGTGGTCGCTCGACGTTCGTTCCGCAGTGAAAAGGGGCTTGAAAGTGCCAACATGTGTTGCACATCTCCGGTGGTTACGTGCTACACGATGGCGGACGAGTCACCGCTAGTGACGACGGGGGCCTTTTCGAAGGCAGACAAATCACGTACCTGTGGAAGAAAGGACCAAGAAGTTACCAAGGACTCCCCTTCAAACGACAGCAGTCGTACGTGGGGACAACAGTAAGTACTACATGTCTTGATGCCGACCATTGCGCCGAGCATTGATAGTCAGGGCCATGTTTATACGTGAAATAGCAGGTCCAGTGCTCTTTTCATCCGTTCTAACCGGTACGCACACTATGCGTTGTGTCGCGAGAGTCCGGGTATGAGCCAAGAGGTACGTCACTTATCAGCTCCATCAAAACTGGCTGCGTTCCGACCGACGTCCCCTTGTAGATAGTATTCAATCGTGATGTAGTGTGGGGTCTGACAATGCAAGTTAACAAATGCCATCGCTGCGGACCAACCATATTCTTGAAAATATATTTAATTTTTTACTTCCGAAATAAACCCGTCCGACATGACCGCGGGAAATTTGAAGCAGGTCTAGCTCTCTGGGTCCGGATGCTGAGTCCGGTGGCAGCAGCAACCGCAGCAGCAGCAACCGCAGCAGCAGCAACCGCAGCAGCAGCAAAAAACCGGGCTTCGTGAGCGACCAGAACGGCACCTCGAAGTTCGCGGACGGTTCTCTGGTCAAACCAGACTCCACTGTATCCGGGTACACCAACAGCTTATTTTTCAGCGGAACCGGCGTCAGCAGCGAGGGCGGAAACAACTCACTGGGAAATTCCCCAACAAACACATCCAAGGACATCTTCACCCAGCAGACTAACACCACATCGGCCATAGATGCGGCTGTGACCTTGTCTTTTGGAAAGAACCGCGTCATCAAAGCCAGTGGCCCACCACCCATCCTCCAGCAGGCGATGGTGACATTCGATGAAGCGGTTGTGTGGCCAACCGCCAGTTCGGTCAAGGCAGACGAGGCACCCGTTGCGGGCGCTGAAGACCTGCAGTATGGCGGCGGCCAGATTATCGGGTACAACGGGCAGGTTATCTCCAGCAAAACCCACTGCGGTGTGTACACCTAGCAACTCTTTGACGTTCGTCTTGGACGGCTTGTAGTGACAATGGGTCTCTCATGACGAGCCACAACGTCAGTGTACGTAGCCAACATTTGTGGATGAAGGGAGCAGCATACGCCCCCTACGTAGAGAACTACGCGGTATCAAAAATAGTCACTGACCCGAGCGACGGATATTACCTAAAGCAACCCCCCCCTTCCCTCTCCCCTTCCACACGTACCGACCCTATGCTCCCAAACAGTGCCGTCCTTCTCCCTATCGCAAACACCCTCGCCGCGACGGGAAGGAACAACGTCACCTTCGGAGACGCCCACATCTCCTCCAGACAAGACGAGCTCGTCGACTCCTCCTTTGTCTCCATCTCCTCGTAGACGACGACGCCGCGAGGGTGGCCGAACTTCCCCTGGGCGACTGCGGAGTCGCGTTTCATCGCTATCTGTGTTGCGCGTGTCTACCGCAACCCGCAGACCACAGAAGCCGCTCTCCACGCCTCTGTTTCCCCCAGATAGGCTCCAAACGACGGACCCCATGGGCATCTCTTGTTTCATTTCGCCTACAGTTGAGTCAACGGCAGAGACAGAAGACCCCAAACAGGCGGGGCCTATCTTGTCGGTAGCCGACTCAGCAAAAAAGGAACAAGGTTCCAGTCAGGCAGAGGTGGAAACTCCCGCTAGCGATCTACTCGTCAGATGTTTGCCCGCGACCAGCGTCGGTTCATCTTCCCACGACACTGCTGTCCGGCCGACAATGAGATGGGGGCTGGAGGGGACGTACCAGCCTCGTCGTCGCCCTGCGCTATCAAGAACGGGGGGACCACCAAGTTTGCCGGTGGCGCGTTTCCGGCCCACCGTTTGCACCAAGTCGAAGCTACTGCGGGAACAAATTGTACCCGAATCTGACGACGACAGCGACGACGACAGCGACACCTCCCCGACGGTTGGCACTGCTGTGCACCTCCACGGCAAGAGCGTGGACGGTGCGGCTGAGTAGGGTTTTTGAGATTTTGCTCGCTGCTACATAGAACAACTCACCTCACGTGCCGTTTTCCCTTGTCGTACTGGGTGACACTGGCTGATTCCGGCGTTGTTACATCCACATTAACAAATTTTCTTCCCGCCTATTTTTCGCGACACAGCCCGGCCCTCGTAATCGAATCACCGCGCTAACAGGTTGGAGAAAGGACGGGGACGAGCTACTGGAGACAGGAATCTTCCCACCCGCGCGCTTTCTGCAGTTTCGCACTTGCCCCCGCTACTGGTGCTACCAAGACTACGTCCTCAACGATCAAGAGATGAAGATGTGCGCGAGAATTCCAGCCGTTCTCGTGGGAGGAGGCGCTGGCGTTCTGATCGCAGATATGTGAGGTCAACCTCAAATGCTACCGTACTTCGCGATATAATCATTGAGGTTGATTTTTTTCGTGTCGCTCGTCGACTTTCTCAGAGTGATGCAACAGGCAAATGTCACGGCTTGCTACATTACTTCGTGTTTCTGTCATTGCCGCCTATTGAATCGTGATTATTTTATACACTGTCCGGAACGTTGTTTTCTTTTGTCCGAAACATTGGTTTATGTTTCTTATTTTGTCGAACATGACAGACTTGGGTGAAACATAGGAGCGCATACCACAATCTTGCGGTGGTCAAGCACGTTACGGTGTTGTGCGATAGCCTCCGTCTTCACCAACGGGGTAATTGACGATATCCGTCACCTTTCTCTCACCCCCCCCGACGCTGAACCTGACAGCGTTGAGGAGCACGGGCGACCTGCAGTTGAGATAGCGATCGAGCGCTCCGTCCGGAGCGCCTTCAACGGAGGCTCACGCGACACCCAGTGGTTTTCCAAGTCATCTGAAGAGCTGCAGGCAGAACAAGATAGCTTGACATTTTCTATCGCTAGTGCAACAGCTGCGGGTGCTGGGCAAGTCAAGACGACCAAAGTCGAGAACACGCCTAGTGCCACCGTGGGTGCTCGTGGTTCTGGAGCTTTCTCTAACGACCGTTCCCTGGATGGGGCCTCGGAGTTGGCGGTCCAGTGGCGTACAAGCCTGAAAGAGCAGGAGAGGGTCCTAGAACAGTGTCAGGCTCGTTACTGCAGCGCCCCTAGCTCTGCATCCGGCACGCGAGGAGCCGTGGGCATTCCTGCTACAGATGGCGTTTGTGCCCCGTTGACAGCTTCGGAAACAAACACTGAAATGGGAGATTCGGGGCTGGCGGCTCTGTACGGCACGAGTCTTAAAGAGCAGGAACAGATTTTAGCGCTGAGCAGGTTATAGCGCTGTACAGAGAGGCCGTCAGAGCAGTGACGCCTTTGGCGCGGAACTCAAGCCCAGGCAGGAAGCACAAAGGGTTGAGAGCAATGGAGGACCCGTTGTTGTATCGTGGTGGTTACTGCAGGACAGCGTTGGCTGAGCGACGCTTTGTATGGTTTTTTGTTGTCATTTTTTGCTTTCCATCTTCGAGCCGCGATCACAGGCATCGTCTCTTATCCCCCACGGTATGAACCTTCATTTTAGCAGCGCAGAAAGCTGAGCATTATCACTGCTCGACGATTTGATTCGAGTGTTGACATTTTCTGGTATTGATCTGATTCTGGGCTACTTCAGCCTTGAGAACCAGGGCGTCGGCGTATGTACAATCAAAGAATTGTTTGATTGTAGCGTACAATAACCAACAAGGGTAGATTTGCCGGTAGACGAAGGAACGGTCTCCGTAGATGTAGTGATCGACATATCACGGTTTATTGTAAGCGATAATTAGGCATGCTTATATCTGGGTCTGGGGAGGGGTTTTGGAGCTTAGGGATAGACGAGCGCAAACTGGCGCCTTCCTCTCTCAGTGTTGAGAGAAGACCTCACGAGTAGGTTAGCAAGACCGAGTCGAGTACAAGCTAGTCGGTGTTCTTGCTGGGAGTGCCAACAGATTGCGGTAGTCACTGGGTTGGCCAACCCGGTCGAACGTCTGTGCCTCTCCCTTCTTCCTCTTCCTCTCCGCCCTTTTGTCTTTCGACGGGGGGGGGGAGGGAGAGAGAGGGAATAGTTTGGTAGCCGGGGCTTTCGTGATTTTCTATTTTATTGCCGTTTGTTGAGTGGAGGAATTGGATGTAACGGTACCATTCGGAAGCTTGGTAATCCAAAATGAATTTAGGCGGTAATAGGCAAAAACCCGGCCGGCATCATAGTAGGGAGATATGGTCGGTAGAAATGGGGGCAAGATACGCAGGGGATTGCAGGAGGCTGCGATGGGTGTATCTGGCCTTAGGGGGGAAATCTGTATTTTCCAAGACCCAGAAAAAACGACCATAACAATGAAATTCGGAAGCTTTTCAATAAACCATACTATTACGTGCATCAAGGCGGCACTCCGAGCATTAGCAACAACATGCCCCCGCCCCAAAAGCACACCAAAACTTGGAACTTCGTGATTGTGATGCGCCTTGCATGGTGCTGATACCATGGGAGATCCCGAGGTTGCGCAAAGCTCTATCCTTCATTTATCATTCACTCCAACCAATGACACAAACATCACGTAGTCCCAGACATTGACCTATTTGACCTATGCAAGACGTTTCTTGTTGACATAGCCCTTGGTCGCGCCTGATTGATGGATTCACTCCGAGCTTGAATTGGCGTCAGCGTCGGCGGCTTCGACTCCGGGTTACTCGGCCGCATCACGTTCAAATCAGAAGCTCGCCCCACCGCGCGCTTTGGCAGGATGTCGTTTTTCTCGTGCTTGCTCTTCGTTCCACGCGGCGACCTGGAAGTAGCTTTGGTGGGTCGTCCAGCGGTTGAAAAACCTCCGAGTTCGCTTCCCGGTCTTTGCCCCGCCGCCTCTGCGCGCAGTAGCGTGGCGTCGACATGCTGGCTATCGAGCAACCTCATCTGCATGACGAAGAGAGCCTGTGCCCTCTCGGCAGCAAACATGAATTGCTTTGACTTGTGCGTGATCGCCTCATTGTTGCCAAAGCCCGCATTCAGGTGTGTTTGATGACCCGTCGCGGAAGCGACCGCAACTGGAAAGCCTATCCGGCCGCAGCGAGCGAGGGCGTCTACGAATTGTGGGAAGCTGAGGTCGAGCCCGTCAGGCGTGGAGTGTGAGAGGACCACTCGCTCCATGTCCTGAAGTGGCGCAGAAGGGGTAGCCGGCGCGCAAAAACAGTTTTGATTGGCGTGGTTTCGACGCAGTTGCCCTATTCGAGATGTGCAGAGGAACGTGCACGCTCTCTGCCGTTACGTCAGCGGGATCACCGAAAAATATAGATTTGGTCGCCGAGAGATGTGTATCTTGCTGGAGGCTATAAACTATTCCTGTCTATAATTTTATGGTACGACGCCGCAGTTTCTGGAGGATGCGTTATTGCAGCCGAGGCGAGCACGCAACCTACATCCAAACCTATCATGTATTGAGAGTCGCTCACAACTCAAAAGGTGTCTCTACCCCCCTCCCTCTCCCATTCTTAGCCGTTCGAGGCGTGTGTCGCTTGCCCAATGCTTCCAGAGTAAGGCCACGCCTCGGGAGGGAGAGTTTTTTTTTTTTTAGGCTAAACAAAGGCTCCCTGCTCAAACGAGAAACTGCCCCAGATATATTTTCACTACGATGTATTTGTGTTTGGGCTCTTCTATTTGCTGTGCTCTTATCAAGCCATAGATTTCGTCGCTCATCGGGTATCGCAGCCAACGTTCCTCGGTGATCGGTTTTGGGACGAGGTGTATATGTATAGCTCCCCGTACTTAGGAGACTGACAAAGCTTTACGTAGGTGCTCCTACACAGTAGCACCACTCTATCATACTCGCATAACAAACCTGCCAATAGGATTCTTCGTTGCCATTAGGATCCCTCTCGCACGGGGGGCCGTCCGGAGCACTTTCTCTCGGCGCCTTGGGGCCATCCTGGGGGAACGAGGCCACCACGGACCAATGCGTAGAAGCGCTCACAAACGCGATGCGAGCCTGGGTCGCATCTAGAAGGTACCTTCCCCCCGAGCTCCAGTTGTTGAAGTTCGGACGCGAAGTTGAAGAAGACGTGAAGGTTTCAAACCGCTGGTTCACCACTGTCCGGGCGGTGTGTCCCAGCGCATTCTTAGGAGATGATGGGGTGGTGGCGGCAATCTTGAAGTCTTCACATATGGCCGTGAAACCGGACCATGAGAGGGGGGCGTGCTTCTCCGTGTACACCGCGAAGATCTGTCGTTTGACATGTTGTGGTCATGGCGAGAATGGTGTGGTGTCACACATTGTATTGTTTTTTTAATACCTTCCGAAACTCCTCGGTTCGTGTTTCATTTAGTACGTACACAACGAATGATCATATTCCTTTCCAGCAGAACGTAGGAATACCTCGAAAACTTACTTTTTTTCTCGCTAGCGGCAGCAGCTATAAGGCAGTCCGTGTGCAGTATCCAGGGAGACTAACGAGACCATTGTTATTGTCGTTCAGGTATGCTTACGAGGGTGCAAGAGGTGACTTGAGGCCGAAAAATTACGCCGCGGAGGGTTTATCTTATTTCACGGCTAATGCGAGTACAGGATGGCGTCTGGACGTGTTGCGGAATTCCTCTGTTGCCCTTCAGATAACTTGATGGAACTGATTCCACACCTGCACTGTACCTATTTCAGTTGTTTTCTTCATCATGGTCTAATGGCGATTTTATCGATGTTTTCCTGCAATATTCAACTATTCACCACTGTACTGAATTTGCTGCTGAGACTGCTGCCGCCACGGCGAAGCGATTTCACCACTATTGAATTACATTTTACGTGTTACCACTTTGTCTAATCTGCTGCTGCAGCTGCTGCTGCTGTCACTATCGACGTGCTGCCGCTGTGGCGGGTAATACAACCTTACCTTCTTCAAAGCTGCATGCACCACGGCCGCTCCCTCCATGGTGCCCAGCAAAACTTTCACCACACCGTCCGTGGCGGCCCGAGCCTGCCTCACCCGTGCGAGGGCCCGCAATTTAATGCTGCCCGTCATTGCACCCGAGGCATCAACCCCACCTTTTCCACAATAACCATCAGGCACCCTTAAGAAACTCCATTTGTTCCATCCTTCGCGTGACGCACCACAGGCAGTACGAGTACCGCTAGCAGAGGCGTCGAATTCCCCTCCGTCTTCTTGACCCCCTCGCACATCGATACGCGCAACATGATCTCGAAGCAACTGCGTGATGATCAAGCCTCTAGGTCCCAGGCGAGCTGGTCGCTCCGCGGCAATCAGATAGGTCGGGTACGCGGCCTCCCACGCATCGATAGGTCGACGGAGCATGTGCAGGAGAATGGAGGATATCCTCAGCGCTAGCTCGATCCGCAGCGGATGGAGTTGGGGGAGCGAACCACCACCGCCGACCCAGCAGCTGCTAGTGCTCTTCTTTTGTTTGCCATCACTGCAACTACCGCCACCGCCACCATCGCCATCGCCATCGCCATCGCCATCGCCATCACCCGAGGCCGCTTGTTGGGCGGCGAGGTACGCTTCAAGCGCCTCCGCCGCGACGCCTTCGAACTCGGGGGTTGATGCTCTTGATAATCGTGCCATCTCAGCCAAATGTAGGAGTTGGTCACCCTGTAGCTTCATGTACGTCACCCGGCCTTCGATAGGCAAAGTCCCGGTGGTCTGGGCAGATTCCACGGACGCGTCGCCTGGTAGGAGGCCTATTCGCCCAGGAAGAGGGTCGGAAGCTGCGGATGCTACGCATCTGGGACTTCTTGCCTCGGCAGGCCTCGCGGAAGAAGCCCGTTCCCGGATTTTGTTGTCGAACTCGAGACGTCGCTGTGTCAGCGCTGTTATGCTGTCGCCCAAGATGTTGGTGTAGCCATCCACAGAAGGCATACCCTCTAGTAGAACGTAGCGTAGGGCTGCGGCAGTAGCGACAGTAGCAGTGCAGTGCTAAAGCAGCAGCATAAATAGTTGGGCCGATTATCACGCAGGTATCGGTAGCAATTTCTCTTATTCCGCCGCGTTTTGTCTAACCGCGCGTCTGCGTGCACCTGGCGTTCTGGAGTGATTATTAGCGGGCTCCAGTACGCAGAGGCGGAGCCATGACCATGCACCCTTCTAAGGAAGCTAACCTTAGATGTGGTCCAGCTCTCATGTTGTCTTGCAGCTGAGTACAAGTACATGCGAAGTCAGACATGACAGTCCCGAGTTAAGATTGTTGCGGTTCGGCATCGGTTACTTTTTTTGACATTTTTCTTGAGGACCGGTCATTTTGGACGCGTCACGGTTTGCTGTGGCATTATCATACTATTTTTTGTTTAGATAAGAGGTCAGTCAAGCGGTCAAACCGCGGGGTTCCAACGCACATGCGTGCGAGTACCGACGAACATGCCGACAGAGCCGCAACATTACTCTCGTACGGCCTTCGAGCCGCCCCGAGCACAGCACCCCACGCCCCCACTTGTACTCAAGAGCACTACGAGTCGTGCATACACCATCAGTGGTTAGGGTGCGACTGTTACCGGGCTATCTGTATCTGTCGTACACCGCGATGAATCCTGCCTTGGACAAACTTTACAATGAGCTCCTCCTCGAAGCGGACGACGAAGAGCCGGTCGAGGAAGTATCAGACGCGGAGAGAAGCAGACGCTGGCAGGAGGACAAGCAAGTCGTCATCGAGAAGCTCAAGGCGGTGAGTCTTCGACATATTTTGAAAAAAAAACGTCCTGAATAACACGTCAGCTGTGAGTTCGATAAATTTAGGGCCGATACTCATGCAAGCTGCGTGATACACCTAATTTTGTGATTGCAATGGAGCAGTTCAGGGCCGTTCTTATCGGAGACCATTTTTTGTCCTAAATTTCCTAAGTTTCCTAAGTATCAATATTTGTGAAATGAGCCTTAAGACACGGAGGCGTTCTGTCATAATTTATGAATTTTTTCATTCCCTAAAAATATGGAAAAGTTGACAATCACAAATTAGGAAATCCTGTCGTCGATTTCCACCTTTCGAAGGCAGTACTCCGACAAGCGCCGTGGCTCAACGCTGGGACCATCGGGTAGCTTTAAACGTCGACCAGGGTGGTCCAACATTATGGCCGATGTAAGGAATCGGCCTGGGCCTCCGGAGGACTCATCCTCGAGTCGGACGAAACAACGATTATTCCTTCCCAATTATCCAGACACGAGACGTTGCAGAAACATGAAGAAGGCTATCTATCGCCGGTGTCCTCGTCGTGCTCGGCATGTTCCTGACACCAGGGGCTGCTGTCGCCGGATTGCACGAATCTACTTGGCCTGGGTGCTTCCCTCTGCGGTCTTCCGGGATATTCGCTCATGCTTGCTGTGTGACGACGCGCGTGACTGCTGTTGTGGGTGGAGGCGGTCTTGCTTTATGGCTCGGCTTTCAAAAATCAGGAAAAAAAAAGACAAACAACCCCGCGCTCGCTAATAGTACAGACTTTTTTTCATGGAAATCCTGGAAAAAAAGAGGAAATTTAGTCTAGGAAATTAACCTACGAAAATTCATGAAAATCTGCGGAAGTAAGTGTGGTGAGCTTAAGCTTCACTTTTTTTTTTCGAAATCATTCCGACTACCACTAACTATTGTTGTGGGTAGCACACGTGATAAAATCATAAGAGTACTACAAGTACTAAAACTCAAAATTACTACTAACCTAACACTAGACTAAGCACTACAACATCAATACACAGCTGTATGTACTAAACCTATCCATCTTGTACATTTTGTTAATAGACTAGACTATACGGCTAGCGATTAGGCTCATTTTTTTTTTCATCCCTGGTATCATGTACAGTTCACGTATCAGGTCACATGTATTTTCGTATCAGGTCACGTGTACTACGAGTAGTCTACAGCAACAACAGTAGTACCGGAAAAATTAAAGTTGTACTGATGTTGTAGGTATCGTATTATGCAAGGTGTTTTTGCATTGAACTAGCTTCCCACTTTGTTTAACTACAGCAACAGCTTCATGCCTCCGTGTGTTTTTTACATCTTCTTCTAGAGGTAACTAGTTTCCCACTTTGTTTGATTAACCACAACAGCAGTAACTTCATACCTGCGTACGTGTTCTACAGCAATACTTTTTTCGACACAAATATATAATATTTACGTCATACGCTTGAACTTTAATCAGTAGTAGTATCAAGATTCACCTGAGTGTTGACGAGGACGATCCAAGCTTTCAGGTTTTTTAGCGAGTGGGAAACGTAGCATTGCGCTTAAAGTAGCCACCACAGCGCCTTGATCCCCGCCTCAAACACAACCGGACGTTACCAGCACAAAAAGACTGAGCTCAAAGCCTTGACTCCGAAAACTTCACGAAGGTTGGGTCAAAGGCTAACACTGCTTTATTTGGCAGGCTCATCGCTACGTTTTATGAGTAGGTATGTATCCATGATCTTGGTTGAAGTACCTGTGAAAACACGGAAACACAGAACGAATACGACGTGCTTGTAGTTCATCCGTTTGGTAGGTTTCTTTTATTTACTTGACACGCTCTGGAAGGCTGGTAAGTTAGTTGTGACGTCAGGTCGCATACATTGCTACTGCTGTTGTTTTTTTTTTTTTCGTTTTTCGACATCAGGTATCCTGAAATACTACTACTGCATGTACCAGGTTTATGCCACTGCACTGACTGACTGATTTTTCTATAGAGGCGCCTTGACCGGCTTTGTCCCACAAACCGTACCAGAAAAAGTACCACATACATATATTTCACTTTATTGAGTTTTTATGCTGTTTTTTTGTGTTTTTGTGTTTTTTTTTTCGCGAGAGGGCGTCGACTCACCCTAACCCTCACCCTAACCCCAACCCTAACCCAGGCAAAGGCTCCGACCAGAGCGCGGCTTCGCCGCGTGTTTTGGAAAACTGATGAAAAACGTGCGGACCACCTCAAACATCGAAATATATTTGGTACTTTATCTGGTATAATTTGTGGGGTGACAACATCGCAAATGAAGGCTACTTGAGGGATTTCAAAAGTGGTACCGTTTAGTCCGCACTGCTCACGGGTTCGATGGTAGCGTTCAGCCCCTCAGGTGATTACTGCGGTGGTGGAATATGGCTACTGCTCTAGGCACTCGCACAGTGTACCTGTTTATAGCAGAAAAAGAAATGGCTGTTTTGTAAAATGATTGGCATAAAAAAATCCGCTGTGTGTTCGACCAATTGAGTGGTGTGTGTTCGACCAATTGAGTGGTGTATGTTCGACCAATTGAGTGGTCCGCACTCATCTTTGCAAGCTGCGCGGTGCTCCGGTTTGTGTAGCAGGACAGCTGTAACAACGTTGTCTCAGCGAAGAAACTGAACAAGGTCTCGTTGGAACATGCTGATGACTTATTACAAGCGCACGTCCTGTTCTGCAGTGTATGCGCTACGAGTATGGCAGGGCTGATTATGAACATAAAATCACACAGAGTAAAATGGCCCGACGCGCGAAGAGTCCTGCCCGGCGGTGTGTGCATTAATGATTTCAAACGCCTTCGATATCGTAGTTCGGCGTTCTGATTATCCATTCCGGCTATTTTCAGTGCATACTGTGCGTCAATCCTATCCATTACCAGTAGAGATATCCATTTCCAGCAGAGAACCAACACAAGCACTCGTTTTCCTTTTCGTGGGCACGTGAAGCGATCATAATACGAGTAAGAGACTGCAGAGAAAGGGGGTGGCACGGCTAACTCATGATGCCTCCCCCCCCGGTGGCACCCTTTCCGTTTTCCTTCCATTTGCATAATCTCTTCACGTGCAGCACCGGCAATAAATGCGTCATGACGGCCCGTCACGACGAAACGAACACCGGTCACTGGCGTACGTCCGGCGTGTTTCACACGAAAACCTACTTGTAGTACGATAGGGTAAATATATTAGCCGCCGTCCGTCAATACATTCATTTCGACAACTCGCATCCGTCACACTCCCGATTACAATTTGCCGCCATACCATGTGGTGATGTCGACGTGTTTGTCGTCTCCGGCGAGCTAGATCAACATGAAGAAGCTCGAGGAGGAATCACGGAGAAAAGAGAATGCGAGGATGCAAGAACTGGAGCGAAAACGACAGGTGAGTGACTGCCTGCAACTAAAGCAGACGAGAAACGAAAAAAAACGGGCCGAGGAGGAGCAGGAGCGTTGTGAACCGAATCGGCGGCTGCCTTTGATCTGAGGGTTTGATCTGAGGGCTTACAGCTTTCATCGATTTCACTTGCTCTTAGTATGTTTCCTATCCTAAAATATGCACCTTGAGTGTCAATCGCCAAAAACGACGAACAGAAACCGATATCCCTGCAAATGGGTAAAAGTACGACCACCCCAAACCGATTTGGCGCAAAATAAAGGCTCAAAATGAACACGCTCCAGCATCTCATCCCTTAATATATAGGAGTACTTTTTTTATTAACGCTCACGCCGCACATTGTCGTCTGCACGGCCTCAGCGGGCCTTTTCGCCCGTTCACATGAAACGTTTTTTTTCGTTTTTTTTTTGTTTTCCACTTGGCGCCCTCGAACAGGCCGCCATCGAGAACCGCATCAAACAGGAGAAGCAAGAGAAGCTGATGATAAGGTATCATATCACTATTAACGATCCCTTCGCCTTAAGCTATACTGCTGTTTTTCGATGGTTTTTTGTAAGGTAACTTACACCCGTCGCCGAACTAGACTGCCGAATTGTGTCTAATCGAGAATTGCACAAAACTTGAAAAGCAAGAGCAGCAGATGACAAGGCGGCCGCCTCCTGTTATAAGCAGGGTCTTTCACCGACCGGGTCACTGCTAAAGGCTCGGGCCGGGTCAGGGTGACCCGACCCGACCCGACCCGACCCAGCTCGCGATAAGTATAAATCTTCACGTCCCGCCGGTGCCCCCCCCCTGCTTGTTCGCGGTAATAAACTTTTGCGCGCTTTGAATTTCCCGACTCGAATCGGAAAAGGAATGGTAAGCTACGCTGCGCCAACGCAGTTGCCTAAAGTATTTTCGTCAGCTAGATACAGAGTCACTCGTGTATGAATAAAAAGGGGTGTATGATAGAGTATGATAGAGTATGATACTACAATACCGTTGCCTTCGTCTACTTAGCTTCGGAAAGTAAGTGACCGTGAAACAAGCATAATAAGCAGTGAACGAAAACAAATGCGACGTGTGCATCTTGCTGTGTACGTGTTTTCACGAGTCACAAGGCATATCTATCCCCTGCGGTACACGCGCCTAACAGCTCCTTTAATTTATTCAGCCGACGCCTGTTTTTTCAGGGACATGGAGGCGAACACGGTGCGTTTCTGGAAGAGAGACATCACGGGCAAGCGTCGAGAAACAGGCGTCTTGTACTTCGGCGAGTCCAAACGCCACGGGGATGCCTGGGTCCCGCACGGCTACGGTGCGAAGGAGGCCACGCGTGCTGTGATCTAGGGCTAGCATTAATTTGGTCAAGACATTCCTGATTTGTAGCTGTACGGGGTGCGGCAGAACTTTCTGAACTCCTATTGATAACACAAGGAGCTCAATATGTCACCCGAAGCGTTTCGACTTCGAAGACCTCCGTTCGAGGCGACTCGCCCAACATTTCTTGTGCGCTCGTCCTGAACCAAGTGTACTCGTGAAAATTACCGTACTACTAGCCGATAGTTGCGCGCTTGAGTGGCTCAACTGGACAGATACGTTATTAGTTAAACCAACAACTGCAACCCGTACCGCACTATAGAGGGATGACTCCTGTATAAGTGGAGCCAAAGATCCAGCCCCGGAAACGTGTGACAGATCATCGTGGCAGATCGCACGGCCCCCATCTGGTAACAGGCAACAGGTGGCATGGGCCATAGATCACACAGATCTTTCTGACAGATCTAGGTCATCACGTGGGGGATCGATGACCTGTCCGACGTGTGGGAGAGACTCTCAAAAAAACGTTTTGATATTTTGTTGGCGGGGGGGGGGGGGGGGGGGAGGGGAGGCGGGGGGCAAGAAAAAGGAAAATAATTGACAGATATCGCGATCGTCATTGATGAGGCCAGCAACAGAAGGCATCGAAACTGTGCTGTAGTTCGCATGTAGCTTGGAGGCGTGAGGGCGTGTGAGTCGGCAAGAGTTCCAAAACAAAACCGGAAGAAAGTGGGGGGAACGGTAGGCGGTAAAAACGTTTCGGCGAAAAAAACAAAATGTTTTTTGAATGGCGGGGGCTCCTTAACCTAATACTTCAGTATCGTCCGAAAATCCATCTACGTCGTATACTTTTCTTGTTTTTGTACCTAGGCCATGGGATTTTTCGTCATCCCGGGTTGCACTTTATTTTTAATTAAAAAAATAAAGAGCTCATCAGGTGAGAAGAGCCTCTCAGAAGGAAAAAACAAATGTCATGCGCGCATCTCTACCTTAGCGTGTGTCGAATGCTGAACCCTCTGTGCGCAAAAAAATATTTAGGTCAAGTGCCGGGGGGGGGGGGGGGGGGGGGGGGCGTGCTCATTTGTTGCTTGCCTCAAGTCATTTGACCATTGACCAAGCATCCCTTTCGAGACGGAGCACCGTTCCTACTCCTGATGGAGACACCCCCAACGTTTGGGCGCTCATTACGCTGCTCCATATACTACATCAAAGCTGTTTGCTTATCCTATCCCCATCCTGTTTCGCCGATGAGGGGGGGGGGGGGGGGGGAAAGGGACGACAAAAGTGAACACGGGTTATCCGTATAGAGCCGCTGACGGTAAAACCTCCCACGAGTTGAGATAGAAAGTAGAGAGGAAAAACAATCACAAAATACGCAAGCAAGCGAAGAAAGGCAAGAGCACGTTGCGAACGATACCAGACGAATTAAAGCCGCGACTCGAATTCATCAGGGTTTTTTTTCTTTCAAAACGGATCACAAACCAACAACCTAAAGGCAGACGTTCTTCCCCCACCCTTTGCTCTTGTCTTGATGTTTTGACCCTCTGCAGGGGAGTACCGCGTGCACGGCGAGACGATCTACGAAGGAAGATTCCGCGACGGCGCTATGCACGGGGAAGGCCGCCTGCTCTTCGACACCGGAGAGACCTGGGCAGGACAACTTTGGAAGGTGATAGACCCAGCTACGGTACGGGTAAGGGACTGCAGCAGAGTTTCCTGAGGCTCCTTCCTTCCTCACTTGACAATCCCCTTATTTTACATGTCCGAGCTGTTCGCTGCACGCGTGCATGGAACTTCTCGAGCGGCTGCGCGCTCTCACTTGACGGCGGGTATAGAACGATGGACACGTGCTATTATGCGGTAGAGGGTGTGTCACGTTTTCCTTTTCCTGAGGCTTCTTCCTCACTTGAATTCTGGAGCTCTGTGTCTCAACCCCTAAGAACTGAAGTTTAGTGGACTGAACGAAAACTGCAACCCAAACAAAGAGTCCATGGGTGATGGCACCTAGGTACGCAAATAAAAAAAAAAAAATTGAAAAAAGCAAGAATGACCAAGATTTTTCCGACGACTTTGGTCTGAAGAGCCCCCGTCGTTCAGGAAATATGTTAGCGTGGTATACCTTAATGCATCTACCGTAGATCATGTCCCTTGCCACACCACCTGTCATTGGCCATTGGTTTTCGTTCCGTGTTCCTGGGCTCCCGAACGGACCAACGCTTTTTCCAACTCCTACAATTATTCCTGTGCTAAAAATTCCGGGTGTTTGTGCCCCTATGGTGCCTGCTACACTAGAGGTAGCTCTCTTTCGCGAAAATATCGGCCTCTGAAAATGACGGGGATCCTTAAGCCAATATCGTCGGCATTTTCGTTGTGGATAAAAATATTTTCTCGTGCTATAGTCTACACCTGCAGTAGGCCGTGGGATACGAGTCCATCCTGGTTTGCGCTTTCTCTTTTTTATCAGAATCAGCTTTGCCCTCAGAAGGCAATAATATAGAACATACACCTCAAGCGGTTAGGAGCTTGCTTCAGAAGAAGAAGAAAAACCTCTGTGTCTCTAGTAGTGTCAGTAGCATGGGCCATATTCCTGTTGTAATTCCAACCATTTTTTGTCTCCATATCGAGTGTCCAGTGAAAAAAAAAAAGCGTTACTTCAGGATACGACGTCATGACTTGGCGCCTTTTCGTCTTCCGTAACTGCCGACGGTCCACGGGGTTCGTTGATGACGGGACGGGGTACATCTCACAGGACATGGTACACGGCATGGGCACCCTTATCAGCGAGGACAACGAGAAGAGACGGGCGATATACTGGCGAGATCGGAGGGTCTGTTTCATCGAAGGCGAGGTTACGGTCGATGTTGGGCTGCGGACGGGGGGGGTCACTTTGAGGGGCCTCTTCTTTGCAGTGTTTCGGGGTCGCTCGCGCGAATGATCCCCATACTATTTCGCGGTCTTAAGCTTTCGTGCTGTCGGCTGTTTGCCTTGATGAAACCGCTGTGGAATGGTTACCTGCGCCGCACCGAACAAAAAACGCCCATGGTATATTTTGTCGTTGAGGCACAGCATCACTTGGGCGAGCGACGCATCGTACGCAGTAGTAGGTAAAAAGGGGGTATGATACTACGATACCGTAGCCATGGTCGTTGGCATTGGTATAGACCACCAACAAAATATTCTGACGCAGTCGCAGGGCAGGATACGAGGAGAGAGGACTTCACCTCCTCAAACCGAAGGCGAGAGGGACGAAGCCGGATTTATAGCCCAAAATGAGCTGCAGGACACGACTACACCAATCCGCGATTTACAGCGACACAAAATATTTGCACCACATGATGCCCCCTCAAGCTCCCCGTCGTGCTGCTGCTGCCGTTCCCCCATCTAACCTTATCGCCAAAAACACCAGTCCGCTGTCACAGATCAGGCTCCACAGCAACATTGAAGTTGCAGAACCGTGTGCCCCGCCGACGCTCACGCTCGCTCTTTCTTCCCGTTGTCGTAGAGCTTACACCCGGCTGTAGGCTGCAACTGCTGGGCGACCAGTTTGTGAGGAACAACGGCGGCGAGGCGATCGTCGTGGCGGACACGGACCGGCTATGGCGGTACCGCCTCAGGCTCGACAGCGGTTCGGAGATACTGGTGCGGTTGGACAGCGAGCGCTTCCGGCTGCTCAGGTTAGAACGAATGTTGAAAAATATCGTAGCCCTCCGAGGTTATGACCCCGTTCCCCTCCCCACCACCAATGAAGCATTTTAGCACTGAACGTCCCGAAAAAGAAAAAACCGAATTTGGTTTCGAAAAAGAAAGGAGCTGGAAAAGGGATGCTGGAGCCCCTTGTTCTTAACGTTACGAACATTATTCCACACATACCGCAAGTCGGTTTCCCCCCCGCAAATGGGATGAAGTTCTGGCTGAAGGAACTACAAACAACTCGAGGAAGGAGGGCCTCAAGCTTTCTCCCGTTGAGGAGGAGGGAAGGAGGGGGGGGGAGGGGCAGTTCGTTGTACTTCATTTTATGAATGAATAGCTCCTTCATAATAATCTAGTTTGTTAAGCCAAAGCCATAAACAAAAATGTGACGCTTCATTCAGCTGTGAGATCCCGGATTTGATCGAAAGTGCTCACCTCAGAAGGCACATGTGCTACGATAGAGGCACCTCGCACTTTTCGTGTAAAAAAAAAAATCCTTAACCCAAAATCGTCGGAAAAAATAAATAAATAAATAAATAAATAAATAGGCCATTTTAGTTTGGCATCATTCTCGCTCGTCGTGTATCTACAGGCCAGATAGATGGGACTTTTCATCCGGCATATATATAGCAGCAGTTTTATTTTTTTCTCGAAATCGATTTTTTTTTCGGAGAAGGTCTTGAGCTCCCAAGCCGGGGAAACCCCCAGAAAAAAAAAAAAACGCGGTGCTGCACCTCCATCGTGGCACGCTTTCCTCACCTCTATCTAGTTTTGAATCGATCCACGGTGGGAGTGGCGCTTTTTTTTAGCCTTCTCAAGGTGTTTCTGGTGGTGTTGATAATGTTGATAGTTGTGTCGGTTGACCTCCCCGAGTGACGAAAGTTCTACCGTTTTTTTTTCTCTTCTGATACTTTTACGAGTGTATTTCGTATGCGTTTTTTTGGACTGGTTCATAGAAGCGTTTGGTCGGGTTGCGCGAGCGAAACGCCTTCGAAGTAATGTTTTCGGGTGAAGAAAAGTAGTGAGCTCCTCACGTTAGGAGCTCATAAATTTCTTAGAATTTTCTGCACCCCTACCGCGGGATGGCTCGTGTTTCCTATCAAACGAGGTGCGAACACACATCCAGCGGACTACTGCTACTACTGCTACTACTACTACTACGGCGTGTGTTGCAATCGGGTTTGAGGATGAGGGTTTGCTTGTGGGAAGCGTAACAATAGCGGTTTTCGTTATGCAGGCGCCGCGCGCCAATTATTGCCGTAGTTGCTCTTTTTTTTCCGACAACAACAAAAACGAGATGAAGTGTCGAGCGAGAACCACGTCGTCACCTAAACCTAGGCAAATCGAATGAAGATTTCCAACTTCTGCTTGTCATGATTAGCTGTTGACTCTTAAGGCAGCAATACTAAGAAAAAAGCCACCTTGTACTTTTCAGCTGGTATTTCTTAGATTCACTTTTTTCATCGATCCTCACTCGGTCTGCATCGTTCCTGAAATGCGCTATTTTCCGTGCAGGCACAAGCCCAAGGTGATACCCCTAGATACGGTCGTTGGGTCAACCAGGTGCAAGGACCTCTACGACTACGACCACGATCAGTCGCACCCCCAGACATCCGGTACGACCGAAAATCTCACACGAAGCGCTCTCCTAGATATACTATACGGTAGCTCTCTAAGGTGCACTCGTTTGCCCTGCAAGGCTCCTCACACGTAGAGCTCCAGAACCCAACCCAAAAAACTGGTTTGGAGAAAAATGAAGGTTCAAATTTTGATGAATAATCCCTTGTATGGCCTTAGGCATACAAAGAAAAAAAAAGTTCCCAAATTACAAGAATGGCGCTCCAACGACTTTGGGTTGAGGAGCCACGTCATTCAGAAAACGTTTCACACGGAAACTGCTTGTACCCCTATTGTAGCACGCCTCCCTACTGAAGTTGTTGCATGCGAAACACGAAGCGTTGATGATGCTGTCATATGCACCAAGGATATATATATAGATCACACGAAAAAACAACAGAGCCGGAGAACGCGAAATGCTACGAGTCCAGCCAACCTCACATAGCAATGATAACCGTCCTGGGAGCCTGGTGAAGCGCCCGAAACAAAAAAAAGGGGTCACGGCGTATATGTGGAACGAAGTTCTTGCTATGGTGTTGCCCTGGGAACCTAAGTAGCAAGCGGTTAGGATACGGCATATATATGGATGTGGGATAGGGTTTCAAATGCCTTTCAAGGCGCGTGCGTATAAGGAAAGGGGATGATAAACTTACCTCATACTCACGCAAATAACGCTCAATTCTTCCGCGACGGTGACACGAGGAATAATACAAAGAGCTTCTCCAAGGATGCACACGTGAGTGAACATCCGTGGAGCCTGCTTAGTAGAGAGGCCTACAAGGAAAGATCAGTGTCCCCATATATTTGAGAGATTCGACAAGTGAAACAAATTAGACCAACACCTGCCGAGGTGTTCTGAACAGAAAAGCAAGGACCGCTTGGTATTGGTATCCATCAGCTAGCCGTTCCTGTACTTGTCTAGAGTGGTGGTACCAGAGGGTAATGCATAGCGTGCGTTCTAACGCTTTCAGACTGCTCGGACCGTTTTATTCGCGGGTATATTACGCGTGTTTATCTACCTGTGCCAATGTGAACAGCTCACAGAGAGAACTTCTACTGGCCTGATCTATGGGCTGCTCGAGAAAAGGCCCAACAGGAGAAGCAGGCAGAGCTTGATCTCGAGACGAAGCGATCTCAGGTACGCGCGGAAACTTCATGGTCTAGGCGGGATGGGGGGGAGGGGGGGGCAATGCTATGCATCGATACCTCTATCATACGTAGCAAGAGCATTTTTATATCCGCAAGACAAGGAATACCACCGATACCGCTCCACTGCACCGTCTTATGCTTCGCTGCTCTGACGCATACAGTAGAAGCGCACCGACTTTTTTCTGTCTGAGGCTGCTCACTTGACCAGCTATGTGCAAACAAACCTTGACACCCAAAAGATGATTTTGAGAAAAACGAGCGAAGTGCAAAACCCCCCTCTAGATGAAAAAAACAAAATTCCAAAAAAAAACAAGAACAAGATTTTCCGATGAATATCTCCATAGCAAGGGACACACGCCTACGATAGAGGTAGCACGTTTCGTCCGAAATGTTTTCTGAACGACGGGGTTTCTTGACCCAAAATCATCGGGAAAAAAATACACATTTTTTTTTTTCCCATAATTTTTCGTCGTGTACCTAGGCCATGAGATTTTTTTTATCCGGTCTTCTAGCAGTTTTGGTTTTCTCGAAATCATTTTTTGGGAGAGGTCTTAAGAGCTCTCAAATTGAGGGGTAGTATTAAGAAAAAAAAGTGGTGCACCTCTACCGTAGTGGTGCACCTCTACCGTAGCACGCGTCTAGGTTATTAACAAGCTCCGTCATTCAGAAAATAATTTGACGAAAAAAGTGCTGTCTCGCTGTCGTAACATTCATTTGTTTTCCAGAAAATTTCTTCTTTCTGGTCATCATGCATGCGCACGTGGGTTGTGACTTTGAATCGTTATAAGGCATAGTTTGGGTAGGCAAGTGGTCAACCTTTTACCAGGGTGGCCGAACGGACTGATACCCCCCAACTCCTCAACCAAACCCCTGATTCCTCAACAGAAGATCACGCAGAACATTGTCGGATATGGCAACAAAAAAAATAAGAAGGACTTCACGTTTTCGATTTTTTTGCTATATATACGCAGATCGTCGCCCTGCGGCAAGTGCAGCGAGACGCGGACAAGGCCGCCAACCAGGCTTGCCCCGCCCCGCGCAATCACCGTTTTATTTTGCTGCCTTCGTCCCGCAGCAGCACCCTGCAATATATTTAGTCTAGACGTTTTTGTTTCCCCCCGCTGTGAATAATGGATTTCTTGTTTATTATTAGTATGTTTTATGCGTGTTTGGCGTCGAAGCTCATACATGCTGCACATTAAAAAAATAAATGCCTGTGATCTTGTTCCGCAGATCCTCGCCCGGCGGCAGGTGCAGCGAGACGCGGACAAGGCCGCCGACCAGGCGGTCGACGTGGCCAAGGGGCTCGAAGACGAAAGGCGGAGACAGGAGGACCTCAAGAGGGAGGACGCGGAAGCCACGGAGAAGGGCAAGGAGGCCCTAGAGGCGGCCCGGGTAAAGGCCGAGGCGGAGAAGAAGAGAAGAAAAGACCTAAGCAAATCTCCTCCCCACAAGCGTTGAGATCCTAATAAAAACACCGCCCAGATTTTGGACGCGTTTTACTGCGAGTAATCCTTTCAGAGACAGAACAAGAATTGTTTCCAAGCTTTTGGAGCTTCTTGGGGGTACCCAAAACGAATTAGAATTAGACTACTACAATATTAGGAAAGTGTTGCAAGCGTATAATAGGACTTTAACCCCATTTTCGAGCTGCATCGTCGAAGATTTTTGGGCAAGACGTACTTGGAATTGTGGTGCACATGGTGTGGGCAGATCTGTTTGTTTAAGTTCTACAAGGCATTTTCCCCAATAGGCTCCGAAGGCCCGTTAGATATTAATATTATCGCCGACAATATGAAACCTCTATCGCGGGATGACTCGAACCGCCATTGCAACACGCCTCGGTTAACATCAAAAGCCCCCCACGACGTGTGACGAGAGAGCGTAAAGTTTGAGTTCTGTGGCAAGCACGCCCCGGGTGTGGACGTGGGTGAACTGCTGCTGCACGTACTCGCTCATGTGCTTGTTGCAAAGTGGAATGACGCAGTGCTTTAATACACACGCCACGGCAAGAGAGGGGTCGCATTATCTTGTTTTGCTTCTTCTGAGGCTCCTCGCAACAAACAAGGAGGAGGTCCATGCCTCACCCATAAACCTGATTTTGATTTTTTTTTTTTTAAAGCAAAAAATTGCACCCCCTGTGAACAATTTCTCATGGCCTAGGTTGGACCAACAACACTCAAGACTGCAAGAACAAAAATGTCATTCAGACGTTTTTGGGCCGAGAGGAGTCCCGTCCTTCCAACAAAGAAAACCGAATTTTTAGCCCAAAATGCGCTACGTACGACGATGCTGTACCACTCTGTCCGGAAATATAAGCAACCTTTGGGCGCATGCTTACGACATGGAGGTAGCACTTTTTGGCTTTTTTTTTTTTTTTTTCTGAATGACGGGGCTCCTTAACCCGAAATCGTCGAAAATACGACATTTATTTATGTTTGCATTATTCTCGCCGTGTAACCTAGTAGGCCATGGGATTTTTCATCCGGTAGCGGTTTTATTATTTTCTCCAAATCAGTTTTTGCCTTAGAGAGGTCTTAAGCTCCCAAATTGAGGGGTAGTATTAAAAAAAAGAAAAGTGGTGCACCTCTATCGTAGCGCGCGTGTTTGAACATTCGTATTTACGTCAAAAGTTGCTTATATTTACGGACAGAGTACAGAGTACCACTCTGTCCGGACTCTGTCCGGAAATTTAAGCAACCTTTGGACATTCATATTTACATCAAAAAATTGATTACATTTCAGGGCAGAACAGAGTGGCGCACGTACATATTCTTTATTCTCTGAACGACGGAGTTATAAACGCAACCCAGTATTGAATATTATAAAAATCAAAATACACTCCAGCTGTGAGATCGAAGATTTTGTCGAAACTCATCTTTGCAAGCTGTGTGATACTCCGATCGCGCGTTTCACGGGTTGTGTGTCCTCATTTTAAGGATATAGGTCGGCGACTCCCCTTGCAACTAACAGTGTAGCTATCAGGGTCAACATGGTGATTTAATATATACCGTCGTTTTTTTGGGGGTTGTTTTTTGCCGCACTTCTTGTTTTGCGATGATACTGCTGTTCTCTGCTCGCTGGATACCTAGGCCGTGGGATAGTTCATCGGAAGAAGAAGACGAAGGCGTTTTTTTTTTCGTTCATTGGATCAACTTTTGTTTTTGGCTGATGATGTAGTCTATATATACTATATATATGAGTACAGCGCTCGTCGAGTGAGGAAGGAGCTTCAGAAGAACGCATTCCGTGCACCTAGATACGACAACCACCGCAGCGTGCATCAAAACACCTAACAATCACAGCTTTCCATGGGTCGGATCTGCCCTCGCGGGTCGGGCCGGCTCAGGGTGACCCGGCCCGATTGGGTAACAATATATTTTTGAACGCACCTCCTGACCCGACCTGACTCGACCCCGTGAGATTCCGAACACCTACTCCTGACCTGCGAGATTTTGAAAGCATCCTGACCCGACCCGCGGGCCGGGTCGCGACTCGTGGAAAGCCCAGCTAATGATAAGAAAACAGGAGCTCCCCAAATGAGTGAGGAAGGAGTCTCAGAAAACATTCGGTGCACCTCCCCTACTGCTGCGGCATGCGCCAGGACACCTATCAAAAAGAAACAGGAACGCTAGCTTACTCCCAAAGCGGGGGAGTTCTTATTTCTGAAAGGCTTTTCCTTCTACACCAATAACGGTCCTGGATTTAATATTTTCCCGGTAATCTCAGCGAGGCTTTCTTTACTGCCTCGCTTCTGAGCATGTTTCCGGTAATGTCATAAATATTTTTTAACATTACCCTGTTGACCCTGGTACAAGCTACACTGTAGTTCCAAGGGGAGTCGCCGACCTATATGCTTAATGAGGACACACAACCCGTAACACGCGCGATCGGAGTATCACACAGCTTGCAAGGATGAGTTTCGACAAAATCTTTGATCTCACAGCTGGAGACTCAAGTGTATTTTTATTTTTTGTACGATATTTTCGACACGTTCGTTAACCTTCTTCAAGTCCTAAAACGGTAAACCTGTGAGTCGTCACGACTAAAGATACCAACTAGGGCTTTCAGACAAGACTAAGAATTAGCCATTTACAGGAGGTGCCGACTATCTGACTTTGTGGGGCTTCCGTAGTTGCAAGAACAGTTGTATAACACGGGATCAGCTTTTTGTTTTAGGCCGCGGGGCGCGCTGATTTTGCTCGCTCCGCTCACCTGATTCAAATGTCGGCAGGTCGGCCGGCCACCAACTGGCTTCGCCAGCCGACTTGCCGACTACAGTCAGTTAGTTGGCTACGGACACCTACCGATTAAGTCACTAGCCATGAATTCCTGCCGCCTCACAACTCTACAAAACCGTGAAGTTCAACTCCGTTAGCGCTGCACCTACTTTTTCGGGGACACCCTACTACAACACCCTACTACAACACCCTACTACAATTGCGTTAGAATAATTTTTCAGGGATTTCACGCTTCATAATCCGACCCCCGGATCGAGTCACGACGCTTTCATAGTCTCGCCGGTCGAGTACGGTCAGGTCAAGAGATGTTTAAAAAAAAATCACGGGTTGGGTTGGGTTGGGTTGGGTCGGGTCGGGTCGGGTCGGGCCGGGTCAGGAGACTTTCAAACCTGACGGGTTGGGCCGGGTCACCCTGCCCCAACCAGACCCGTGAGAAGCGATCCGACCAGTGAAAAACCCCGAATAAACCTCAGTGACAACAAGGTTAACGGCATTATATGGTCCTTAAGGGGATTACAAGGTCGCAATTTAAGCTCTGGTGCGAAACCTAGTTAGGGCGATGACGGTCCAGGACAGCTTCCCGAGCACGTCATACTCCCATATGGTTTCGGTCCTTCGTGTAACTCTGGAATTCAACAAAAAACTGCTCGGATTGGCGATATTCAGTGGCCGCTTAATTTTCCACACGCCACCGCCACTTAAAAGGCGTAACGTTTTGGTCTAAAGCGCCCGCCCCGCGAGATCAAAAGCGCGCCCGCCCGCCCGCAAAATAATTTTAAAGAAGCATAGGACGCCATCCGACAAAAACAACGCGACACAAAAACAAAACAAAAACTAACTTACCAGGTATCCTACAAAATCGGGGAGATTATATCACCCTCGCTCCACCCGGCCAACAATTTGTTCTGGCTTACGCGGCGTCACCAGGATTACCCCCTACCCGCGGGAGCGATCAAGCCAGTCCAACCCAAACAAACAAGCAGTACACTGGGGACCAGCAGAGCAACGCATATTGTTGGCGCTGCTGTAAGATCTATTAATAACTAGTCGTAGTGGACAGCAAAAGCAGTCGGAACAAGAGGTGGCACCTCTCCCCCCCCCCCCCCCCGCAACTGCGGCAAGAGCCTCTTCTTCCGCGGTTCGCACGGGATGACGCTGGCAAAGCAAGCCAACAAGGTCGAGCCATCGACCCGCCCCTCCCCCACGCGCTTTGGCAGGAACCCCCCCTGCCCTCCCTCCCCCCCCGCCCACCCGAAGCGCCGATGGCTGCAGTTGTCAACACGACAAAAAAAAAAACAATAGCAAAAAAACATAGGATACAGCCCCACACCCCGCGCGCCGCCCCGCCCCCCCGCCCTCCTCCCGCCCCCCCCCTAGCGCGAAAACAAAATCGGTGGCAAAGCACAACCCACCCCCACCCCGCGTGCCGCTCACACGTCCACCCCTCAAGCACTGAAACCTCGCTGCCAGCTACTAAGCTACCCCCCCCCCCCCCATCCAGCCTGGTGCAAGCAATGCCTGCCTGTTCGGGGAAAAAAATATGTTTTCCGTCCTCTCGCATTGTAGGGAGGCGCGGGTTTTTATGGACATACGGACTACAGCCGCGCATGATTTGATTACACACCCCCCCTGTCTTCCAGCACTGAAACTCGGATGCTGTAGTCGCTCAGCTACCCACCTCCCTTACTGCTCTGAGACTCCGGTACCAGTCGCTCAGCCACCCCCCTCCCTTCCCGCACAGAAACTCCACTGCCAGCCGCTCGGCTACAATCCAGCACGGAAAGTCCACACTCAGCCGCTCAATCAACCGCTTCAGCTCCTTTCCAGCTGTGAAAATCTCCCCGCTAGCCCCTGGCTCAGCTACCCACCCCCTCCCTCCCAGCACCGAAAGCCTGCTCAGCTAAGCTCCCCCCCTCCCTTCCAACGCTGAAAAAACCGCTGCCAGCTACCAGCTCAGCTACCGATCTCATTCCCAACGACTGGGCTGCGGTCCGTGCTACCCACACCCCCCCCGGCACCACCTCCACCATCGCCGTCTTCCTCGCCTCCAGCGTCGCGCCCGGCCTCGTTATCGCTGCCGCCGCTACTGCTGCTGGTGGTGCCGGTGCTAGCGTGGTCAGCCACGTTACCGGATGGCCTTTCGTCGCCATGTTTTCGGTCGCCACCGTCGTCGCTGTCAGCGTCACCGTTGCTGTTGCTGCTGCGCTCCTGCCGCCTTCGCTTCTTGCTCTACAGCATAACGTGTCGTGCGGCAAGTGACAAAAAGGCAAGTGTGAGGGATGACCGTCGAATACATACTAGTGTACGTACATACATGAGTAAGATGGTGGGCATTCGGAGGACGGGGAGAGGGGCGGGTACTAATTTCATGCGCAGCCGTAGTCATATGCCCATAGACCCTCGCATTCCCACAATGCCGACACGTCGGGCTTTTCACCGACCAGGAAAACATCGAATGGGGAGGGGAGCGGGGGGGGTGGGGGGGGGGGTACAACCGGGGCAAAAAAAACACAGAAACAAACCACCTGGGTTGCAACACATATTTCTGTACGCCGAATCTACGACGAAATTTACCCTGGAAGCACCTCTACTACAGCAGTCTATTTTCGTTGTACGATAGTCGGCAGAGTTTCACGACTGCTAGTCGGTGAATGCCCTTCGCTAACTAAGTGACAATTCGTCGGCAAGTCGGCTGGCGAAGCCAGCTGGTGTTCAGCCGCGTTGTCGACTGAATTAGGGCAAGCAAAGCAAGCCAAACTAGCCCCCCCCCCGGCCGAGGGGGCCCGGCGCCAAAAAGCAAAGATGCGCACTAAACAACCTTCCTACAAGTATGGAGACTGAGCAATTCGGATAGTCGGAACCTCCGGGAAACGACTAACTAATAGTCCTTACTACTAACTAGTTGGTGACTGAAGTCGCGCCGACTCAGAGCTCTACAAATCCCGGTTTCAATTACAGATTTTCATTGTTCGGAGCACCTCACTTCCTTTTCGTGGGCAACGAATGAAACATAGTTGAAATCTTCACGCATGTGCTGTTGCACCGGAACAGTACGGGTCCCCCAGCAAGGCCTAGGTGGTGCGAGAGCAACGTTGACCGCCGCCTTATCGGGGGAAGCCGCCATATTCATTCCGGGTTATGAGTGCAATTCCCCCGTTGCGCCAAGCGATTTTGATCCCCATATGTCGGGATACCGCCTTGCTCAGATCGCCTTTTTGGGGGAGCCCTACCGTAGGTGCTCTTACTTGATCTTCGGGGGGAAAAAGTGTCGAAACGAAGTGAGTGAGTGGCCCACCACGAACATGCTACGGTAGAGATGCACTTCTTTTTTCTGGGGCTCTTGACTTGAGGAGCTCTGTGTCAAATACGTCACACAAAACAACTGGTTGTTATATCCTCTACCCGACCCAGGTACTGAATTTGAGAAAGTACAAAAAAGAAAGCGCAGCGCAACCTGAACGCGTGCTACGACATAGATGTCACTTTTCGTCTGAAACGGGTTCTGAATACCGGGCTCCTTAACCCAAAATCGTCGGAGATAGACATTTTTTTCGCGTGATTCTCATCGTGTACCTCGGCCATGGGATTTTTCATCCGGTCTAGCAGTTGTATCACATCTTCAAAGCAGTTTTTGGGGTAAGACATGTCTTAAGCTCCCAAGTTGAGGAACCTTAGCAAAAAAGTGGTGCACCTTTACTGTAGCCCGCGATCCTAATAACAAAATCCCATGGCCTACAGTTAGTAGTAGGCATACCACGAAAAACATTGCTAAAAACAAGAGAGCGACATCCCGCCGATAGTGGGTTAAGCCGCTCCGTCATTTCAGGAAATTCTTTACCCACAAGAGTGCTCTACCAGTACCTCTATCGTAGCACGACGTGCCACCACCGGCCACACGAACCAGCTCCAGCTTCTGGGGTAGGCTAAGCGTCTGAAGCACAATCTGCCCTACGTGGACCACAAACGCACCCCAGCGCGACTGTACTTGGAACCGCTGAACGCTTTGCAAGATGACTGATAACATCGCATTCCTATGTTTTTAGGTCGCTCCACACGGGTCCCAAAGAGGTGAAGCAAAGCTAAAAATGGTCCTTAACACAGAGCGCGTATCAAAAGCGCATAGAGCGATACCCCCAACGCGATCTCCGCTCACCAAAACAATCCAAGCACTGAAGCACAACCCCATGTCATAGCATACCTCCTTCTTTTCCCGCTTTTTCTCCTTCCTGTGGTCCCTCCTGCCCTGCGCATCATCGCCTTCCTTTTTTCCCCAACTCTCGTTCGCCGTTCGCTCTACCCCTCTCTCCCGAACAATCCCTCCGCTGCCGCTCCCATCACTGTCCCTGCTCCGCTCCACATGAACATCCCCATTTTCGTCGCCCCTATTCCTGGACTCCTTCTCGCTGCGACGGCGCTCCTTCCGGTCCCTCTTCTTCTCCTTGTCTTTATCCTTGGCACCTCTTTCTTTCTCCCGCTCCCGCGTTTTCTCGCGGTGTCGGCGCTTTCGTTGCTTCTTCTCCTTCTTTCGTCGTTTTCGATCACTCCTACCGCTGCCGCCGCTGCTTGCCGACGAAGACTTGTGCTGCTGCTGATCCCCGTCACTCTCGCTTCCGCTAGAGCCATCACCCCCATCATCATCACTACTGCCACTGCTACTCCCGCTGCTCCCCCCACCCGCGCTTTTCCGCTTCCGCTTCTTGTCCTTAGCTCTTCGTTGGTGTTTCCTGGAGCTACTTTTTCGGCTGTCCTCGTCGGAACGACCGTCCTCGTCGTCGCTGCTAAGCATGGTGTGGACGAGGTGACCCCCCAGCCGCGAATTAGCCGCTTGCTTCTGCTTCTTGCTGGAGAGCTTGTTGCCCCTCTTCTCCGCGCGGTCTCGCGCTTTAGAAACGCTGGCCTTGTACGTTTCCTGTTCGTCTCGAATTCATCGGAGTTGTTTTCGAGGCCAGACGGAGGCGGGAAAGGAGGGAGGGGGGGGGGGGAATAAGATGATAATACCAGGGGGATATATGTCTTGTAGGTTTTACTGTTTGTCTCCAATTCATCGGAGATATTTTAGACACCAGACGGACGCAGGAAATAGGGGGGGGGGGGGATACGACAATAACACCAGAGGGTTATTCGCCTTGTACGACGACGAACTAGGTTTCCTGTTAGTCTCGAATGCGTTGGGGATATATCGTAGTGTTTTCGAGACCGCAACGCCCCGACGGAGGTGCAAAGGGAGGGGGGTGGAGCGGGGAGAAGATGTCAAACTTCATGCGAGTACGAGTAAGGTAGCAGCAATGCGCCATGAGTGTTGATGAGACTGTTTTGTGCCAGCAGGGAGGGGGGGCGTGCTAATGTGCTGCTTGCCTTAGTCATTTGACCAAGCAGGGGGCGGGGGGGGGGCGTACTGATTTGTTGCTCGTCTTAGTCGTTTGACCATTGACCATGCATCCTTTTCGAGACGGAGCACCGTTCCTACTCCTAATAGATACACCTCCAACATTTGGGCGCTCATTATGAGGGGGGGGGGGGGCACCAAGGAAAAACGTGGAAAACCCGATATTTTGCCGGGGGGCAAAAATACAACAGCTGTACTGCTGTAGACTTGACCCTTCTGTGACTCCAAGGGGTTTTTGGTGATCATAAAACATGATCAATTATCGTATTTTCACCGGACAGACCGGTCTGTTCAGCCCGGGGATGAAAAAAGACATCCCCGAACTTGAACGCAGGGCGTTGTATAGCACAGCCACGCACGCACACACGCGCACCTGGCAACACCGCTGGACTCGACCTACAGGGGTACGCCGGTAGGCGCATGAAGCCTTCACGCCGCCCGGGGTCGTCAGCTGTGAGATCTTACGCCTTTTCAAGCCCGCGGCTGTCTGGGGCGTTTTCAGAGAAGTACAGAAGTACGCTATTCCCGCAGGGCACTTCGACGCTGATTTAGTGATCGTTTTTTGTGATCATTTTTACATACTGAATTTTGACTGCTCTCAGAGCGTGGGACCACCCGACCAGGGTGAAAATTGCATCGAGGGAACAATAGCGGTGATGTTCTGAGGGCCGAGGGACTTTTCTAGTGTAAAGACAAGCATCCCCAGCATGTTACCGGGAGGCGACACGGCCGCGGTGCAAGTTTAGCTGAGGGCTGCCCTTCTACACAAGTCTCTTTTTGGGCGAAGAAGCGCACCGCGTCTGCTGTGCAGACCCAACTTTTTTGTGACAGTCTCGGCGAGCGCGCGGGCTGCTCGACTAGCGGGCTGCGAAGAGCCTAGTCCCAGAGGGGTTACGGCGGGGCGGGGGGGGGGGAGGGGGGCAAAGCGATGCGCCCGATGTGCCTCCCGTTCAGCCTCAGGGCCAAACAGCCCCCTGGGTGGGCAGTGGACTGAGAGGGGCTTTCATGTGGGGCGATCTGGTAGACAACCAACACCTGTTGGACATGATTACTTTATTACTTTCGCCGCGAGAAATATTATGCAAGTTCGAATCGTCCCGAGTGCATACTCGTGCTCGTAGGGGGATTTTTCTTGCGAAAAAAGTAACGATTGAGGCCAACTCTACAATACAGTCGGATTCCGTCAGTCGACAACGGCCCTTTTCGACTGGACTTTTTTCGGCTGGATTCTCCTGGGCCTCGTTGTCGTGAGTCGATTTCATAGTGTTGGTACTCTTCCCGGGGGCGGTTGGTGTGAGGGAGTACTGTTGCATGATAGTCGAAACTCGTTTGGAAGCTCTGTGCTTCGCGCTTTTCCCGCGAGTAACGCGTGCTTCGCGCGAGACGAACCCTCGTCCAAGAGGGTTGGTGACGTTGGACTTAGCCGAAAGCCGCCTAGTGTGGTTAGGCTTAGCCGAAAGCCGCAAAAAGCTACAGCAGGCGTAGCCGTTGTTGGCAAAATGACATCGATGCCGCGCGGAGCTAGGAATGCGCCACGCTGACTTGCGGCGAGAAACAGCAGCAGTGAGAGTAGGAAAGCCAGCGTCGGCGCTGTTGTATGATACTGCTGTGTGGTACCTGGTATGGGGGCGTGGGGGGGGTGTTTAGTGGTGGGACGAGCGAAGCGATGAGTTCAAAACATGTTTTCGACTTACTTTTTCCACTGGACTTTTCGACTGGACCCACCAGTCGAAAAAGTGAGTTGAAAAAAGTCGAGTCGAAAAAGCTCTTTTCCGACTGCGTAAGGAAGCGCGATTTGGGCTTCAGTCGTTGTCGACTGACAAATCCGACATTATAATAATTGGCTTAATAGCGGAGAGCGCGACAGCGTGAGGTAGCAAAAATCGACGAAAATCGGCGAATAAAAAAAGCTGAAGAGTGGGACTGCTGAACCCTCTCCGCGGAAAAATGATGGCAACCTGTCACCACGGCTTTTCCAGAAGGTCGCCGAGGGTAAAACCTCCTACGGGTTGTTGAGCTGGAAAGAAAAAGTGATTAAAAGAAAGTGTCGTGTAGAATGCGATAACTTGTCGAACTACAGTAATAGTACCTGGTACACTGCTGTACGATATAGCGTTGCGCTCTGCGCTTTACCAGCGAGGCAACTCCCAGTGAGAAGTTCCCAAATTCCAAGTTCCTTAGTCTATCCGAAGGGACAAATGGACAAAAGCGCGTTGTTCCTGAAGTAGTCTAACGAGCTAGGACCTTCTCGCCACAACGTGGATGCCTGACGGGAAAAGCCGCCCACCAGTCGGCGATGGTGGGAGGGGTTCGCGTTTGTCGTCGATTATCTCACAGAGGGTACGGTCCACGGAGTGAAGTGATCACACACAAGCAGGTGGGTGTACGCCCAAGGCTGGAGGCCTCGTTCGTATATTATAGAGAACAAAACAGCAGTACTGCTGTACACAAAAACACCAACGACGACCACTCCAACCAACGCGAGGCAATCACTGAACACACACCGGAATGCTCCAACCCGGTTCACAATAGGCCACCAGAGCCGACAACAAACACACATCGGGGTGCTCCGTCATGAGACGGTTGAATTATCTCACCTGGTCGGTGGCCGACGAGGCTTTGGCGGCGGCCTCGAGCTTGTCCAGCTGCTTCGTAACTATCGCCTCGTATAATCGACGCTGAGCCGCCTTTGGGTCAACCATCTTCGCCTTCAGCAGCATCTCGCGCTTACCATGGTCCTGGAGTTTGTGTCTCTGGCACTGCCCCACGAAGCAGTGGGGACATTGTGACATGCTGCGACTTCGTGCGCCCTTGCGAGGGAGCGATGTTGGGGAGGTGCGTGGAAACAGTGGACAAACAAAGGGGTTATTTAGTACATGTCCCCGCATAAATAACGCCAATATTTTCTTAGTAAGATCCCTTTTTTTTGCCTCTAGGTTGGGCATTTTGTTGAAGCCTGCGTGCGCGACGACGGAGGACAAGCGATCGCCCGCAGCGCATCTCACGGGGATGAAGAGCAGTATCGGCATGGATCCAGCGGGGGGTGGGGGTGGAAAGCGTGGGGACGCTTGCCTCGCCGAGATTCAGAGGCTCGAAAAGAACAGGGCGAACAGGAGGAATCGTATGGAAAAGGCCAGGTGAAAATCCAATCGAAAATCAGACCCCCGCTGAAAATGGGATCACGTGCTGCTTGTTCGGCTTGTGCTGTAGTCGCAGGCACCCCTTCGTGTATTGGGGAGGGAAAGGCCCACGAAAGAGACCTGCGGCTTCTCTAGTCAAAGACCAGCCCTTCTTGAGGCGTGTGAGTTGCTCCGTTCTTTTGTTTTTGTTGTTCTGTATGCCTGTCAGGAGATGATATCACACCATACTCGACAAAAAATATCAAGAAAATAATATATATCCAATATCCAATAAAAGGAAAAAAAGAGAGCCAACAAGCCGTTTCTATATTTGATAGTTGCCCCACCCAAGGTGCTCTGATTCCCATCCTATCTCCTTCTGTTGGTTGGCGCGCTGTGCGACAGCTGGTACTGGTGTGTCACTCAATGCTGCTGCCTCATTCCGTTGCTGGTGTAGTATTAGCAGCAGTAGCGCCCGAGATTAAAAGGGCAAAAGGTTTTCTGCTGTGTTTATACTGCTGTACGTGCAAGCGGGCAACAGCATACCTGGTATCCATTTTGCTATTTTTCCCGTTGAGAGGACTAAAGGACCGCAGCGGCGTCGTATTACACCACCTCTACAGCAGGGCAAGGGCAGCAGCAGCACGTCGCACACAGAACAGCAGTAGTAAGTGAAGAGGAGTTGCTGATGATACATGCTGTACCGGCCTTTTAAGAAGAAACCGGGATACTGGCCCAAGCCTAACTTCATAGACTGGAATTTTTATTTGAGGAACGATGTGTTCTACACTAGTGTTGGTATACTAACCGCTCCCGAATTTCTTATTTCCACGGAAATCTTATGCTGAGGTTCTAGTGGGGGATTGGGGCAGTAGATGCCATCGAACCCGAAAACATGAACATCGGAATGCGAAGGGTATCCGCCGAATTTGCAAATCAAAATGATCTGCTGTAATGCTTCAGCCCCGCTGTTGGCCTTCAGCTCCGCTGTCGGCCGTATGATGTATACAGCAGTACCATCAGCACCGGTCAGTGCAGTATACAACTGCTGCACAGGACTCGAAGGAAAGCAGACCCATGACTTGAAGGTTTTCAGGAGCACGCGAAATTCGGGAGCGTTTTACCTGGTGCATGAGAATCGGACCTGTCATTAACTTTCAGGTCGTCACCAGTCGGTCAGTCAGTCTGCAGTCAGAGCAGTCAATCAATATGCTGCTGTGTATGCCGCCCCTTGACCTGGTCTGACCCCGAAAGCTTTCAGCATCCTGTACTACAGCAGTAGTGCTGTATTATCATAAGAGGTGTTTGTATATAGCAATGCCTTTGATTTGTCTGCTCGCAGGCAGCAATGCAAGCCGCCGGAGGATGAAAAAAAAAAAAGCAAGTGTTGAGGATAGATGCGTTTCCTTGGCAAGTAGCAACAGAATCGAATATCATCACAGGCCCTTGGCCATGCGCGCAGTGCGTACAGAAATATATGTTGTTTTCTAAAATTGACTTTGATATACCAGGCACGAGGTAACCATTACGTTTATACTCGTAATAGTAGCAGAGTAAAAACAGCAGTATCTAGCACAGCCTAATATAGCAGCTTACAGCAGTCGATCTCGATGTTAACGTAGACTACCAAGTATTACGCTGTTACAGGTAGGAGCGAGAGTGGAGCTATCCAATCGTGTTGGAGAGTACTTTGAGTAACGGTGTGTTTATTACTAATAGGGTCATTAGATACTCTTGGGCTGTTGGGTACTGCTGTGTGATACCCCCGGGTACCCGTTGGTAACGGATACCAAAACCTACAACTACTACGTTATATACCTGGTACCTGGGAGTGTTTTTGGTCACGCTCGAGAAGTTTCCCGGGTACGTGCAGGGTATTTTTATCATATAAACACATCCCTGCCAGGTTTCGATGTATTATAAAAATCAAAACACACTCCAGCTGTGAGATCGAATATTTTGTCGAAACTCATCTTTGCAAGCTGTGTGTGATACTCCGATCGCGCGTATTACGGGTTGTGTGTATTATAACATGCCGTATCACACGATGCCACAAATAGTATTTTCATTTTTTATAATAAAATATTATAAAAATGAAAATACACTCCAGCTGTGAGATCGAAGATGTTGTCAAAACTCATATTTGCAAGCTGTGTGTGATACCCCGATTGCGCGTATTACGGGTTGTGTGTCCTCATTAAGAATATAGGTCGGCGACTCCCCTTGCAACTACAGTGTAGCTATCAGGGTCAACAGGGTGACGTTAGTCAGTCTGTGCGCGGAAACTATAAAACCCGTTTTTGAGGGGGACAGAATCTGACAGCTGTGGAGGGAAATGCATCAATTTATCAAGTGAATCCTGTAAGTCGAATAGGGGAGGGCGGGAGGGCGGGTTTTCAAGGACGTGGGGGCCTGAGTTTGATCAAGAGGGAGCGCGGGGGGGGGGGGGGGGGGGCATTTCAATCTGTGCGTGGAAACTATAAATCAATTAAGGGGATAAATCTGACGGTTTTTGGAAAGAAAGCACCAGTTTATCATGTATATACTGTAAGTCGTACAACCAGTGAGGAGAGGGCGGAGCGTTCGAGGGGGTGGGGGTGGGAGGGGGGGGGGGGGACGAAAGGGTTTTTTATACAACATCTTCACGTCGCATATGTGTAGGGGTTTGCTATAGGCGTGGTGCTAGGTCTAGGCGATGGTGCAGGTGGTGAGGAAGATATATCGTGTCGAACGCGTTTCCCGCCATCCCCTCGCATCCCCGTAACACTGTGTGCGCTGATGCTGTAGTATACCATACGTGGCAAAAAATTCCACAGATGCTCCCAGTGCGTTAACGCTCCGAGCATACTCCGGAATATGGAAAGTGATTCGTACTGCGAGTACCGACAGTATCGCAGTACTGATGTTCGACGTGCTGCGAGTACTAGCAGTATTGTTTGTTGTTGTTGTTGCTGTTGCTGTTGTTGTTGTTGTTGTTGTTGTTGTTGTTGCTGTTGTTCTCCCATCAACTCGCATAGTCCTGTCCGTGGTCACAGGACAGGCTCCAGTTTGAACATTACTGACGGCCGAAATGCTGCGATAACTATTCTGCAGTAAATGAGCAGACAGAACCCCGAGTACGAGCAGTATACGCAAGACAAACTTGCGAAATTCTCACGTACAAGAGTATCGACAGCATTGGAACCCCGAGTGACTACAAGTACTCGGAGGACGAGCAGTACCAAATTCTGACGTATTTCCAGCATCCTCACTACCCCTAATGTTCCCCCCTCGAGAGGACTTACTCCAAATCCCACTCCCTGTCTGTCCATGTTTTCTGGTCAAACCTGTTGATTAATTGGTCGGAACGGTGCACAAATGCTTCCTGTTTACTTGATTCGCTGTGTACAAAACAGGGAGAGTATTTGAGAATATTTTTTTTGTACCGAGTTCTCGCAGTACTCGCGGTAGGAGCGGCCGAAATACTGTCAGTTCTGGCGGGTATCTGGAATAAGAACCCCAAGGCACTGCTGTGCGTACCCACAGTATCGAACCCCGCGGAGTACTTGGCAAGTATGGCAGTATCCACCGAACCCCGAAATGCTGCAAGTACTCGCACTATGAGGAAGGAGCACAGAACCCTGGAATACGGCCCGTACCACCTCCAGCATTTCCCACATCTGGGAACATCTGGGGAAGTTTCGACGACGTACGAGTATCGACTACGGGTCTAAATCGTACCAGGTACGCACGAATCGATGCAGTTTTTCGCTGACCGCCATCGTGTCGAGCTCGATTCACGTTCGATAGCAATCACTGCTGATGATATAGTACCTGTGGCATGTTTTGCTACAGTAGACGTTCTTCTGTAGTGCCGGTTGCCCGCTGCAGGTTCTGTGCAATCGCTCTGCACAGATGGGAACAGCCTGTACTGTATCAATAGTAGCAGTATGCGGAGTAGTCCCGGTTGCCGCTATAGTGCGGACATTTCCGGCTGGCACATACCGGCACTATGCTGCTGTACAGCAATACCGAACAGACTTGACTTAGCCGGTGGCACATGCCGACCGGGCGGGAACAACGTGGACTCAGTCTAAACGTGCCTGATGATTCTAAATCTGCCCCAGCAGTCTACCAGTCGCACGAGATCTCTGACGAAAGGTAATGGTATTTTTGTTCCCTTTTTTCTGTGGTAGGCCGGCCCAGCGACTGGTCCAGTGACAAAATAGGGGGGACATCAAGAACCGAGCAGCCAGTAGACGAGTTGTGCGGCGTATTCCGTCTGTGGTTTGTCATCTCTTGTCTGTTGGTATTGAGCGGAATCTCGAATCGCGTTCGGTGGTGTTGTTAGCAATATGTTAGCCATGGGGCACGCGGTTTGAAAGCGTCCATATTAAGAGAATTAACGGACTGAAGAGCGGTCAAATCGGCTTTACACTCCTTCTCACGCTTCTAAGCCCTATACGATACCCAATCTGAGATAAGATCGGTAACAGTTGCCTGTGCCGAGTGGCTCTTGAATCGGATACCCGCTACTCCAATCCTTTTGAGACCCGTGTGTATATTATAAAAATAAAAATACACTCCAGCTGTGAGATAGAAAATTTTGTCAAAACTCATCTTTGCAAGCTGTGTGTGATATTCCGATCGCGCGTACTACTGGGTGTGTGTCCTCATTAAGGATATAGGTCGGCGACTCCCCTTGGAACTACAGCAGTGTAGCTTGTACCAGGGTCAACAGGGTGATGTCAGTCAGTCTGTGCGCGGAAACTATAACACCCGTTTTTGAGGGGGACAAAACCTGACAGCTGTGGGGGAAATGCATCAGTTTATCAAGTGAATCCTGTAAGTCGTATGACCGGTGAGGGGAGGGCGGAGTTTTTAAGGGCGTGGGGGGCTGGGTTTGAACAAGAGGGAGCGGGGGGGACGGCGGGGGCAGCTCAATCTGTGCGTGGAAACTATAAATCCTTTAAGGGGACAAATCTGACGGTTTTGGAATATATGTTGTTGTTATTGTTGATGTCACATTACCTCTTCTTGGTAAAAACCTAGCCCGTGGTCACGTGTAATTATAGCAACCAAACATATGTTATATACTGTATCCTTAATGAGGACACACAACTCGTAATGCGCGCGATCGGGGTATCACACACAGCTTGCAAAGATGAGTTTCGACGAAATCTTCGATCTCACAGCTGGAGTGTATTTTCATTTTTTATAATACTGCTGTACCATCACAAGTGCGCTCTTACCGACCGTATATGATAGTTTCGTAGAATAAGCGCGCATCAGTGTTAATATTGTCATGCTGCACATGTCGTGCAACCCCTTGCACTTAGGCATAGACTTAGTGTTGCCGGCACGCTCTTTTTTTATCATCACTTGTCACCCCTTATCCCAAAAGCCCCGGCTACTTCGCGTATCCTATGCTGGAATCGCTAGAGCTTGGAGTCGGCAAAGTCCCGACTACTAACTAGTCGGTGGATGCCGTTCGCCAACTAACTGACTTTAGTCAGCACATCGGCTGGCGAAGCCAGCTGATAGCCGGCCGACTTGCCGACTAAGTCGCCCCCCGGCCGAGGTCATCCCGGCCCCAAGACCCAAAGATGCATCCCGCATTAATGAAACAACCATACTACAAGTGCGGAGACCCAGTAAGTCGGATTGTCGGCACCTCCGGGAAACGACTAACTTTTAGTCCTTGCTATTAAATAATAACTAGTTGGCGGAATAAGCCGTGTCGACTAACAGCTCTACTAATCGCAGGTCTGCGCACTGGTACAGTGTACGTGGTACGTACGTATACCGTCAGTATATATCAGTCGTATCATATCTGCTGGCAGTATATATCTACCCTAACTCTAACCCTCGCCTAGACTTAGCACCACGCGTATAGCAAGCTCCTCACTGATATACATCTATGCGACCTAGAAAGCCTCCTTTCGAACACTCCGCCCTTTCCCCACGGGTTGTACGACTACAGGATATACATGATGAACTGATGCATTCCTTCTACAACCGTCAGATATGTCCCCTTATGATATTTATATTTTCCGCGAACAGTTTGAGTTGTCCCGCCCGCCCCCCTCTCTCCCCCCCCCCGCTCTCTCTTGTTCAAACCTCCCTCCTGTTCAAACGCCCCACCTCAAATCAAGATCTGCCAGATTAATAAACAATACCAGGCAGTTGATATCACCTCATTACCTTTTCTAGCCATCCATACCATAGCTCCAATTCATACCCCCCCCCCCGTCCCCCCCCCCCCCCCAACGCGCCCTCCTTCCCCACCACCCGCACCATCGCCTAGACCTAGCACCACGCGTATAACAAGCTCCTAACTGATATACATCTATGCGAATGCGACCTAAAGCTGTTGGAACCCCCCCCCCCCCCCCCCCCTTTCGAACACTCCGCCCTCTCCTCACTGGTTGCACGACTTAGAGGATATACATGATAAACTGATGCATTCCTTCCACAACCGTCACATTTGTCCCCGTAAAGGATTTATTGCTTCCGCGCACAGATTGAATTGCCCCGCCCGTCCCGCCCCGCCCCCGCCCCCCGCTCCCTCTTGTTCAAACCCAGGCCCCTACGCCCTTAAAAACTCCACCCTCCCCTCACCGGTTGTACGACTTACAGGATACACTTGACAAGCTGATGAGTTTCCTTCCACAGCTGTCAGATTTTGTCCCCCTCAAAAACGGGTTTTATAGTTTCCGCGCACAGACTGATTAACACCACCCTGTTGACCCTGTTACAAGCTACACTGCTGTAGTTCCAAGGGGGGTCGCCGACTTATATCCTTAATGAGGACACACAACCCGTAATACGCGCGATCGGAGTATCACACACAGCTTGCAAAGATGAGTTTCGACGAAATCTTCGGTCTCACAGCTGGAGTTATATTTATAATATCTACTGACTGAGGACTGCCAGTTTATGCCAGTATATTTAATACCACGTGCCTCCAAGAAACACGCCTTTACATAGGATGGAAAGCTATAAGAATGAGTGACGGGGGGGGAGAGAGATAGAGAACGGAGAGGAGAGAGAGGATGAGGGGGGGGGGCGCTACCACGATAGGCGCAGATATTAACGAACACAGTTTCGCCCGCCACAAGAGTTCCATGCTTGATTTTTTTTTTTTTTCTCCGATGTTTTCTCTTTTCTGTGGCGATGGCCCAGAACTACTCCTGGCCAATTGAGCTCCGATTGTGATCGAAGATGTCAGGAGACAGCACTTTAACCCCTTGACCGACGGTAATTTTCCATTTATTTTCCTTGACACCAAACTACTACCAGTAGGTTTTAGTCTGGAACGATCGGTTTGACCGCTGGACGTTGTGCCATGGCGGACCGTCTCCTGACGTCTTTGATGGTGATAAAGAATGAAGCCAAACCGTGCAACTGGAATTGATTTTCGCCCCCGGTGGCCCCTCCGCCTCCCCCCCCCCCACCCCTTACCAGCCGAAGGCGGGGTCGATTGGCCTCGCTGCACCAGACTGCTAGTATCAACAGTTTTGTGGTCGTTGACGTGGAGGGAAGCTTCGTAGCGGGAAAAGCCATGTTCCGACTATAGAAGTTCCTCCGCTTTTGGCTTGGTTATCGGCGCCCGGGCTTTCCAACCGAGAAACTTTTTTTGGTGATAGCCTCGCGCACCGCCAATGAAACGGGCTGCTGTTGACATTGAACGCCACGTAATACGAGGAATGCAGGAAGCAGGAAACAGCCCGTTCGAGGCAGTGTTCGGACTAGCTTGGAAGCGGGTTCACATGGAATCGCAAATCGTGGTGAAAACCGTTCGGACAACCACATGGAGACCCTCCGACCCACCTGCACCAGCACACCGGCCAACATTCCTCTGCAGAGTATTTCCCAGCCAGCAAGCACCATTTTGGAGAACCTCCGATCAAGCTTCACCGGCTTAACAGCCCGCTTTTTTCTGCAGGGCTTTTCCCACCCAGCTTTCTGCAAAGCTTTTTCCGGCCAGCTTTCCGCAGAGCGTTTGCAAGCCAGTTTTCTTCTGCAGAGCGTTTCCCTCCCTGTGTATAGCAGCTGCATGTCTTGTCGTACAGGTGTCTCGAATGGAGTATCCTTTGGCGGTGTTTTGTGTTGACTGAGATTTGCTGATGCAAGTCCAAATCCAAACCGGCACACGCCAAAGTCGCCATCAAGCAGGAATTATGAAGACGCTGTTTTCTGTTAGCGGTTTGACCGTTTCTCAGAGTCGGGCACTGGCACAGTTACGTACTGACAGTAGTATTGTACTGGTAGTAGATGCATACCGATGAGCCTGCCGTTATATGATGTCAACAGGTTTGATCTTACGTACGTCCAAGAAATACGTCACATCGTATTATAGAAACCCATCTAAATAGTTTTGGGAGACCCAGTATCCAGCAGGGCATTGATTAGTGGTTCGGCGTCTGTTGTGCGGGAGGGTCCCCGGAGGGCCTCCGGAGGCAAATAATTGCGATATAGGCGCGAATATCCGCCTGGAAAAACATTCAACGAATTTTGTTTGAACGCCCCTCGAACCTCGAAAAGGCGTGTATCGGGATTCCTTGGGATGTCGCCCCCCGGCGGGGGGCAGGATGGCCCCTGGAAGGCCCCCGGAGGACCGCCGGAGGCAAAAAAAAATTGCGATATATGCGCAAATACACGCCTGAAAACCAAGTCACGAACTGCGTTCAGTCGCCTTCCGAACCTCGAAAAGGCGTGTATCGGGATGCCTTGGGATGACGCCCCCAGAGGAGCCTCCGTAGTGCCTAGTGCCTAATGCCTACCAGGCTGGTGCCTACTCTTTGTTTTCGACTATGGCGATTAGGAAAATAGACCTAAAAAATGTTGAACTACGGCCGATTGGACAAAAAGTGCTTGAGAAAAAAAAGTTCGCCCACCGCGATTTAGGAGAAAACACCCCCCCCAAAAAAATCACCTGCAGCGACAAAAAGACCCCCCCAAGAAAACGCCTCCGGCGAATGAAAGACCAACATTTTTGTTTCTCGCCTGCGGCGAAATAATGGCGCAATTGTTTTTTTTCGCTTGCGGCGAAAAATATTGCGCGCCCAAAATCGCGTATTGCGCAAAACGTGTTTTTCGACCCAAATGTTGCGCGCACGCAACAGCGCAACAGCTAATAAATGCTCTGGTATCCAGTACCAGGTATGCTGGTACCATCCAGTATACTGATTGCTGTCGAAGGCACAGTATTATATCTATTGACTGAGGCTACCAGTGCTCAACCCTGAGAGGATCGTCTCTGCTTTTTGTGGGCGACCGCCAACTTCGGCGATGCTGACCTGCCGACGTATAGTCCAATCAACTGCCTGAAAGTCTTGCTGCCGCTCGCCCAAAATACGAGTTATTACCAAATGGCGATTATTAATCGCACCGTAGGCAATACCAGGTAGATCTAACAGCTTTATTTTGCTTCCACAATGAACTGTTCCGCCCCTTTAGGACCTTCGCTCTCGTTTTGGGGACACATGACTTGGGAGTACTGGTGTAGGATAACTTTTGCAGCTCTATACCTTTGAAGGAAGTCTATGGATAGTTTTTTGTTGGAGGCAGCATATTAACATTTGAAACGTTTGCCGCAGTAGTCTCAAACGTCGTGACAGTAGGCTGGTGATTCTGTGCCACCCACCCAGATGCTTACTATAGGCAGCTGTACGAACGACCAAACCAACCACGAAGTGCACGCGGAAGGCCACTCGTACAGTACTGCAACAGTATGTACTGCATGCGGAAGGGACGCCCTCACAATACCTCATTCTCTTGCCTTTTGTTTCGGGCGCATGATGCTGGTGCGATAATGATAATGTGTCGTGGCTTTTTGTGTGTGTACTCTTACGTAGTACATACGTCCATGTTTGTCCACTCCCCGCCCCCCCGATCGTCATGTGGATATGTGCCCATGCGCAATATTCGCCCGTGTTTGTCCCCACCCCCCCCTGACCTGGAGGTCTTGCCACACCAGAGACAAAACAAAAAAACATTCGGAGCTGTCGATACGCAAGAAAGTGCGTACGAGGTGCTGAAGTCCGCGCTCACAAGTGTTTTTTAGTAGGATGCAGCTCACCCTTCATGCGACTCGCTCACTACCTGACGGTGCTTCGCGCTTGGTGCATTCGGTGTCTGCCTGGTCGGTGAAAACCCGCCGTGCTCCGCCACGGCGTCGTAGGGGTGGGGTGCGCGGGTCAATGGTCTTATGAATACGGCCATGCATGAGATGAGTCCCCCCTCCCCCCTCCCGATCATCGTGCTGACTTATACCCTTGCGTAATATTTACGCCCATGTTTGTCCCCCCCCCCCCCGCGATCGTTGCGCGGCCCTTTTCTGCGGCTGTGGATGGGGTCGGGGATGCTTGGTCACCCTCCCTTACCGGGTGATAGGGCGGACCGCGTGGCGGAGGAGGCAAGGAACATAGCCCTCGGGAACCCTGGGGACGTCGATTTCATGGGGATGATCCAAGCTTTCCGAGACCAAAGGTGGGTGGGTTGGTCGGTTGGTTAGGTTGGGTGATTGAGTTAGGTCCATTGGCGATCCGACAATGCACCGCTTTGGTTGGATCGGGTTAGGTTGGGTTGGGTTGGGTTGGGTTGGACTGGGCTGGGTTGGATTGGGTTGGGGTGCGGCAGCTTGGGTGGTTGGGTTCAATGGGTTGGATGTGGGTTGAGTTCGTTGATTCGTGGATGGGTAGCTGGATAGGTGGGTGAGTGGGTGGGTGGGTGAGTGGATGGTGACGAGATCCAGCTAGGTTCGGAGTCGGGGTTGGATTCGAGCAGGGAGTAGGAGTTGGTTACTACTGTTGAGAGTGCTCTACCGCTGAGGGAGTTCGCTAGCTCCGCGTCTGATACGTGCACCCGGAAAGCGTGGGCCCCGGCGGAAGAGCTGCGATATGAACACGAGTTTTTGTTGTGGCGAGGCACCCACGGTAGGATTTCATTGTTATAGGAACCTTGATCTCCTTGCCAGGCTGGGAGGGATCCTCCTGCTTTTGGTTACTTCTTCCTGATATTTTTGGTTTGGTTTGGTTTGCCCACAGTTGAAACTCGACCGTAACACTGACGAGCGACAGACCCCCCTCCCCCCCCTACCTACCCCCTCCCTCAAATCCCGCCCACCCTTGTCTCCCTGGCACACTTGGCGTGCCCCTGCCGGTAGGTTTGGAACGGCTATGGCGCACGCCCCCTCTCGCGGTGGCATGAAAATCTGCATCGCCATTCGGAAGCGGCCGACCAACTCCAAAGAGGTGGGAAAGTCTGGGGGAGGTGGGAGGGGTAGGGTGTTCATTTGATGCGAAGCCGTCGTCATGTTACCATAGACGCTGGTAATGACGGCGGTGATGATACCGTTGATGACCGTGATGATGGCCGTTATCATGTTGATGGCGATGATGACGATGACGACAATAATGATGGATGGGCGTTTTTTGTTTTTCGATCTCTTATTTTCCGATTTGCCTTTATCTGATCTTAGCCCTTGTCTGATTGTTTTTGTTTTCTTATTTTCTACAGAGGGCGCGAAAGGAACACGACGCGGTCTCCTGCTTCAACCCCGAGGTCACGGTCCATGACTGCAAGCTCCGCGTGGACGGCATCAGCAAGTACCTCGACAGCGTCGGCTTCCGATTCGACCACGCCTTTGGGGAGGATGTCAGCAACCAGCTGGTGGGTGTTTACCATGGCGTTTGACGGGCCACATCACTTCTCGCGGATTAGATCGGTTATGGTAACCCGACCCGACCCGTGAGCTTTGGAAACCTTCTGACACGACCCGACCAGATCAGACCCATGGTAATTCGAATACCTTCTGACCCGACCCGACTCGGTCCACGTGTTTTTTGCATACCTATTGACCCGAACCGCCGACCGGGTAATGACCGTTGAATAGCCCTGGCGTTAGCCCTTCCACTGCTGCAAATATATCCCCAGCGTAATCTGAAGTTTTTTTGTCACCGCAAAGACGCGTGCTACGAAGATACAGGTAGCACGTTGTGACTGATACGTTCTGTTTTTTTAACGACGGGGCTCCTTAACTCAACATCGTCGGCATTTTTTTTTTTTTTTTTGCAAAATGTTTGGTTGTATCTACACATGCCCAAGACGTGGGATTGTTCTTCGGGTATATGTATAGCACCTTTTTTTTTTGTTCTCCAAAATCAGGGTTTTGCGTCAGAAGGCATAAGAGCTCTTCAACTGGGGATCCTCAGAGCATAATCGGCGCACCCGTATCGTAGCATGCGTTCAAAGTGGGTGCAGTGCTAAAGGAGTTTTGCCCTTCACGCGTGCTGTGGTAAGGGAATTAAATACAAGGTACCAGGTAGCTGTTTTTACCTATTTTTTTTCCTGAATTGATGGGGCTCCTTAACCCCTTTGAGCCCCCAAATCCCTCCCTATACTAACTTCAAGTCATTTTTCCCAAGAAGGGTTTCCAGTAGTGAAGGCGTTATTAACCCAATATCGTCGGAACGCCATTTCTTGTATTGCGACATGGATTTTTTTGTGTGCCGAGGCCATTATGGGGTTGTTCATGGGAGGGGGGGGGGGGGGGGGGGGGTCCATTTATTCTGAAGACGAGGTTTTGGGCGAGGTTTAAGAGCTCTTCAAGTGAGCAAGAAGCCTCAGAAGAAACGCATTCGGTGCACCTCTACTGTAGCTTGTATTCCTCTTTTTCTTTACTCGTTAAAATAGAAAAAGTGCACACTGAGTTCTAGTAGTTTGCCCCCCAAGAACGTGACCGCAGTTCTAAGTCGGTTAGGTTTCCAACCATGTCGGAATGTGTGCGCGGGGTACTCGTTTCATGTATGGGCATCGTCGTATGACCATAGACCCTCGCGTCCCTACAACATCGGGACGGAGCACGTCAGGTTTGCACTAGGCGGCGGGGCGGGGGGGAGGGGGTACTTACTTAGAGTAAAGTTATTCTAAAATCGTCAGCTGTGAGTTGGGTAAATTTAGCACCGGTACTCATTTCATGCACAGCCGTAGTCTTGATTACGACCATAGACCCTCGCATCCTTACAGTGCCGGGACGGGGCACCGTCGGGTTTTGCACCGACCAGGAAGGCATCTCGGGCACCAAGCGCGAAACGCCGTGAGGTGTTCGGCGAGTCACATTAAGGGTGAGCTATGTCCTGCTAAAAGCCGCAAGTGGTGACGTGGTGGGGGTAATTTAGGGCCCTGTCCTTTTCTGACTGAAGGAGCTCCTCGGCCGAAGAAAATGATGCATGCTAGTATACGTAGGGAGTATAGTCTACCAGTATGGCACTCTTTGGCCAAACTCTTTGTGGCTGCCAAGGCCCCTAATTGAGACTACAGCGGGTACCTCGATTTAAGAACAACCGAGTTAAGAGCACTCGCGAGTTAACGCCTTTTCAGCCGGAAATCCGTTTGGGGACAAAATTACTTGGAATTAGTATCGGGAGGAGTTTCCGGGCTCTGAAGGGGCCAAAAGCGGCGAACTGTCCCGCCACCCTGAAGGCTATACATTTCCCACTACAGATAAGAGCGCCTTGTGGTTAAGAGCGCATATTTCGGCTTGTCATGTGACACTCTTAGATCGGGGTACCGGGTACCCACTGCAACGAACTACCCCATATCGTTGGAATCCCGTGTATAGTTCACAATGTTAACTGGAACCTGAGGAAAACGAGACCCCCTCTGATGATCATCTCCCCTTCCTCCTCCTCCCCCTCCTCTTTCCCCTCCCCCTTCTTCCCCCCGCCCTCCTCCTCCTACTCCTACTCCTCTTCTCCTCCTCCTCCTCCTCCTCCTCCTCCTCCTCCCCCTCCTCCCTCCCCTTCTCTCCCTCTCCCTCCTCGGTCTCCTCCTCCTACCCCTCCTCCCCCCCCTACTCCTCATTTCCCTCCTCCTCCTCCTCCTCCTCTTCCTCCTCCTCCTCCTTCCCCTCCGCCTCTTCCTCTTCCTCGTCCTCCTCCTCTACCTCCCCCCCCCCCCCCCCCCCCTCCTCCGGTGGACAGGTGTACGATTGTACGGCTAAACCGCTGGTGCCGTTCGTGCTCAGCCGGGGGCGCGCTACAGTGTTCGCCTACGGCCAGACCGGCTCCGGAAAAACGTACACGATGGTTGGAATCCAGGTGCGTGACTTGACGTGACGTTACGTGGCGTGATGTGAGATGACTTGACGCCACACCTCGTGTCGTGCCCTTGTCTCTGCTGTAGATTGGAGGGCTGTGTTGTTTTCCTTGGCCCAACTACCGCTAAATGGTTTGACTTTACCACTACAACGGCACACAGCCTTCGTTAGTAACAATTCGAAGTACGAAGTTTGTCCCTTGAGCGCGGGCGCAATTCTCAAGGGGTTGAACCCTGCCGGTATAACCCTAACCCCGACCGCTTGGGAAAATTGAAGATGTGGCAAGGGTTGGTGTGGGCAATCAACCATTGTGTCGAAACTGGGTGGAGTCACACACACTCGATCTCACAGTGGAAGTATGAATTCGTATTTTTTAACCAGAACGCTACTGGTGCATTGCGTGTGCGATTATGAAGTTGGACGCATGGGGTGAGCGTTTTTTTTTTGTGGAGGGCAGCGGGCAAAACGAAGGTAATGCCGAGTAACCGGGTTGAGGTGGGCGTGGTCCGCTTGGGGGGCAATTTTGTCTCCCCATAGTCTATAATTCAACCCCCCCCCGCCCCCTCTCCTGCGGCCTTATCTTGTGCTTCCGCTGATGGCATTCTTGCTGCCTTAAAAAATCGCAACTAACGGCGTGTTGGAGCAGCCCAGAGAGACGCCACTTTCAATTATTTCCCACATTATTTATTATCCCCTCCTCGGGGGTCTGCGGTCTAAAAACTTCGGCCATGCATTGTAATGAGTACCCCACCCTCCTCACCCCCTTCTTCTGCACCCTTGTGTTGTGTTTCCGCTGTTGCATTTTTGACACCCTTGCTGCCTTAGAAAAGCGCGACTAACGATCTGTTCGAGCAGCTCGAAGAGATGCCGGCCGGCGGGTCCCTTAGCGTGCACGTCAGCTTCTTCGAGATCTACGGTGGCCGCTGCCAGGATTTGCTCAACCACAGGCATGACAGATTCTATGAGAGGGTTGAGTTGTTTTTGATGTTGGTGATGGGGGAGTTGGTACGGGCTGAGGGGGGGGGGGATGATGCGGTTGGTGTTTGGGGTGGTGATGTTGGTGGTGTTGCGGTTGGTGATGGGGTCTCGTGTAGTGTGAACGTGAGCTTCTTCGAGATCTGTGGTGGCCGCTGCCAAGATTTGCTGAACAAAGACACGTGGAATTCCGTGAGAGGGTGGCGTTGACCCGTTGGCGGTGTTGTAGGCTTGTACCTGGTTTCCGTCATGCTATTAGTTCGGTGTAATTGGGCGGTTTTAAGACCATAACAGTGGCCTTATACAGTTTTGTTTTTCTTGCGTAACGGGCATACTCGGGAAAATTGTGGCAGTGCTTTTGTGCTGCTTATCCAGCAAAAACGTTTTTTTATTGGAAGAAAGAGCAGAATGGGCCTATGTCGGTGTTGGTGTTGGTGTTTGTTGGTGTTGATAAAAAGTTAAGTGGTTGCCGGTAGCGGTCATGCTGGTGGTGTTGGTGTTGGCGTTGGTGGTGTTGGTGTTGGTGTTGGTGTTGGTATTGGTGTTGGTGATGGTGATGGTGTTGGTGATGGTGGTGGTGATGGTTGTGGCGTTGGTGTTGATGTGTTGGTGTTGTTGGCGTTGGTGGTGCTGATGGTGTTGATGTTGGTGGGGGCGGTTGGTGTTGGTCGGGGTTGGGTTGATGGCGGGGGTGATATTATGGTGGTGGTGCTGATGGTGTTTTCGTGCAGGTGCTGGTTGGTGGGGGTGGTGGGATTGGTGTTGGCTTTGGTGGTGGTGATATTGTCGGTGCTCGTGTTGTTGCGGCTGTTGTTTGCTCCAAGCTGATGCTATTTTCCGTGTGCTGGTGAGAGAATAAACATGTATCATGCGCCATGTCTAATTTTTTCACCCTATTAACCCGAGCTGTCGGCCGCCCCTGTTTTGAAATTTTGGGCGATTTTATTAAACTGCTGTACGTAATGCGTGTCGCTACCATATGTTTTGTATTATATCCCGTAACAGGCACCGTCTGGTCGTGAGAGAGGACGGGAAGGGAGAGGTGGTGATCGCGGGCTTGGAGGAGAAGGAGGCGATGGATGCGGAGGGGTTGGAAGCGCTCATCGCCGACGGGAACCGCAACAGGACAACACACGCTACCGAGAGCAACGACCAGAGCTCAAGGTGGATGCTGGTTCGAGGGTAGTTGGGGTTGCTTCTAACGAACGAAAAAACTGAACACGGTTCGCGACTCAATAACAATAATCACGGCTCGTGACATTTAAAAAAATTGAAATGTCGCGTTTAAAACAGGAAAACACGTGTTTTTGTCACCAGTCGTGACATCAACTTGTTTCATGGAAAATTCCAAAACTTTCCAAAAAATGAACACGTGTGTTTGTCGCCAGTCATGCCATCATTTTTTTATTTGGAAAATTTCAAAACTTTCCCAAATAACGATTCGTAAGACTCATGACAATGGAAAGCCGATAGTTTGGCCAAAAAGTTTGTTTGGGGTTATTTGCTGAAATATTCTGGGTAACGTCGCTATGGGGAAAATATGACTGAAATATTTTGTTTCTGGCTCTTTTTTGGGTCATGCGGCCCAACAGGTCAATTTGTCTGTTTTTCATCAATTTTTAAGCCTTGATCAACACTGCCCACCAAACACGATTGACCTTCGATCTCGAGATAGACAATCCATGGACACTCCTCTTTGTTCCGGACAAGGCCACATGAGTGTAGGTAACAGCGCTGAAGAGTTTATCTCGATCCATGCCCTAGGGCGTGAGAGGCCGCTTGTGTTGTCCTGTGGTCTTCCGTCACATGCTCTCAAAATTTTGTTTTTCGCCCGTTGGGAGACGATAAAGAGGTTTTGTCTCAGTTTTCTACACACCAGCCGCCAAATGTGTTTGTGACAGAAGCCTGATCGGCGCCCGCCACAAATCACCGGCCATAGTGTGAGCGCTCTACACCAAGGGGGGCTCGTAGACCCTAACGAGCTCGCCACGTTCAGAGTTTACGACGCTGTCGTTGATTTCGTCGCACGAAGTGTGTGGAGAACACGAAATTGCGCCGCGTCTAATCCAAGATCTGCTTGAGAAATTCTCAGGCCGATGTTGGCCAAGATCGCCGCGAGAAATGTTTTTTTCCCGGGATTATGGAAAGTTTAAAAATATAATTACACCAAATTAGGTCCATAAGCGACCGTTCAGGCAAAGCTTGGCTGGGATCTTCGGGAATTTCAAACCTTTGGCCTTCCATTGTCACCGGTCTAACATCTTTTTTTTTTCGTTGGTAATTACCCTTCGTAGTGTTGTCTGATACGTGTGTCCCGGGTATGTGTTTCATTCGTTGCTTCTCGCTATTAAAACCAAGGCGTGCACCGTACGCGGGAGAATGGGTATTGTATCGCACTGCTGTGTGATCTCACAGTAGGAACCCACGGGTAAGGCGGTGGTGTGCGAGAGCAATATGACCGCCTTATAGGAGGACGCCGCCTTATTCATTCCAGGTTATGAGTGCAATTCCCCAGTACTAGTAGCGCCAAGCGATTTTGACCGCCTTGTATCGGTATACCGCCTTATTCAGACCCGCCTCATTGGGAGGCCCCCACCGTGCGTTGGTTTTTAGGGGCGGAAGGGGTTGACTTGTTTCCTGGATGCAAATTACCTCGTTTTTTTTTGTTTATGTCTCGGGTTTTTCCCGCTCCAGAAGCCCTTCAGCCTACTGTCTTGTCACGACGGGCTAGATGAGGATGGCGAGTTAATGTGAGAACGGCAATCCGGCCTATTCAATCATACCAACTCCTTCGAGAAATCTCTGCCCCCCCCCTCCTTTCGCGCGCCCTCCCCCCCTGCGCCCTTGCAACGTCGCCGGCGGGGGATTCGGTGTTGCGCAGGTCACATGCGATCTGCCAGATTTGCGTGCGAGATATTTCTAACGGGCGTCTGTACGGAAAGCTGAGTCTAATCGATCTGGCTGGGTCGGAGAGGGGGGCGGATACGAAGAGCCACAACAGGCAACGCAGAATGGAGGGTGCGGACATCAACAAGTCTCTTCTCGCCCTCAAGGTATACTTTGTTCGATACCGGTACTGTTTTTAACCTCGAGAATCCAGCACGTAGAGGTTGCCAGCTGTTCGAGGAAGGGATTGATGCTTGCTGTGAACGAGCGAATGGGATTATATCTGGATTGGTGAACGGGGTTTTATTGGGCTAGGTAAAGGGTTAGGGTTTAGATGCAATTCGAAAGTGCACCTCAACCTTTTTTTTCGAACACAACTATGTCCGGAATATGAGAAACATTTTAGTTCTATGTTGATGTCCAAAGATTGCTTTGATTTCCGGGCACAATGGTAATCGGTAAGCTACTTGCTTGTTGCGACATAATTTGATGCCTGTTTTATGTGTTTCATACTTTTGAAGTTGCTCTTATGTATATTCTATATTGTTGTTTTTTGGTATGGTGCGTGGGCGGTTCTTCATCGAGGTAGATGCTGAAGGTTTTATTGTATCTGTTGGTAGTTGGTGTTTTTTATGTTGGTGGGTGTTGTTGGTGCTGTTGTTGTTTGTTGGTGCTCTTTGTTTTTTTTCGTTGTGTTGCATTTTTTTTCGTTGGTTCGTTGTTATTTGTTGTTGGTATTGGTGTTGTTTATGTTACTGTTGATATTGATAACGGTGTTGTTGCTGTTGTGTGCTGCCGGTGTTGTGGGTTGTTGCCGGTGTTTACGTTGTTTGTTGGTGTAATTGGCGTCGCTGGTGTGTTCGTTAATGGCATTGCGGTCATATGTTGCTTTCGCTGCTGTAATTGCTAGTATTCTGTTCGCCGCTGAGGTTGGCGTCGGTTTACAGCACTGTGCCTGTCATGTATTAGTACTACAAGCGGAGCTGTCCCTACATAGTGCCGGTGAATTAATGCCGATTGCCCGCTACAGTGCCTGTGAAAGTCATTTGACACAGTGCACATGTAGGAAAAACCAGTACCGGCAGCATGCGGAGTAGTGTGGGTGGCCTCTGTAGTGCCCCTGTATTTCCAGCTATCACCTAACGGCGCCATCGGGGCACCACTACTAACTGTACTATTTAACAGTACGGAGGACCATAGCAACCAAATCCCACGTTACACACAAAAACCTATACATCCCCCTGTTTTTACCAGAGCTTGGCACGGATCACGACCCGGCCCACAATTCGGGTCGGTATTTTTCCGAACCTTCGTGGGTTTGGCCGGGTCAGATCGGGTTAGGAAGTGCTCGAAATGTCCCGCGTCGGGTCGGGTCAGGTCAGCTCAGCTCAGATCAGGTCAGCTCAGGTCAGAAGGGTTTCAACTGTTGCGGGTGGGGTCGGATCAACCGGACTCGACCCCGCCCTCAAGAGGCGATCTGACCCGTGAATTGCCGTGTGTTATTTCACCTAGATTTGGTCCTGGCAACTATGCCCCCCCCCGTAGAATTGAATGTCGCTTGTTCTACACCTTTCACCGACGTCGTCTCGGTCGCACTCTTCCCGCCCGGCGCTGCGCCACGATGTATCGCGAAAAAACAGGAGTGCATCCGCGCGCTAGACAGCGACAGCGTGCACGTGCCCTACCGCGCTTCGAAGCTGACTTTGGTCTTGAAGGACAGCTTCACGCGCAAAGGTGCCCGTACCGTGATGATCGCAACGGTCTCCCCCGGGGCTTCGGCCGCCGATCACACCATCAACACCCTGCGCTACGCGGATAGGTGCGCCTTCGTGGGCGGGGGTTATGTTTTGTCACGCATGTTTTGTCACGCATGGAGGGATGCTTGAATGGGGGGGGTAGGGTTGGGAAGTGTAGCGTAGGGAAGGGTAGGGCTCCATCTGGAAATCCCGGGGGACGGAGGGGGTCGATGTTTTGTCGTGCATGGAGGAGTGCTTGGTTTTTGTAGGGGGGGTGCTGTAGTCGGGGGACGTTCATTCCGTCTCTTTTCCTCACCGACTGGACTCTTAAGTGTCACCGCGGGCTTCTTGATTTCAGGGAAATTGGGTACGTAGTGGGAGAACATCATCATGTCCAGCAGAGATGAGCCAGGGCACACAGTATGGCACTTGTCGTCACAATCGATCAAGACCTGCCGAACGAATATACTTGACCCAACGAACCAATCTGATCAATCAGTCATGCATCTCACCAGTAAATTTGTAACAAACTCACGATGCGCCGAGGATCAATCGTCAATCGCCCGCATCCTGCCCCCCGCATCCCGCCCTCTGCATCCCACATTTCCTTGCGCTTCACCCACCCACACCCCCCCGCCCCCGCCCCTCCCTCCACCCCCCCCGTCCGCCGTTCGTGCGCTTGATCTCGACATGCGATTTTCAAAACTCCACTGAGTTGCACTGAATCTAACCGGACTCGACTGGACTCGAATTGACTTCCCCGAACCGAACCAAATCGAACCGAACTGAACCTATCAGGGTGAAGGAGAACAAGGTGGAGCAGTTTAGACCCGTCGCCGCCGCCAACCCGGGTGGTCCAGCCGGCGCGGGGGGAGGGGGTGGTGGACGCGCATCCCCTCTCGACCAACCGCCTCCCCCGCCATCCCAGATGCCAGCGCAAGACCACCACGCCACCTCCAGTGGTGGTGGTAATAGTAGCGTTAGCATTGGAAACGGGCACGGCGGCCTGTCGTCTCAGGCGAAGCAGGCGGACCGACGGTCGGGCGGGAGCGGGAGTGGTGCAGCGGGTGGTGGCGGAGCGGCAGGTGGTGGTGGACCGTCATCCCAACGCGCCTCTGCGGATTTCAAGTTGGCGAAAGGTGGGCCTTGCTTTTTTTTCTTTTTTCGGGGGAGGGTAGGGGGAAAGGAGGTTGGCGGTGTCTTGAGGGGGGGGAGGGGGGTGCAGGGGTGTGGGGATGGAAGGATGTGTGTTTGGGGGGGACTGGTGACGCTGGGGGGGTGCTTTGTCGTGTTCGTTGATGCGTTTATATGCTTTCGTTGGACCTTCAGCTTGGGTTTACATGCTTCCGTTCGACGGTCACTAGTTGGTTTTCGCTTGAGACAGGCGGTGTGATACGACAACGTCGCCGTCGTCAGGACGGTTGCCAAAGTAGGGGTCCGACCCCCTAATTGTTTGTGAGACTCCTGTTGGTTTTTCGCTTGAGGTAGACGGTGTGATACGACGACATCACCCTCAGCCGAACGGTTGCCAAAGGGTAAGGGTACCGCTTACTAATTGTTTCTGGGACCCCTGACTTGAGACCCTCTATACCTTGCTGAACAACCTTGAGAATCTCTATACCTTGCTAAACAAGCTTCAGAGCCTCTATAACTTGCTGCACAACCTTGACAACCGCTATACCCTGGTGAACAACCTTGAGAAACTTGTAAGTTGACAAGCTGATTGGATAGGTATCTCCAAAGAGTATTATTAATAGTGCAAATTGAACGCCGGTTCCGAAAACAATGGGTAGCTCCTCAGTCGCAAAGCACAGTCACCAAGAAATATGGGAACTCAAAAGTGCAACCTCGGCCGTAGCACGATTCTCCGTCCCCCCCACGCCCCCTCCTCCTCCCCTCCCTACTCCTGCTCTGACCATATCGCGTGCATGCACACCTGAGGACGCCACGCCACGCCACGCCCCGACGCAGGTGCCAACGGCGCGGGAGAGGCGGAGTCTCGCTGGGCGCAGGCAAAGGGCGCGCCGAGTGGGTCAGGGTTGGCGACGCCGAGCAAGAAGGGGCCCACTTACGGCAGGCACCAGAGGAGCTCGTCAACGTTAGAAGGTGATCGTCAAAAATCGAGTACCTTATATTTTCTTAAGTCAAGTCAACATCGAATTCATATGTACGTGTCGGCGTGATTGGTTCCGGTTTTAGGTTGGGCATTTTTGGTGCATCGGAATGGGTCGGGAGGAGAGGGGGAGAAGGGGCGAGGCGGGTGGAGTCCAAATTCGACATGGGGGTGGCGCAATGGGCAGTTTTTTGTTGTTGCGTAGAGAGCGTAGGAGGGGGGGGGGGGCGGGGGGGCAGTCGTGCTTTTCGTCGACCGGAGACGCAACAACTACAGTAGAAGCGCATACCAACATTTCTCGCCCCTCGTACACTACCGGCTATGCATGACATGAGGACAGCCCTTCCCCTCCTCCATCCGCCCCCTCCCCTCCCCCCCCTCCCCTCCCCATCTCTCAACCCTTCCCCCCCGATCACCTACTCATCTCCCGTCTCCTTCCTTTCCCCCCGTTTCCCCTCCCATTCCTATCCGCTACTCGCTTATCCTCCTCGTTATCAGGTAATGGCAAAAAGGTATCGCAGCTCCGACCGCTGTCAGACACCCCTGAGCCGAGCGGGCGCGGTGTCAGAGTCAAGGGGGTGGCGGGAGGGGCAAGAGCAGGAGCAGGGTCGGGGGGACGAGGGTACGGGAGCGGGATCGGGGGCGGCGGCGGCAGGGCGGAGGCGCCACCCCCCGAGAGGTTCGGGGGAGGGATGGAGAGCGCGGGGTCGGATACTGCCTCCGCGGCCTCGGACATCAACTACATGCACGAGTCTCTCCGGCAGTACCACCCGGAGGATGACGAGGAGGAGGGGGTGAGATACTAGTGATATATACCTGTTACCTGATAGAAAGTTTGACGTATTTTTCGTCTCCCATGTTTTTTTGGTTGTGTAGTAGCTCTGGTCTTTGGCCACTCCCCCCCAAGGTCCGCCACTCGCCTGTTTACCCCGTCCAGTCACCCCACCCTCTCTCCCCGTCTCTCCCCATCGCCGCTTGCACTCCGTGTTCCGTGGTCGTGTTTGTCTCTATCGACTCGCCCGTTTACCCCCTCCACTCACATCCCCTCCTCCCCGTCTCTTCCCATCGTCGCTCGTACTCCGTGCTCCGTGACCGTGTCTGTCCCTACCGCGGCGGCGACGGCCCAAAGGTGGTGGAGCTTCACCATACGGTCCAGTCGCTGTTCGAGGAGGAGGAGGCGCTGCTCAACCTTCACATGAACATCATACAAGTGGGTTATGTCCTGTGTTGTACTGTCCTTCCACGTCTTGGTCATTTTCTGTGTAGTTTCTGTCCTGTCCTGTCCTGCCTTGTCCTACCCTGTCCTGTATTTCCCAGGGATGTGTACGGAGTGAGAATATATATGCGGAGTGGTTTTTTACGGAGCGGTTCGATCAAACCGCACTGCTTCGTGAGATTTGTAGCGGCGGATATCCGCTCCGTGACAATCCGTGACTTTTTCCCCACAAGCAGATATCCGATCCGCTCCGCTCCGTGTGCACTAGAAAAAATCGATCCGCTCCGTGACATTTTCAAAGGCGGATATCCACTCCGCAATAATCCGTGAGTTTCCCGACGGGCGGATATCCGCTCCGTGGCATTATGATAAAAAACTGCTCCGCTCCGTACGGATTATAACTGCGCGGTTGAAACCGTAAAAAGCGTTTAATCTACGGAGCGGTTCGACCCACTCCGTAGCATATCTCACAGATCAAACCGCGGAAAATCATGTTTTTTTCACGTCCGAAATTGCTCAGAATGCCGGATAACGTACCGTAGAACGACTTGATATAACAGCAGTGTACTCCTTTTATGGTACCCATAACGACGACATCCATCCCGCGCCCCGCGTAAACAACGTAATATGAACAGGTGGTCGTTTTGTTTTTTTTCATGCTGGTTTAGTTGGTGTCACGTTTCACTGTTGTTGACTTTTTTCATGGTGGAGAGCCGCGGTCCTGGGTCTGACGCTGCTTCTGTTGCGCGTCTCCTGCCCTGGCCCCCGTCACTCTGTGCTGTGTGATCACCAAGTGTTCAAGTAGTCACTATTCAATATTCTTGTTTTAGTTTGTTTTCTCGAGGGACGCAGCGTTTGCATGTTGTGCACCTTCTCCTTTGTTTGTGCTTGGCGTTGGGCGCCACAAGGTTGCTCAAACAAAAATGTCCATTTTATCCGCCAGTACAACGTATCCTTTCATACTTACTGGTATTTACTGCGGGTATCAGTATCATTTTCACGGTTAACCTCATCATTTTCACGGTTAACCGTATCATTTTCACGAATAGTTGCTACGGTGCACCCTTGGGAAATGCCGTGGTTTGACGCGGTTTGCTCGACGGAGTGAGATAAACCGCTCGGTGAACAAAACTGTGCGACGGATATCCGCGCCGCAATATTTGGTGACGTTTGTAGCGGTGGATATCCGCAACGTGAAAATCCGTGACTTTCCCCGCAAGCGGATATCCGCTCCGCTCTGCTCCGTAACACACTCGAAAAATCCGCTCCGCTCCGTGACATGTTCAAGGGCGGATATCCGCTCCGTAGTACTCCGTGACTTTTCCCACAGGCGGATATTCGTTCCGCGAGATTTTAAAAATATAAACCGCTCCGCGGAGCGGTTCTTACTCCGTACATATCCCTGATATTTTCCTATCCTATCCTGTCCTGTCGTGTCCTTCCGTGCCCTGCTCTGTTGTGCCCTGTTGAAATATATTTCATTTCGTCTCATCCCACGCTTATCTATTATCCTCTACCCCAACCTATCCTATTATGCCGAGATTACCTCGCCAACGGGTAGTCGGGCTTCACTCGTAAATGCTGTCCCTGTTCACCGCCCTCCTTACCCCCCCACCTCTTCCTCCTCCCCATCCCCCTCACATATCCATTACCTTCCCGTGCTTCTCTCGTCTTCTCGCGTTCACGCCATTCGGGGGGGCATGGTTCCTTCAGGAGAACGCGGAGCTGCTTACGGAGGAAGGGCGGCTTCTGCAGCAGATACAGGGGGACGACGTGATCGACTACGACATCGACGCCTACGCCACCCGCCTCAGCGAAATTCTCGATCGAAAGGTTTGCACTCACGTTTTTTCTTGGATGATTTTTTTGGAGTTACAATCATAAATAGGTTTTTGTACAGTGCAGTGAAGGGTTAATTGGCCCTTTCATGATTCGGGTATAGCAAAATCCAAAATTGGCTAGTTTACGACCATCCAGATATAGCTGCATCCTTGATTAGGTATTGTCGTTGTAACTGTCAAAAATGGTCAGGTATGGTCGTTTTGACGGTAAAATTGGCCAGGTATGGTCGTTTTGACCGTCAAAATTGGTCAGGTATGGTCGTTTTGACCGTCACAATTGGTCAGATATGGGCGTTTCAACGTCAATATTTCGTCAGGTATGTTTTAACCGTCAAAATTGGTCAGGGTGATCATGATAACTGTTAAGTTGGCGGGGTATTATCGTTTCACCCGTCTAATGGGAGCGCGCAGCAGGATGTCTAGTATTCCATCATGCTGCCTGCGCACGTGTCAGATCTCCTTGCCCGCAATTCGTGTGCACCCCCTTACCTTGCTAACCCCAGTCGGTTCGTGCTGCCGGTGCTGTAATCGTCATACCACCATTTCGACGTGTTTTCCCTGCTCCAAAGGGGTGATTCTGTCGCAATTGTAGAGTGCGTACTTCTATGGCATCACCGTCTCTCGCTTCCTCCTAACCCATTCCCCACCCCCCATTTCCGCGCCACCGCCCCCCCCCCCCCTCCCCCCTTCCCCACCAACCCCTTTTATTGTATTGTGTTTGTTGCCTCTCACGTGCCGCGCGCCGATCTGTCACCGTCTTGTCCGCACGTCTTCAGATGACCTTGATGTCGTCCCTTCAGACACGCCTCCGTAACTTCCGGGGACACTTGGAGGCGGAGGAGGAGGCGAGCGTCAAGGTTCGGGGCCTTCACGTCCCTCAGTACTGACTTGGCCTCGGGGCTGACGGAGTGACTGACGAACGCGCTACGTAGCGTCGATTGGCGTTGTTAATGACATTGCTTGATGCTATTACTCGCGATATAGTATTGCTATTATGGCGAGGATTGACGCTATTAATACCAGTGGTTCGGGTCGGGAGATTTTCAAAGTCTCGCGGGTCGAGTCGGGTCGGGTCAGGATGTGTGCGAAATCTCACGGGTGGGGTCGGGTCGGGTCGGGTCGGGTCAAGAGAGGAGGTATTCAAATGTCACGGCTCGGGTTAGGGTGACCCGACCCGACCCGACCCGACCCGACCCGACCCGACCCGACCCGACCCGACCCGACCCGACCCGACCCGACCCGATCCGATCCGATCCGATCCCATCCGATCCGATCCGACCCGATCCGACCCGCGAGAAGCGATACCGACCCGTGAAGAGCCCTAGTTTATCAATAGCGTTGATTGGCGCTATCGATAGCGTTGAGATTGACGCTATCAAAATGAGTTGATTGAGGCTATCAAATGGGTCGATTGACGCTGTTGATAGGGTTGGTTGACCCTATTAACAGCGTTGTCTGACCTGACCACCGTGCAGATGGCAGTACTGACATCAGCAAATGTTAGTGCTAACACGAAGACCTTATACTCACTCGCCCACCCAGCTAAACGTGGGACGAGACGGGGCGCGGGGTGAGACGGGATGGGATGGAGCGGGATTTTTTTGTTTTGCTCCCCTTGTCTTGGTGGGGAGCATCTCGCCCGCCCTCGAGACGGCACACGCCGGCATGTACACGACTGATACGCGACGTAGCGTGAAGCCACGTCAAGCATGTCACGTCGCGTTACGTTACGTCACATCACATCACGTCACGAGGGCGACCCCTCGTTGTAGTGTCCGTGCGTACTATGTACGTCAGAAGTAATAATTGGCTTTTCTCAGAGTGGGGGCGGTACAGTAGGGTCGGCAGGTGAGTGGGTGGGTATGTGAGTGGGTGGGTAGGTAAGTGGGTGCGTGGGTTCACCACCCCCGAATGTGCATCGTTTGTGGCGGGGTGGGGGGGCGGACGTTGGCTTGTGGACCTCTAGACCTCTGCTGCAGACTGACTTGCAAACGCGGGGGTGGAGGAGAGGGAATCGTCGGACTGGAAAACCGGCATGACAAAAACACAATCTTGGAGACACTGTTTTCTTTTCGCCGGCGAAGATGACGGGGCGGATGTGGGTTGAAGGGGGAGGGACAGGGGTTGTTTCTGCTTTGTGGCACAGGGTACGGGAGGAGGTGAGAGTGGGAGGGGGGCAATTCGAGCTAATTTGGGCGTGCGCTGCAGGGGAGAGGACGCAAGTACCTTCATGCCGATTAGTGCGTCAGCTGCTGCTGTGCTACGCACGTCTAAAGCCCCGCGCTGAGCTGGCTACCCCTGACTCGAAGCCGTGTTTTAGTTGTTTCTCCCTTTTTCTTGGGTACTTCAGAACCCGAATGCGAAATTTCGATGATTGTGCTAGCCTCGGACCCCGCGCGTGCAATTGGGAGCAGGCCCCCACTGCCGGCCGCCGCGGCGGCCGCCTTTGTTGTCGTGATTGCCTTTTCGGTTCACCCGACTGATTAACCTCTTCTTTTTTTTTGGTGTGTCGTATGTGTTTTGTGTGAATAATGGCCGCCGGTCACGTTTGTAGTGGTGGAGGGAGGAGAGGCAGAGGGGGATAGGAGGGGTTCGTTAGGCAAGGGTTCATTTTTTTCTTCTCTGCCGGACTAGCCAGCTCGCACAGCTGCGCCCACGTTTTTTGAGACATTTTATAATTCGAATTGTTTATGTTTATGTCCATTTTTCCAGTAGTAGAAGGGCTGCTTTGTATCCCTTGAATACCTCACATACAGATTTTGTGGGCAGATGGCTTGGAAATTGTGTGGGATAACTGCTGCAGTTCCGAGCGAGTCAAGCGCTGAGACAAGCTGGGGACGACAGATCGAAGGGCTTGCTCTGCCCTAGGCGCGGGGCGGCTCCGCTGACACCGGGGCTTCTCGCTGTTTTCTCTGGTCGATGAATCGAGAGTTCGCCAGCGTTGCGAGCTAGAGGGAGCTGGGTGGAGAGTCTGCAGCGCCCCCGTCCCTTTGCGCGTGCGGGAGAGGAAGAGGTAGGGGCAGCGGCGGTTTTCCGACTGACGATTTTTCGGCCACATCTCTGGGCTGTGCGTCGAGTAAAGGTGTGCTGGGCTGCACAGGCGGGTGGTTCGGTGGTGGTAGTTTGGCTCAGGGGGGCGAAAGTGGGAAGTTCGGCTGCAGGCGTAGAAGCTTAGCGTGTTGAGTACGAGTAAGTGATTTATTAGTTGGCAGGAGCGGGATCGGGGGGATGGGGGGGGGGGGGGGGAGCGGTGATGGTAGTCGTGTTTTTCTGCCGTCGCGCGTCACAGCGGGATGTTTCCCCCCGCACACGCGAGGGGGGGAAGGGTGAAGGAAGTGGCAACTTGAGTGTGGGTTGTGTTGATATGAAAGTTAATGGGAGGGAGTGGGGGGGGGGGGGGCGGGGGGGCACTGCTGTTTTTTGTTTTTCTTGGATCGCTTCTCGTGCCTGTCTCTCAGTCGGCGGGTAAGGATAGGGGTCTTTCAGGCGGCGAAGAAGGTTTTCCGCTGGTTCGGCACGCGGGACCTGTTGAAGGGCTTAGGGCGATAATGGCGGGAGCGGGGGCAAGGGCATCAAATCCTAGGAGGGGGGGCACTTCTCCAATTTACGGGATCTTCTAGACGACGCTCTCGGTAGACTGGCTTGTTTTTCGCATTATCTATCCCTCTCTGCTTTCGGCGGTCGGCGATACGAAGGAAAACGGCACGCCAGGTGAACCCGATCCGCTCTGTTTGCAGGCATTGAATGCCGTTGCCTTCAGGGTGGTCGTGCGCGCCGCGCGTGCGCTTTTTTGTTTTTTGGCGCAACTGGCGCAAGTGCGTTTTTTTTATCTTTTTATTTTTGCCTTTTGATATAACCTGCCCGCCCCGCAGTGATGGGGGGCGACAAGTTATTAACCCTGGAAGGAATCGGTCGGTCGCGCGAAACGACGGTGGCGTGGTTGCGGCGGCTGTTTCCGCACGGCGTCACGTCACTACGTATAATTTCTTTGCTTTTGTTTCTGCGGGACAGGGAGGGTTGGGGAGCATGGGGCGTGTTCGGCGTGTAATGTTTTCTCATTAACGCCTTTCTCGTGCTTCTCGTAGCTTTCTCTATTTTCTGTTCGCATTGCCCAGTCGGCGGCTGCAAGCGTGATGTGGTGCGTATCTCTAGCTCTGCGTGTGTGGACCTTGTCGCAAGTACTGTTCCAGTAGCTGTTGCTTTGCTAGTTTGCTGTTGCTGCTGCTGCTTTTGGTTGGGCTGTCTTGAACCTCTTGATTTGAGCATGATACGTACGATGGTTGTCCCGCAATAGGGGTCAAGCCGATCGAGTGCTATGTGGCAAGCGAGATTCCGCATATAACGCGCCCGCTTTGCGCGATTACTTCGTGCGCGGATCGATTGCCACCTGAGCTCTACTGTTTGTTAATGTGTTGTCGGTTGGAGTAGCTGCCTGTGCAGCAGCAGCAGCAACAGCGGTTCTTCTCGCCGGCGGCCACAGTTGCGACGCGAAAGCTTGCGGATCTCTTTTATTTTCGTTTTGCCGGCTGGTCGATCATTTTTTTTTCAGGCCGACTACGGTGTGACCTTATGTATGCTAATAAGACGCACGCGCGTTTTTTCAAATATCCACCAGCATGAGAAGGGGGCTGTGGTTTAGACTATTTCGCTGAGTTTTCTGGCAGAAGAAGCTGTAGCGTGTGGTCAGAGATTATACCACTATGCTCCCCATCGCTTTGTACGCCGCACCAAAACCAGCAGCTCCAATAGCACCAACCCCAGGAAGCGGCCCGGTATGCCTTTGAAATGGTTGATTGCCTGAATGAAATACGCGCGCTCACTAATAACAGGTTGGTCGCCATGCCTGTCCCTTTCGAAGTGTTGGTTATGGTGGCGGTCAGCGAAAAAACGAAGTCGTTGAGATGTACGAGGGCGGGTGGATCGCAGCATCTGCGTCCTCGGGTGGGCCACGTGGCTCAACGTACTGTGCGACCGAGCAGCACGGAGCTGGCGCGACCGCTTGTGAGTGCCTTCTGCCGACGTCAGTCGCGGTATGAGTGCCAATTCGTCGGGCGTCGATTGAGGGGGAAAATGCGCAGGTCTGGGAGCTTCTGTGAAGTAAGCCGTACCAGGTACCACCGAACAAACGAATGACCGGAATATATTTTCGAATATCTGTCTGGATACCAACGGGCGAACGGCCGAACGAATGAACGAAAACATTTTGCGGATATTTTCTGGATACGGAGGAGCCAACGGACACAGATTTCGAAAAGTTGTTTGGAGATACCTTGTTCGTCCCATGGTCTTCAAAGGAAATGCAATCATCCCACGCCCAATTCTCCTGGCCTTGTATCTACCTTGTCTACTCTTAGCCAGGGTACAGCAATGACCAACGTAGTGCCTGTTGTCGCAGCTAAACCATGATTTGTATGTGCTCGACTCTCGGCGCGTAATGCCAGAATATTTTCCCCTGCGGAAAACCATTGGCGGCTGGTGCGCGAGGGATCTCCCGCTCGCACGCTGTCGGTTACCGTGGGTTCAGGCGTCGTCGCGGGTGGGTATAGAAGGTCGAAGGGTGCCCTTCGCAGCTGCCACTATTTAGGTTTTGCGTCATGCTGTCGTCTTACGGCTTTCGTACATCGATTAAACACCTCGTAGTAGATACCAGTATCATCGTCGCTTAATCTCAGAACCAATGAGGATCGGCAGGAAATGGGCAAGCCGACCCGAGCCGCCACCGGGCAGCGCGCCGACGGGCCCCAAATATCGGTTAAAAAGAAAGTGACCGTCTCCGAAAGAAAGCACAATGACAGGGCTGCGAGTTGGCCGGACTTCACGGCTACCAGTAGTGAAGTAACCTTTAGATGGCACGGGGGGACACAAACATCTGACGTAGTCTTCGTTAGTACACACCACACGTCGAGCCACGAACGCGCCAGTTAGATGCAAAGTTGCACAACCCCGTAATTCACCGCACGCAACCAGTTGTAAATAATTATAATGGTATTAATATAGTATAAATGTAGCAAACTAACACCTAGCCCGCAATTTACTATTGTGCAATAGCCCACTATTACGAATACTGTGAAAAGCATACGGCAGCCATCTCACAGCCCTCACAAATGAAGCATCAGACACCTGCCACGAACAACCAGCCTGCCTACCACGTCATCGAGCTCATACAGTACAAGACCACTAAGCAAGCACGATGACGAAGAGGACATACGCGCGGAAAGTAAGAAATCGAAAGCCGACATACTGACCATCAAAAGGCCCGCGTGCTACGACAACAGAGAAACAGTTTTCGTGTGGAATGGTTTCTGAATGACGGGGCTCCTCAACCCAAAATCCTCGTAATGTCATTCTTGGCGAAACGTTTTTGCTTCAATACCTAGGCCATGGGATTTTTCCATGGGGTTTTGCGCTTTTGGTTTTACTCAAAGTCGGTTTTAGCGTGAACCATAGAGCCCCTCAGACGCGTGGTACGATAAAGGTAGCACTTTAAGAAAAAACATTTTCTGAATGCTGGGGTTCCTTGACCCAAAATCGTCGGAAATTTGCCGTTTTGTTTTGCGTGGTTCTCGTTGTGTACCTAGGCCATCGGATTTTTTCATCCGGTGGCAGTTACATTTTCTCTAAATCAATTTTTGGGAGAGGTCTTAAGCTCTCAAACCGAGGTACCTCAGAAGAAAAGTGGAGCACCTCTATCGTAGCGCGCGTCCTCAAGTGACTCCCAGAAGGCAAAAAAACGCGCACCTCTACCGCCGCAGCATGCGCGTAGGGGTCTAAACGGAGCACCTGACAAGCGACAGAAGTGGTCTTACTAATCTTTCTAGGAAAAGTGTGCAACAGCAGTACAAGCATCGCCATGCCCCACGCGCGTCGTACACCCCCTTCCGTAGCACTTCGGATATATCCCCGTTAGCCCGGGTTTCTTCATGTAGCCGACGCTGTAACCGTCCTTTATTCACTGACACTTTTCCCGCCTCGTGTCTCAAACGGGTTACAGCAGAATACGTGTTATTCCCAAGCACAGAAAATCCTGCCTCGGCTAGCATTGCTGCCTGTTTCTACATGTATACCACTCTGGCCGGATATCTAAGCACCGTCTGTGTATTTCTAATAGGACCCTAATGGTCCATACATTTCCGTCCAGAGTGGTATGTAGCTAAAAACAACGCAGCCAAACGAAGCCACTGGCGATACTTCTAAAGTTTTACCATCCCGGTCCCGGGCATCTGGCTGAGACAAAAGCGACGGCGGTTTCACCGGGACACGCCACCACGGTATAAATCCCGTGGCCTCCCACGGGCCACTCCCTCGCAATGCGCCCGACCACGCCGCCCCGGCCGCCACCGCCACCACGACCACCACCGCTAGCCCCACGGACTCTCCGTCTGGCCCTCCCACCCCCTCCGCACGGGGCATCCGCGCCGGCGTAAGCTCGAGGGGCGTCTCGGAAAGGCCACACCGTCACGGACCCCCACGAGCACCCACCGGTCGGCTCCCCGTTAGCCCGGCGAGAACCCAGCAGCCCCTCGCTGCTGCCACAGTATGAGCCATCCACTCCTTTGGTTTCCACAGCAACAGCTGTGGCTGCCGCTGCCTTTCCCGCAGCTTTAACGAAGCGGCCGACGGCTAGGGGTGGGAGGAGGCCCCTCAGGCGAGCGCGGCACATGGTTCGGGGGCGCTGGTAGCAAAGGTGGCGAGGCGTCTCGAACTCGGACAAGTAAGGCTCCGGCGGCGAAGGATCGCGGCGGATCTGCGCGTCTAGCCCGCATGATACCGCCCCCAGCCACTCAAACAGATCAAGTGCGAGGAGGCATTTCGCCGACGGGGGTGCCGGAGGTGAGAGGGGGGCGGGCAGGTCCAGAGCTTGCCCCGCACCAGTCGCAGACCCGGTCGGGTAGTCGCTATCGCTCGTGCAGCCGCCATGCTGTTCGCAGGTTGCATCTCCCGGTTCTCTTTCATTTCTTGTTAGTGGGGGAGGCGGGGCGGCGGCCAGGCCCTGCCCGACCAAGTCCAAGTCCGGGCAGCACGCGTCCCTGAAAAAACAAAAGTCTGGGACGAGATCAATTTTCTTGATGGAGAAGTGGGGTGGAAAGGTGACCTCGCGGCAGCACTCATGCCACCCGTCCTCCTCGTCCTCCTCTCGTCGTCGCCCTTTATTCTTCTCCTCATGCTGCCCACTCCACCCCCTCGGCTTATTCCCACCCTCGCAATCGTCCGCTGCTCTTCCCTTCTCCCCCTTCTTGGCAGCACCTCTCTCTTCTTCGGGTTTCGTTCCTGGCGTGTCCCCTGCGCCGCCCCCCCCCGCAACTTCCCCCCGTCTGCCGCCGCTCTCGCCATCGCCCCACCAACATACTACCATATCGACGACGCCCACCCCCCCGCCGGCCGCGGCAGCAGTGGTAGCTGCGTTAGCATTGTTGCCGTCGTCGTCCTTCTTGCCCCCTCCCCCCAGACAGGCCAAGACGCGGTCATGAAGCGGCTTTCCCGGACGAAACGCCTTCGACGAGAGGTCGAACACCGATACGTAACGGTCGGGCCCGCCCGCGCCGCCCCCCAGGACTCCCACGCTGCCTCCCGTGCTTCCCGCCCCGGCTCCCGCGCGCTTTCCTTTGCCATTTGGTCGCGTCGGCGCGGCCTCGCCGGGCAAGCCAAGTGTCTTCCATGGGCGTGGCAGTTTGATAAGTGGAGCGCGCGTCCGGGAAAAGAGTCAAGGGTTAAGATATTCGTCGAAGATACACAGGATTGGGGCAGGTACTACAGTGCTACAGTACTCACAGGGACGTGTGTAATGGCAGGGGTAGTGCCTGCGTGTAAAGAGGATTTCCACACGGGGGAGCTCCATGCAACACCCTTTAAGCTAAATCCGTTTCACGACTCCGTATCTAGCGGGTAGCACTGTAAAATACGCATTGGATTCAAACGGTATGGGGAAGCTCTTCAGTGGGGGAGCCCGTTCAATGGGAATTTTAGGACAAAAAAGGGAAAATCCTACCGTAGCGAGGCTTCAGGGGGGTATAGATGGGTAGCAGGTGTAGCCGACAGTGCTGTATACACCGACTTCAAAGTACACGTATAAAAACGTTTCGTTTTCTTGTTGCAAACAGCAGGTCGCGGAATAGGCTGTCGTCGTGGTACCCCAACCGAAATTGTTTGGTTTTGCGGTGCTGCCGCCTGGGTGCCCTTTGTGTTCTTTCGTCACCACCAGCTAGATTTTGGCAATGAGCTAATGTAGCACCAACAACAGCAAGCGCAAGAGAGCAAAAAAAACGGTGCCTGCAAAAACATTATGAAAATCTACGGACAATTTGATCCGGGATGGACAGAAATATAAAGGCGGGTGTACATAGGCGCAGGGCACAGATACTCACAGGCTAAAGCCCACGCAGTCACACCAGAAAGCGCATCACAACGGCGCAGAAGGTTCGGCCTGCGCGGGTGGGAGTAGAGGTGGAGGGTAGGGAACAAAGCGGGCCTTCACCGCTATCCAGCCCTAGCTCTCACCTGAAAGGATTCGCGATCCAGCGACAGCGCCAAGACGCCGCCCGGTAAAATAGCGAAGCTGTTCCCTTGGTCACTCGGAGCGTTGAGAGCAAGAGCGCTGAAGCTCCCCTTGAGGACGTAGGAACTGAGGAAGGGCTCCCGTAGCAAGTCGGAGAGCCGCCCGCCGACGCGGTAGTAAAAGCTCGACCCTAGGGCCTGAGTAACGAAGGCCTCTGCTTGTCGCTCAGCCTGCCGGGGGAGGAACGACATCGAGTGTGGTGTGCATGACGCGTGTGGGTTTGGGGGAGAACATGAGGGGCGGACAACTATCCAATAGAGAGCCAACAACACCCTCTAGGCACGCTTCGGGCGGCACCTGTGTAACTGTAGTACCTGGTATCGACTAATAATATTACATATCAAGCATTACTAATATTATTGATATCTGCGTATTTACGATAGTGTATGTTGGGGGGTCTGATGTTACGCACTAACACGCAGCAACGCTACGTATACAGGGAAGGCAGGGAAACCACGCGCGTTCCCCGACATGCGCTACTCTTGTGTCGTGTGGCGTGACGTGGTCTCCCGTGGCGGGTGTGGTATCGAAAAGGTGCGTGTTTGGCGTTAACACAACACGGACAGTAGTCGCGGTCACGATCGGAATGCGAACATCGAGTTGGTGCATTAGAAAGTGCAGCCTGCCGTAATTTGCAGGTTATTCCCGGCGGGGGCATTTCATTCTCAAAAGGAGGCCCGGGCGCTGTTTTATTTTAGCCTAGCTCAGATTGGTTTCTTGTGTAGACTATACCTTGTGGGCTTTCCGTCGGATATTATAAGACGCAAACAACCCTCGACCTTGCCCCTAGCCTCGCCCCTATCCCTGCCCTTATGACCGAAGCGTGCAACCAATGACAACAGTTTAGTGGAAGGCCAGCTCTTTGACGGATTGGCGGACTGAGCTACCGTTGTACTTGTACATATGGTACACGGCACTGCAACTCGGCTTCTCACCGAGATTTCGAAATTGCCACATGAACGCACAAGACTCGCGGCTGGCGGAACCTCCGCCGAGCAGCAGGGAACAAAAATCTGAGCACACTTCACATCATTAATACCCGTATATGTATGTACCACTCACCACTCACCTCCGTCTGGGCATTTGCCTCTCTGGGCGCGTTTCCAGCACCGTCGCCGCAACCAGCACCGCCACTATCCACCCTCTCCAGCCTCTGATCCGCAAGCGGGAAAATGAGGTCGCACTGCTGCACGAAGGGCATACCAGCCCGTCTTCCTCGAGTCAGTGCTTCAGCATCAACCTTCCACCTCGACGTCGACGATAGAAACCCATCACCGTCAGCAGCAGAGACGGCAGCAGCACCGCCAGCAGCACCAGCAATACCAGCAGCAGAAGCAGCGGCGGCGGCAGCCGCAGCAGCAGCCGTATCAGCAGTATCAGAAGGAGCAGAAGCAGCAGCACTCTGGTGCTCTACTGGGGGTAGAGCACCAGGACATCCCCATACTATTGCGGTGACATCACCCCGCTGGGCGTGATGGGCAGAGAAGTTCTGCCACATGCGTCCGCCGCTGTGGGAGAGTGCGCGCAGTCGTGGGAAATCCTGGATCCCTGGTGACGGATAGCCGCACGCCGCACGAGGTTGGCCCGCATATGGAGTTCATGGTTGTTTAGAAGCGTTCTGCAGACGGGATTATTGATAAAATGACCCCGGTCTTGTCTTTCCTGCTTGAACAAAGGCGGGCCCTCGAAGGGCATTGCTGGCTAACATATGACGCCGATAAGGACAGCTTCGGTTCTCCTAATTGCGTGGCTGGCAAGGGGGGTGGCTCGTGGAGGCGCTTTCGTTGTTCCCGGGTCTCCACCCCAGGACCCTGTCGGCTGCCGCAGGTTTCGACCTGGCTCAGGTAACACATGATTTTACATGATGTTTGCTTGTTTGGTACGTAGCAGAGCTTGCCGACGAGCTTCGAGTAGCGAGCGTGCTAGTGCGGTGGCGGTGTTTTCCTTATGTTTGCCCTGGGGTTGCGTGTGCAATAGTAGTGGTGTCGTCTGCGTTGCGCTGGTGTACCTATTAATAGCGCCGTTGTTGTGTGATGGGGACGTTTGATGATCAGAGCTGACGTTAGTTGAACCACTACTCGTGTAGCGACTTGAACGTTGCTAGTGCGTTGCCTTTCGTGCTGCAAGAGGATGTGCCCCCCACGAGGATGTCGCAGACCACCCACACAACAAGCACCTCAATGCGGAGTGCCAGTTGCATCAGCAGCAGCATCAACAGTGGTGGTATTAAATCTTCGAAATCGACACTTGTGGGGATGGGTGACTTTGCTCACGTAAACTACATCCTTCGAAAATCAGACCGCTAGATGTAGATCTAGACTACGAGGTACTTGTTTAGGTTAGTACTGGCACGAGTAACTCTTTTATGCGCACATAAGCATCACAAGTTTGGTGCGTGCTATGCTGGGGGTGTGTGTTGAGGGGGTGGTGATCTTCCTGCGGCTGATTCGAGATCGGACGAGTGGGGGGGTTACGTACAATCACGGTGTGTCTAACTTGTTTCGATCTTGTTGGAATGATTGGAATGGAACGAGGCTGTTTGCATTGGTCTGTTCCCTTCCAACCTGTTTGTGTCCGACGTGAAACTGTTGAATTCTGGGCAAGCGACCCGAACAGATAATGGCTGACTTTAGCGGCGGGACCGTGCAGCTTGACTCCAGGGCAGAGGTGTACCGTCACGTGGGCAGCGATTGCTCCTGATACAGAGGGCAACTTCACACGCAAACAAATCTCAAGTCATGCTCCACAGACGACGGTGCTAGCCATCCAAGTAACACCGTCGGGACAGATATAGAAGTTGTGATATTGCCCTCGTGGCTCGACGAAGGCTACTGAAACTCCTACGACATCGGTGCCGCACTTTTTCCAGAATATTATAAAAATTGAAAATACACTCCAGCTGTGAGATCGAAGATTTCGTCGAAACTCATCTTTGCAAGCTGTGTGTGATACTCCGATCGCGCGCATTACGAGTTGTGTGTCCTCATTAAGGATATAGGTCGGCGACTCCCCTTACAACTACAGTGTAGCTATCAGGGTCAACAGGATGATTTTAGTCAGTCTGTGCGCGGAAACTATAAAACCCGTTTCTGAGGGGGACAAAATCTGACAGCTGTGAAGGGAAAGGGGGCCTGGTTTTGATCAAAAGAATATTATAAAAATTTAAATACACTCCAGCTGTGAGATCGAAGATTTCGTCGAAACTCATCTTTGCAAGCTGTGTGTGATACTCCGATCGCGCGCATTACGAGTTGTGTGTCCTCATTAAGGATATAGGTCGGCGACTCCCCTTACAACTACAGTGTAGCTATCAGGGTCAACAGGATGATTTTATTCAGTCTGTGCGCGGAAACTATAAAACCCGTTTCTGAGGGGGACAAAATCTGACAGCTGTGAAGGGAAAGGGGGGCCTGGTTTTGATCAAAAGCGAGCGGGTTTGGAGGGGGGCGGGGGGGGGGGGGGGGGGAAGGGGCAATTTGAGATATATATCGCCAGAGCTTCGTTCGCAACCTAGTCTTTTGCCTCGTGAGCCTCCCGGTCAGGCCATGGCGGTACCGCGTGGCTCCTGCCGCGGGTGAGCCCTACGACGTCCACGTACGCTCTTCCCCGTGAGTCCTAAGTCATCCCATGTGCACCCGTACCCTCTTGGGCCTCAAGCCTGTGAAGAACCACTTGCAGCACCAATCAGTTGTCGTAAATCTCGTTCCAAATGGGCCGTTCGGTTTTGCTGCACAGGATTAACTGCTTTGGGACATATTCCTCCTCTTCAAAAGCTTGCGGTCAGGGTGGGAACGCTAGGAATATATTGGATTTGAGAACCAATCAACAGCAAGCAAAATTACTTGTCGTTCCAGGCTCCAAGCGTTCCAATGCCTTTTGGGGGGAGTTAAGACACCCCCTCAAGCTGCCCGTTGGTGGTCCTTCATTGTATTTGGTATAATTTACAAGGGCGCCGCTCCGCGGGCGGCTGACGCCGCCCGCTACGCTCGCGCAAGGAACATTACAACTACAGTAAATGTGACGGGGGACAGAAAGAAGAGGACCATGATTTAGTGCAACTGGCGATTTGATAGCGCCAAGAGCTACTTGTGCAGAGCTGATTACCCTGTGCTGTGTGGCGTGCTTGCTGGCGGTGACACGTTCTGGTCGTCGGTATGGGTGCAGTTTGCGGGACGGGGGGGGGGGGGGGCGTGAAAAAAGAGGACCGAGAAAGGACAACCACGAAATAACACTAAAAGACGACCACACACGCATATACCGTACCTGGCACCTGGTACTTGGCATGATCTCTGGTACTGTTCGTATATACGAAAAAAAGCACAGCGCAGCGCGGCACAGCACGGCCCGGCACCGCACCGCAGGGCAGGGCGGGGCACCGCACGGCACCGCACGGCTCTGCGCTACGCTGCTGAGGTGTAGCTGAGCTGAGCTGAGCTGGGAGTGCGTTTGGTTGTGATTCGACAATACAGTACGTACAAACCTGGTGAAACGGTACGCACCTGGTATGGTACTTGAAATGACAGCTGGCGAGTACGAAATAGTAAGTCCAACAAAGCACGCACCACGGCACGGCACGGCACAGCACCACACAGTACTGCTCCGCACGGCAGGGCACGGCACCGCAGGTCGCTGCGCTGCTGACCTAGCGCGGCGCCGCGTTGCTGATCTCAGCTGAGCTGATGAGCGCTAGACTCCAAATTGTTGCTCGTATTTTGTTGTCGTTAGATATCACACATCTACTATCGTCGAACCCGTGCGCTCTTTTTATATTCCACATGATCCGTGTTTTACGAGTTCAGCAGTAAGCGCTCGTTAGCACAAAGCCGCCGATAATCAGCAACAAACAACTGAATGTCCGCACGAGTTATTAACCCCCCCCCCCGCCGACCCTCGTCGCCGCCGCCGCTGCCGCCGCCGCGTCCTGTGGCCGCTCTCTAACTTAAGATGTCGGTGGTTTGTTCATGAACAAGGGTTTTGGCGTGAAGAAGGTCGTAACAAAGAAGGCTCCCAGGAAGGGCCCAGGTTTCAAGTATACAGGATCGCTTCGGCCGGGAATTCAAACGCCGCGGCGGGCGGTGAGCAATTTACCGCGGGGGAAGGGAGGAGTCCTTCATGGGGGTGTTTGTGAATAGCCTGTGAACACAATGGTTGTGTGAAGGCTCTGTCTTCTATGCGAAGAGATGCAGAGGTGGCAGCGAAGTGTCTGTTAAGATCACTTGTGATAAGGAAGAAAAATGATAGTTTGGAAAGGGCGCTTGGGGCCAAAGAGAGAAGAAGAAGGGAAAGAAGGGAGAGAAGGGAGGGTAGGGAGAGTGCTCATGGTGGGTTGCATCGCCACTTGATCATCACGGAACAATGCCCGCAGTTCGGTAGAATACCGGGACAACGGGACAACCTTAACATACTCAAATCTACGTTTACTTCTAACTTCCACCGAAGATTCAACGTAAGATTCAACGTAATATTCAACCGCATATCTTATTCGTGCGAATACACTGCCCGAATAGACTGCGCATTAACTAAGATTTTAATCCAAGGTTCATGCTCTCAACGCGCGCCCATAATGCAAAGTCAGATTGCTAGAGAAGCCTCATACTTGATTTTTTTTTCCGTAAAATGATCAAAAACAAATGGGTCTCATATTCAGTCCGGTGTATCAACCGCGGCAATATGGATGTATCCATGTTATTCACGCATTTACCAAAAATAAAACCTTACAAGGAAAGATACACACAAAAAACTATGCTTGGCGTAATTACCAGCAATAAATACCCTAGAAGATAAAACGCAAATGTACGTCTACTGGGTTTGAAACACGCTTCCTGAATTGTACCAAGTAGACGAACAATACGAGACAAATAAAGAGAATTATGGACATGTGTTCATCGCAACAATATAAAACATTCTTACTATTCAATTGTTTGTTTAATGTACTTACGTACTTCCGCAAAAACAAAATATTAAGAAGCAGATAGAACTACGAATATTGATAGTACTGTAATAGAATATGATGGGTGTAATCATAGTCCATCATCGAGCTATATCCTAAGAAGAAACAAACAAACAAACAAACAGACAAACAAACAAACAAAGGTCGTTGCTGTAACTTAACCACGCCACTTCAATATGATCCTAGGATACGCACATTATGATAAACTGTCTGATACTAATCGTACGCTGAAGAACATAAGATAGACAGTCTTTGTGAGCCTTTACTCCTTAATGCTGGAATGTATACTCGTACGCATTTTCCGGTAGAACATAGCTTATTGGTGTACGATCATTGACTTAAGTTCATACGATCCATAGTTCCACCTTTACTAATACGTAACTGGCGAGCAGTTGTAACTTTATAGTTGACAAAGAACTGCTGCACTAAGTAATATTTTCTACTCAAGTATCAATTTCAACCGTACCCACATTTCCAGCGCCTGTCCCCGATTGTTGACGGGAGTGCCGTTCGGGTAGCTGTTGATGGAGCTCATTTGTATAGAAGGTAAAGGAAGGCTGAAGAAGCGCTTGGACAGAGACGGGGAGAAAGGTTGTGATGCGATGTGTACGTCGGCCTTGTTCTTCCCCGGCCCATTGCAGCCTTGTAGCTGAATTATGATAGGCCAATCGTTTGTCGGTACATTGCCTATGTGGTGGTTCGTAACGCGCTTCTCCGTCCTCGGTACATCGCTGTTTGTTGGTGATTGAAAAGTCCGACATCACACGGCAGAATCAGAAACAGGCTTGATTTCCCACTTATGAACCGCCGCAATCTTGTATGGAACTCCATGAAGCAATCGATTTTTGTGATCATGGAGGTTGCCTGAGATAATTTTTAAAGGCAGTCGCGATGGTCAAAGGTGGTCTTGCGAGCCGAAGCTGTAGTTGCGACTTCAAGGTGTTGGAGCTTCGAAGGAGTTTTCTGTGCTGAAGTCGTTGATCTTCGGGCAGAGGTCGCTGAAGGTTTGCATTCTTCCGCTTGTGGTGAGGCCATAGGTTGGGCGTAGGTGTTGGGTACCGAAAAAGATACCGGACGGTTTGTTTTGTCCATTCTGAGAGCCCTGCTGGTGTACTGCGAAACGGTGTCGAACTGCTGTTTCGGAGATCCTTGGCATTGTAGGGCCAGCTGACACGCTCTTACTTGAGAAGCGGCCGAGTCTGCTGTTGGTAGAATGGAAGGCGGCTCTTTGACGAAGGAGGCTTCTTTTACCGTGCTGTGATGGTCGGTATATTTAGCCATGTACGCGTATCCTAGCAGGTCAGTACTCACCAGCTTTATACGTTCGCTGGAAAGGTTAGGCCGCAACGTCTTACGGTGTTCCTGTTGAGTGCTCTTGATGATCTTGCACGTATTGCACGCCGATAAAGTGTCTGAAAAATTTACCCCACACTCTGGGATATTTCTCACCTCGGCCATCACCTGCTTGGGATGACCCAACCTCTTGTGCCCGATGTTAGCTGGAACAGTTTTAGGCGGGGAACTAGCTTCAGTAGCAGTTGAAGCATGAACAGCGAGGACGGTTTCCGGTTTACCTGGTAGAGTTTTTGCCGGAAATGGTCGGGAACGCCGTCTTAGGTGTTCGGCTGGTAGCACCAGTGGTGAGGTCGAGATGATACAGAGAAGAGCAGTGGCTGTCTTTACGTACTATAGGGGTACAGCAAATGCACCCATGTCCAGATACGACTGCGGGGCGATGATCATAGTGACCCCTGTCGCAGCAGCTGATCCTGCCGAAAATAGGTGCCTGCCTAGCCCTGGTACGACCGTGACAGGAAGCTGCACAGAGTGTTTAGAGCTTATTTGGTCCCACACTTGAACGAACAAAACTCCTTGACCAACGCCATAAAGGCGATGGTTTCCCGCTACGTTGATTATTACGGGAGGGTCCAGCTGCACGTAGTGGTTCATTTTATGTTCTATGCCCGGTAGAAGCTGATTGTCGATGAAGTGGCTAGAAGCTCCGCTGTCCGCAGTCATGGAGAAGTCGACGGGCTGCGCGGCGATGTTGATCGGAGGTGCGGCGATGAAAGAATAACCTATACCAACTGGAGGTAAGGATGGACAGGGAGGAGTCGCGAAGGACGTAGAAGTAGCTGCTGTAGTCGCAGCCGCAGTAGTGGATGGAGCATGTGTCACTGGGACGTAAGCTTCCATTTGCGTTGTTGAAGTTGGAGTTGTGGCGGTGTTGGCGTGAGCGCTGCGTTTGTTTTTATGCCTGCCATTTTGTTGACCAGGACGAGGGCGACGGGTTATATTGTCGTCCCGCATTTGAGACCGACAGTCGCTATTATCGTGGCGATCGGTATTATGCGGGCTACACCACGAATTATTTCGAGGTGTCGGGGGATGTTTCTTCCCCGACATTTTTCCCTTGCGTTTAAAGCAATTTTGGAATCGATGGCCTGGCTTTTCGCAGTGTGAACAGGTCATTACTGCTGAGGGTGTTGACGTGACTACCATAGCAGAGTCACGCCCCTCCGCTTTTCGCAAAGGCCTGTTTCGCATAGCTCTATTCGCGTACATATTACGCATTGTTATCACAGCTCGGTCGAGTGTGAAGTCATCATCTGCTTCGGCGCTATATTTTTTTTGCAGGTATCCACGCGTGAGTCCTTCCAGCACTATGTCCAATATGCTGTCATCGTTGAATACCTCTCCCATGTCCCACAATTCGTCCCGTAAATAGTATAGTTCATTTATAAACACGTCTGGGTCTTGCCCATCCGTCATGACCATATGCGTTAGTTGTTGTTTGAGTAGACTATACGTCTACGTTGGCGGGTGAAATTTTGATATTTCCTAACCATGCCATCCCAAGCAGCCTTCCCATTCGCAAGTTCACCTCGTTTGGGCTTGAATTGTAGAAGAAAACTGGCCGCAGCTCCCGATGTACTCAGGAACAAGAAGTCGAAGAGAAGACGGTTGTCGCGGTGCCAGTGCTTGATGTCTTCCAAATTCGAGATGTTGCCATCCGTGGGCCATAAAACTGATGTTGCGGCTGGGAGTGTAGAATATCCTGAAGATGATGGTAGCAGATGCGCTGTGTCCATGGGAGTACTCCCTGCGTCCGGCTGTACATTTTCTGCCGTGTCAGCCGGGGGTGTTTCCCCGGACTGAGTGCCCGTTTTGTCAGCGGCCTGGCTGCGAGTTACAGCTCGTGAAAGCCTACTTCTTCTAGAAGATGGACGAGGACTAATTAGTTCGGGCTCGGGGCAAGGACGCCCTTCCAGGATATCAGAGATCCCGGCATGACGCATACTTATCACGGACTGCGCCGTGCGTTTCCATACGTCGAACTTTAGCCCATTAAATTTGCCGTTGAGAGCTCTAACGAGCTTGTCTACCGCATCACCTGCTTTCGTGGACTCTCCCATGGTGATGCTGATGCTGATGCTGATGCTGTAGCCGGCTTAATGAAGGTTCTCTCAAACTTCCCGGTAAGATGCGTCAAACTTCAATGATATGTCGCTTGGTGCCGATCGATTTTTATACCGAAGGTCGAGGCTCATAACCTGTCAACAGCCTGTGAACACAATGGTTGTGTGAAGGCTCTGTCTTCTATGCAAAGATATGCAGAGGTGGCACCGAAGTGTCTGTTAAGATCACTTGTGATAAGAAAGAAAAATGATAGTTTGGAAAAGGCGCTTGAGGCCAAAGAGAGAAGAAGGAAAAGAAGGGAGAGTAGGGAGAGTGATCATGGTGGGTTGCATCACCACATGATCATCACGGAACAATGCCCGCAGTCCGTTAGAATACCGGGACAACGGGACAACCTTATTATACTCAAATCTACGTTTACATCTAAGTTCCACCGAAGATTCAACGTAAGATTCAACGTAAGATTCAACTGCATATCTTTTCGTGCGAATACACTGCTCTAATAGACTGCGCATTAACTTAGATTTGAATCCAAGGTTCATACTCTCAACAGTGTTATTTGAAGCTCAACTCCTTCGGAACTGCATACCCCCTTTTAGGGACTAGCCACTTTAGAAGTAATATAGGATAGCTTTTACAGTAAAGAAAGGATTTGAGATTCCGTATTTTTCGTCCCGGTTCGCACCCGTACGCTGGAGGTTTCCTGCGGGTTTCGTATTCGAAACGAGTTTCGATACGTTGGGGTCTGACTAGGGACTAGGGTGGGCTGCTTCCTGTACGAGGATGCTGCGACGCGTGGCTTGAAGGCGTTGCACTCGTTTTTCGGCAAGCGTTACCCCCATGTATTGATGAACATTGAACGATAATCGAGTTAGATACGATACTGATAAACCGAAAAATGAAATCGATATGATTGTGATAGTCGATATACATATATACGCCGATTGTTTTCGTAGAGTGCCAACATGAAAAAAAATCAGCTAATAACGCGGCCGTGGCTGGTTTGCATGGGATACCCGGGGAACCTGCAGGTGCCGCAAGAAATAATGCGGCCGGATTACGCGGAGGATGGCATCCCGAAGGCGAAGTCGCCGATGCTGCCGTGGGTCATCGAGGTGAAAAAGGAGGAGGACATCGCGGGGATGAGAGCGGCTGGTAGAGTGGCAAGGTATGAGAGCAAACACGGAGACACACAGAGAGACTGGCAGTAAGACGGACGGGCCGGGCTGGACGGAATACAGCGCGATTGTGGTGTTTTTCTTCGCGCCCGTGTCGTACGCGCGCCTGCGTGTACGCCCTGTGCTGTACTGCGCACACAGCGAACCCGTCTTTTTTTGCACGAAAAAAAACATGTTTTTGTGGTTGTTTTATGTTTCAGCTCGCTGCCGCCAGTTTTGTGTTCGCTTGCCGCCGCCGACATCTAGCGTAGTTGCCGGTGGGCGCTGGAGGAGGAACTGAAAAACGGCAGCATTGGGTCGTTTTCCATGTGCTGATACCATACCGATGCGGCTCCTCCCACCGTTCATTTGTAGGGACCTCCCCGGTTTGACTCCCGGGTTTGACATACTCCGCGCGAAATGCTGACGTCGTGGTCGCCGCTTTCTTGGCTGTTTAGCCGTGCGGGGCCGCCGAAGAGACCTTGCCTTGCGGCCGATCCGGATACGGCGATGCCGCCGGATAATGAGTTTCCTGTTGCGTATCAAACGATAATCGAAATAGAAACGTTACCGATCAACGAAACGGAATTTCGATGTTATTGTGATATTGGATACATGGGAGCCGTCGTGCAGTATCGGCATCAAAAATACGGGGGTGCCGGGGGTTGGAGGTAGAAACACGCTCGATATTTCGATATTTATTAACTTTCGAAACGATATCCAAGACGAAATTATTTGATGACTGGCCCAGTGCTCAGGCCTCTCGGAGCGACCAGATACGCTCCCATTGAAAACCGACTAATCGCCCAGTCGCATTCGGGTAGAATGCCAAGTACGTCGCCTCAGCATTGAATCTTGCTCGCCTCCCCTTTCCCTGAACTATTTTGTTTTGCCACACAGAGAGGTCTTGGACTTGGCGGGGCAAGCGGTCAAGGTCGGGGCAACGACGGATGACGTCGACCGTGTGTGCCACAACGCGACTGTGGAACGTGGGGCTTACCCTTCCCCGCTTAATTATCACGGGTTTCCAAAAAGGTAATGCCGTATTTATGTTTTGCCAAGGGATGCGGTCCGAACGACGCGCACGATGCGACGGGCCTTTTCCGTGTGGGCGACTTGTCTATTATTTGTTAATGGGATGCTTTCCTCTGCAACGGGCCGAGGTGTTAACCTTTGCTGTACTCGTAAATATGTGTTACAAAGCGCTGCCGTTGGGAAAGTGGGGGTCACGGACGGGGCTCAGCATGTATCGCTCGTTGTTTTTGTCTTTGTCGGGGTTGGGGCTAACGTTTGGACTCTAATCGCCTTCTTGGTTTGTCACCCCTTGTCCCTTGGTGCCGGACTGACAGCTGCTGTACTAGCATCAATGAGATAATCTGCCACGGGATCCCGGACGACACAGTTTTGGAAGAGGGCATGATGATCAATGTGGATGTGACCGTGTTCTACAAGGGCTACCATGGAGATTGCTCGGAAATGTTCATGGTCGGAGAGGTAGACCAGGCCGGCAAGGATCTCATCGAGGTGTGTTTTCTGCATTTTTATTTCTGTTGTTGAGCATGTCTTGCGTAATGCTGTGTTTTTTCTTCTGCCTTTATGTTATGGTCTGGTGTGTTCTGATATGGTCTAATTTGGTGTGGTGTGGTGTGGTGTGGTATGGTATAGTGTGGTAGGTTGTAGTGTGGAGGGGAGTGTCGAATGCGTTGTCTCCGTATTGCGGATATGACAGATGTTTTGTGTTCTGTCTTCCATGGTGCTGGCCGTTATGCTTGCGGCAGTTTCGCTGATCTGGTTGAGATCATTGGCTAAAACGCGATCAATCACGCGCAGGAAGAGTCCGGTTACTGTAGAGGGACGGGAAGGACCAGTAAGGAGAGTAGCATAGGAGTACACAACGGGGAAAGACACAACACGCCCAGGGAAAGCCAAACATTTGTCAACCTGCAACACCGATGCTGAGGTACTGGCGTGCTGGGGATAATACGCCGCCTTTTGCCGACAACCTCTTGCTCCGCTCTTGTGCCACCGTGGCACTCGCATCATCCAGGCCACGACGCAGCGACCTTTAACCCCTGGCAGTGATTCTGGCGGCTAGACCTTCACACATTGTAGTAATGAGGCGTTCTTGTTATTTTCCTCCTGCCGTACGCCCCCTTCTTTCGTTCCGTTCCTCCCGCCTCCCGTTCGTCAGAACACGTACAACATCTGGCAGGAGGCGATCGCGTACTGCAAGCCCGGCCGACACTACAAAGGTATCGGCGGAGTTATCGAGGAATTAGCCAGCGCGAAGGGGTACACTACCGTCCCAAACTTTTGTGAGTGTCAACCATTCTGCTGTAATCGCGCGTAGCGCACTTGTTTTCACATGCAGGGCGAGATTGTTTACTGCAACGCGTCTGCGTTGAAGTGTGCGCGGGTGTTGGTGGTGTGACGTCGGCCATTTCGTGGGGGTAATTGATGCTGCTCCTAAAACGTGAAAATAGCGCCTGCCCCGGAATTGAGACCCGAAACCCCTGGTGATACATGAACAGTTAGAAATATGCAAACGTATATTACAGTCAAAGTAGATGCGGCTGTTCACGAGTTATAAGTCGGCGTGACAATGCCTACGGTTTCCGTTTCCGTGTCCTATCGTTGTGGTGGGACATAACGCAGATGTCTTACATACCGTTAGTCCGTCCTCCTTGTACAACACCCGATGACGTTACGCCTCTGTTGATGCGCTGGCAGGTGGCCACGGCATCGGAACGATGTTTCACACCAACCCCAACATCCTTCACTACAAGAACAACGAGTCCAACGGTATCATGAAGGCGGGACACACCTTTACCATCGAACCCATGATCTGCGAGGGAACCGGTAAGCCGCCACTTTGCTTTCGCAGTAACGGTAGATACATCAGGGCGTTCGTGTCGAACCTCTTCGTTGGGATTGGTCAGCGGAAATATCTCGCCACCGCGGATTGGACGTTTTGTCATAAACACGCCAAGAAAGTCGGCTATGATGACCACGACTGGGTAGAGCAGTAGCGGGCAGCAGCCACTCTTAGCGCGAAACTGTCGTCGAATCTACCTCCTCGGACATTATGTTGCTCGCTGAGAGAGGGACCCATCCCATTGCAGTTGATGAGTGTAGACCGAAAATGCTCCACCGGAGTTGGGGCTTGTTCAACGACACAACATGCCTGCTCTATTCTCCCGTTCCCGTGTGTCTGGCGCTGTGTCAGCCTGAAATGTCGCGCTTTTAGTATTTGCTTTTGGAAGGGTAGTTGCTGCTGTTGCCTCCAACCTCATTCAAGCACACCCACCCCCTTATCCCGGACTGGTGCTCTGTTTTCAGCCAAGAACGTTATGTGGCCGGACAAGTGGACAGCGGCGACGTCAGACGGAAGACGAACAGCCCAGTTCGAACACACATTCCTCATGACCGAGGATGGGGCGGTGCCGTTGACGGCCAAGCTGGACACGTCTCCGAGGCAGTTCTGGGAGAAATAATTAATAGTTTTTATAAAGTGTATTATAAAAATACGTCAGCTGCGAAATCATTTGTTTTTTGGTTGATAACCATTTTTGCAACTTGCGTGGTATGTCGACAGCGTTTGTTCTACACTTTACATTATTCGCGAAGGATATAGATCGATGACTACTGGGTACCTACAACTAGTACCAGGGTCAGCAGGACGATTTTGGTGGGAGGTGAGTTTGGTCCAAAATCTCTTTTACGGATTTTCAAAATTATTTTCTCAGGGTGTGACATGAAGGCATTCACCGAAACGGTAGACGGTGTGACTCGGTCGCGAAGCGCTTCGATGGCGAGGGGGTATGGTGTATGCATGACATTTTCTTTTTACATGCTACTCTGTTTCTACAATATCTCTTTCCGAAAGAGTGGAAGCCGACCCTTCTCGCTATTCATTCGGTGCGGTTCATGCAGGAGAGCATAAGCCAGAAGAACAATGGGTTAAAGGGACTGGGATGCTGGACCTGCAGGTGCTTGTGATTTCTTTGTCTTAGAAAGCGTTCTGCACGCCTGTTCGTCTGCGGACAGAGATATATAGATTGTGGTGTCCTATGGACCAAACGAGCTCAAATTTGTGTCGCCGTTCCTGAGCGAAAATAAAACGCAAGCATCGGCATGGTTTGACCCTCAAGTTGGGGAACAGGATTATGGCCCGGTTTCATCCATAATTAAGCTGCAGAACAACATGGGGTGTTATCCGCACTTGGTAGACTACGGTAGGCTTTGCTCATATGGAGCCCTAGGCCGTCCGCTCGCGTGTGTTGACCCGTGCGCGTTTTCTGTGGCATTTCTTTCGCGAGCGTGCAGGCCGCATTCTTGCGGGGAGTCCCGGGGTGCACTTCGTCCGTGGTGCTCGAAAAAATGACCTCGCGCAGGAGTATTCCCACTCAGTATTTTCTTGTCCTCCGCCGTTATTCTCAGTAAAAAATCTGCTCAGGCATGACTCTAGCCACTTTTTCGTTTTTTAACCCGATCACGAGCGATAAACTCTCGTGCGTGTATACGAGAGCATCGACAGCCGGCACCCAGATCGGCAGCTTGGGTCAATTCCCAAAATGTCGGGATTTGTTGGGCTGCTGGACGAAGAGCGCCGCGGGTGAATCTTCCGGGGAGACCAGTCGATTTCCGACCCGCTGCTGTCTCTGGTTTACCTTCTATCATTCCTACGCCGGTGCTCAAGAAAGTCGCGCTCCTTGACATTTCGCTGTTGGTGCGCAACGACAATCAGTGGAGTCGGCCTCAAGCAGTGCGCCGCCTCCCATTGCGTCGGGGTGCTATCGATATCGGTCATAAAAGCAGCATGCATGCTTTGGGACCGTGCTTCATCCGGGCACTCTCGACACAACCCGAGAAGTATTTTGATCAGTTGCAAATATTGTTTCCAAGACAACTGCGGCTTTTTCAAGCATTTTTTGTCCCTCCGATCATGCTCTATTGTCTGGCATGGTTATGCGTTTGACGTGAAGGTCGCCAACAGCAATGGCACGTGAGTGTCTATTATTTCATGCCTTAACTCCCCCTCGAATTTGACACAATGCCGCCGCGTGTTATGCCCTTGCACGGACCTGGGATATGAGCGCAACATCATCATCCCTACGTGAACGGGAGCTGTCCACAACCTACCCTGCCTCATATGCACTTTTGCCTTCAATACCGATAAATGTTTCAAGGCAAGTGTTGCTTCCGCGAACATTTCTGCTCCCCCGATCACCCTCTGGCATAGTCTAGTTATGCGTTCGACGTCAAAGTCGCCGAAAGTAGTGGGTTGTGAGTGTATTTCTCCCCCTTCCCCGATCGGCCACACTGCCGCAGCGCGTGCTATCCCTGTGCCTGCCTGGGATTAGTGCAACATCATCATGCCTACGTGCTCGGGAGCTGTCTACAAGCTACCCTGCTGTTCCCTGCCAAGGACACTTCTGCCTTCAAGACAAGTGTGGCTTCCCCCTGTATTTCTGTTCTCCCCGACCATACTCTGCTGTCAGGCATGGCTATGCGGTCGACATCAAAGTCACCAAGAGCAGTGGCACGTGAGTATCTTTTTCGTGCGCTTCCTCACCCCCCACCCCCTACAATCGGCCACACTACCGCCGCGAATAATATCCTCTGTACGTACCTGGGATGTAAGCGCAACACCATCATCCCTACGTTCTCGGGAGCTGTCCACCAGCTACTCTGTCATATACTACGCATTTCTACCTTAACCTCACGTGGCAAACGATGTAAGCGCCTTCCTACATATCGTGCCACCGACGCCCCTGTACCTCTCCCGTCCTGTATACCTGTTGGCCCTGCCTTGAATCTAGAGGCACCCGTTCCACCTACCTCGCGTGACCCCTCCTAATCCTCTACCATGTATAGGTTGTCATTGACATGGTCACCCTATTTCCAGCCCAACGCCTCAAAAGCCATGCCCGGGCGTAGCTACCTCGGGGGATGACATCACCCCGCTGAATTAGGCACAACATATTGCACACGCATGCTTCTGCACTTGAGGCATAGAGTATCTACAGTAAGACTCCATCCCTAAGTACGCGCGATTAACTCCCCCCACCTCGCCTGCTTTGATATTCGGAAGCGTTCGTGTTTGCATTCGGCAATCGGTATCCCCACCGCTGCCACGATGTATCGGTCCGCCATCCGTGCCACCTAACCAATGTTGTTGTTGGGCAATCCGCTCCACTTAAATTCCTCAACGCCAGCCGACGGGTCAAACCTCGGCTTTTGGTGAGAGTCTTCGTCGGGTGCGTGCCGGGCGGCGAAATCGAGCGTCGTACCCTCCGAGTGTCGGTCTCCGTTCCCCACGCTTCGCAACTCAGGCGGTGGAGCAGCATCGAAGCTTTCGAGATCTTCCAACCAACATTCAAAAGCGATGCGCTCCACAGATTCCTGGCTGTCCACCAGAGGCAACCCGTCCTTCGAATCGGCACCAGTCAAACCGACGTCGTTCAAACTGGCATCGCTCAAGTATGTGGAAGATTGACAGATAGACCATGCCGGCGCTTGAGGTGCGTCTACTTCAGAGCCTCTGTGAGAAACGCTGCCAACCCCACCCGTGTCGCCGCTGGACTCACCGAGCAACCTCAAGGAGTTGTCCCTGTGATGCCGCGGTCAGCACAAAGGAAAAGGGGTAGCGTATCGTCAGCGTGCAATTGCTTAAATAGCGTTGGCGAGAATGTTCCTGGATGTGCATCATCTGGTACCATCGGAAAGGGCACACGTCCTTGGCAGTCTAGAATATCCGGAATTGCGGCCATCACGGTCAACCAGAGAGTCAGGTGTTGGGTAGAAGGCACAACGTCGGAGATCTATTGAAACAAGAACCTATACAAGTTACAAAATATCGTGATTACGTTTGTATTTTTGTCTGATATGGTGGCATCTCGGTAGATTCCGTTCGCAACCACGCAAAGCAGTCGACATGGTATGATGCAGTGCAAGTCAGGCAATGTGGTATTTTGCAGAGGCGAAACCTACGACAGCTACTTTAAACTGAATTACCGAGTTGCTCAATAAGCCAGGAGTGGCCAATGGTCTGCAACATACGGTATTCGCTGTCATCGCAGCAACTGCTTCCTTGCTCCACACGGCCGCTTGAGTCTTGCACACTTCCCACAGTGGCATCGGTTGCGCATGGCTCTTGGGGTTTCTAGAGCGAGCTGATTGTGATGCATCTGAGCGTGACACTACAGAACGCGATCGTGGTACCACCTCTCGGCTACTCACCTAGATGATTCCTCCTTCGTCGGCCGCAGCATGCCAGCGTTGGTGTCACCGCTGGCGCTCACAGTGGATACCGAAACCCGCCCGATCTCGATCGATGACTTCGGCGCTGATTGAGTGTCATCGTGGTCGCTGTCGCCAGTGTCGTTCCTGCTGCGCACGGCCTCGCTGACAGACAACAGAGGCGGTCCTTGGCGGTTGCCGTCGTCCGCGAGTTCAGCGGCGACGGTGCATGCCCGGAGCCGGTCGGGGGAGAACGGCGGCGTGCTGATCGCGCTACGAGTGTCGGACGGGGACACCGACCGAGAAAGGTTCCGTGGTCTCCCGGCGGGGCTGGTGCTGCCCTCGCGGCGTCGCCGCCTCCTCGGAGACGAATGGGCCGATGGAGACGTTGTTGCCGAAGAAGAAGGGGTGCCAGAAGGTGGAGTTCCAAGCGGAGCGCGTCTTCTCCCTGGTGAAGGCGTGAGCGGTTCTTCCAGGGGCAGTGCTGGTCAGCGGCAATGCACGAGGTTTTACCAGGGGGGGGGGGGGAGTTAGGTGGTGGTGGACCGGTGGATCGATGGTTTGTATGCTATGCATCAGATCGATGGGGTGGGAAGTTGTCTTGTGGTGCCGTGGGTATTTATGCTGATATTGTAAAAATCTTGTTTGCGCATTATTTTTCGGTGCAAGAACACCACCAGACCACACAAGTCCATCTTCGCTGCAAAAATTCTATCTACGCCAGCGTTTCTCACAGCCGACTGCATTAGATACCAAATGAAATAGTAAGGGACACCATATAATATATTTGATTACCCTCACCTAGGGGGGGTGCGCTCAGGATGGTATCTCCGTTACATCCAATGATCTGCCCTCCACCGTAAACGTGTGCCTCATCCGCAGTCTTCGTTGCCAAATCGATTTCCGTTGAACCACGAGATGGACAGACAATCGCCTCGTCGAGCGTATCCGTCTCTTCCTCGATGGTGGGCAACTGGCCACCATTTCCGCCAGTGACTCTCTCCCAGCCCACTAAGGACGCCATTGCCTCGCCTACCGCAAGGTGGAGGGCGGGCTGCATGGCGACGGACGATTCTGGTCGCTCTGTTGGAGAGCACGCAGCATTCAGAACTTCCGTCGAGCGGACAACGTCCGCACTCCCGAGTCCATCTAGGGAAAGCTGCATCGAAGCTCCGTGTGCAATAATGGTAGGGAGGATGCTCTTGACGGGGGCCGACGGCGTAGGCACATACTCGGGCAGTCTAGTGCCCAGCGGAGACGCAACAGTGTCATTCTTGCTTGGGGGAGCAAGAGACATGATGAAAACTTCGTCGGCGTCACCCATGTGCAGGTCGGCATTGCCGGCGGGAGGCCCGGATTGATCATGGCTTTCCTCTTCTTCCGTCAGAATAGCGCCAACACCGCCTGCCGGGCGCCAGCTCGGCAAAGGTGGTGGTGTGCGAACCGCGTGTCCAATAACATCGGAGAATGGAATCCACCAGGAACGGCCCCTTGGTCGTCCGTCGGCGTGGCTGGGGCTTCCCTCACAGCATTGCCCCTCCTCTGGGGATACCGGTGTCGTAGGTTGTGTAGGCGACGCCGGTCGGGTCCCCGCGTGTGGAGTCTTGTCCGCAAAGCTTGTTCTGCTTGGCCCAGGTTTTTGACGTATCTCGTTAAGTGGCTCTGCTTCACGCCGTACATGAGTCCGATTCGGGAAGTTTCCGTTGTAATCGGGAGGAGGGGAGAGGGGCGAGTTAGCTGATGGCGGATCGGTGGGTCGATGGTTTGTCTGCAATGCAGAAGGTCGATTGCGTCGGAGGTTTGATTGTGATTCTATCAACAAATATAATATAATAACAAAACCTTGACTACGCCTTGTTGCTCCACACAAGAAACCCACAAGACAACACGGTTCGATCTTTCTTGCGCCAGACATAATGACGTCAGGGTTTTATTCACGAGCCACTGCACAAATTTTACATTGGAAGGTGCAAAGCGAAGCGATTTTGTGACAGGCCTACTCACTCAGGCAGCCTGCGCTAAGGACGACATCTCCGTTGCACCCGGTGATCTGTGTTGGACTTCCGGATGGCCACACAATGGCTTGGTCAAGCGTAATAGTCGCTACCTCGGTGGCCGGCAACTGTTCACCGACTCCTCCATTGTCTTTGTTCCAGGCCATCATGAGCGGCATCGTCGTTCCCACCCCAAGCTGTAGGGCGGGCTGTTTGACGAGGGGTGCTGCTGGTTGCTCTGGCAAGGAGAAGGCTGACTGCCGAAGTTCCGCAGAGCGGGCGCCGCCCGTACTGTTAAGTCCGTCGAGAGGAAGCTGCAATGAAGGTTCGTGTGCCATACCTGCAGGGAGAGTGCTCTTGATGTATGGTGGCGGTGGAGGCGTAGGCTGGGGCACTGCACTTCCAGGCGTAGACGCGACGGTGTCATACTCGCTTGACCGGACGAGCGGCACGATGCTGACCTCGCCGACATAGCCCATGTGCTGGTCGGCATTGTTGGCGGGAGGCTCGGGTTGACCATGCCTGCTGTCTTCTTCCGTCACATTGGAGGCGGTACCGCCTGCCGGGAGCCAACCCGGCAAGGGTGGTGGTGTACGAACCGCGTGGCGAGTGGCATCGGAGAAGGGAATCCACCAGGGGCGGCTCCTTGGTCTTCCGGCGGGGCGGCTGGGACTGCTCTCACAACGTCGCCCCTCTTCTAGGAATACCGGTGTCGTAGATGGTATTGGCGACGGAGGGCGGGTCCCCGCGGTCGGAGTCTTGTCCACAAAGCTTGTTGTGCTCGGCTCCGTTATTTGAAGTACCTCGTTGAGTGGGTCTGCTTCACACCGTACATGAGCCGGATTCGGGAAGTTTCATTTTTAATCGGGAGGAGCGGGTGGGGGTGGGAGCGAGTTAGGTGGCGGCGGGCCGGTGGGTCGATGGCTTGTGTGCCACGCAGAATGTCGATAACGTCGGAGGTTTGATTGTGATTATGTCGATGTTTCTATTATTGTGACAAGAAAACTTGGTCTCGCCTTGGTTCTCGGCGCAAGAAACCCACCGGACCACGTGGTTCAATCTTCGTTCCTTGCGTCATACCTATCTACGCCAAGGCTGTTTTCGACGACTGCTTTATGTTTGAGTTGGAATGTGCAAAGTGAAGCGATTTTGTGACAGGCCTACTCACTTAGGCAGCCTGCGCCAAGGACGACATCTCCGTTGCATCCGGTGATCTGCCCCCCGCCGTAAGTTTCTGCCCCATCTGCAGTTCCTGCTGCCAGCCCGATCTGCGTTGGACTTCCGGATGGCCACACAATGGCCTGGTCCAGCGTAATAGTCGCTACCTTGGTGGCCGGCAACTGTTCACCGATTCTTCCATTGTCTTTGTTCCAGGCCATCATGAGCGGCATCGTCGTTCCCACGTCATGCTGTAGGGCGGGCTGTTTGACGAGGGGTGCTGCTGCTTGCTCTGACAAGGAGAAGGCTGACTGCCGAAGTTCCGCAGAGCGGGCGCCGCCCGTACTGTTGAGTCCGTCGAGAGGAAGCTGCATCGAAGGTTCGTGTGCCATACCTGTAGGGAGAGTGCTCTTGATGTATGCAGGCGGTGGAGGCGTAGACTCGGGCACTGCACTTCCAGGCGTAGACGCGACGGTGTCATACTCGCTTGGCCGGATGAGCGGCACGATGCTGACCTCGCCGACATAGCCCATGTGCTGGTCGGCATTGTTGGCGGGAGGCTCGGGTTGACCATGCCTGCTGTCTTCTTCCGTCACATTGGAGGCGGTACCGCCTGCCGGGAGCCAACCCGGCAAGGGTGGTGGTGTACGAACCGCGTGGCGAGTGGCATCGGAGAAGGGAATCCACCAGGGGCGGCTCCTTGGTCTTCCGGCGGGGCGGCTGGGACTGCTCTCACAACGTCGCCCCTCTTCTAGGAATACCGGTGTCGTAGATGGTATTGGCGACGGAGGGCGGGTCCCCGCGGTCGGAGTCTTGTCCACAAAGCTTGTTGTGCTCGGCTCCGTTATTTGAAGTACCTCGTTGAGTGGGTCTGCTTCACACCGTACATGAGCCGGATTCGGGAAGTTTCATTTTTAATCAGGAGGAGGAGGGGGTCGGGGTGTACTCAGGTGGGGTTGGGGGTGGGGGTTAGGTGATGACGGACCGGTGGATCGATGATTTGTCTGCCACGCACAAGGTTGATAACGTCGGAGGTTTGATTGTGATTATGTCGATGTTTCTACCATTAAGGCAAAAAATCGAGGCCTCGCCTTATATCTCGGCGCAAGAAACCCTCGAGACCACACGGTTCAACGTACTTACGACATGGCTATTCACCAGGCATTGTTTCATGTTTGTGCTGGAATGCGAAAAGTGAAGCGATGTTTGTGACAGGCCTACTCATTTAGGGAGCCTGCGCTAAGGACGACATCTTCGTTGCACCCGGTGGTCTGCCCCCCGCCGTAAGCTTGTGCCGCATCTGCAGTACCTGTTGCTAGTCCGATCGGCGTTGGACTTTCAAACGGCCACACAATGGCCTGGTCGAGCGTAATTGTTGCTCCCTTGGTGGCCTGCAACGGTTCACGGACCCCTCCAATGTCTCTTTCCCAGGCCATCACGAGCGGCATAGTCTTTCCTACCGCAAGGTGGAGGTCGGGCTGCTGGGCGACGGGTGGTGTTCGTTGCTTTTGCAAGGAGAAGGCAGATGAACAAAGTTCCGTAGAGTGGACACTGTCCGTAGTGCTGAGTCCGTCGAGAGGAAGCTGCATCGAAGAATCGTGTACAATACCAGTAGGGAGAGTATTCTTGGCGAATGTTGACGGTCTAGGCGCAGACTCGGGCAGTAAACGGCCCAGCGGAGACGCGGCAGTGTCATCCTCGCCTGAAGAGGCGGAAGGTCCGATGCTGACCATATCGGAAGTGGGGCGGTGTTCGTTGTTCGTAGTCTTGCGCAGGGTATCAAACACCCTGTCCATTATACTCTCGACCTTGTTGGGCAGCCCCGTCGGGGAGGACCTAAAGTGCGGTGGTTACGAGGGAACAATCATGATTCCGGAAGTGAGTGAGTGTTACGTAGGCAGTACACCGAAATACGAGCAAGGTGGCGATACATCGACATCAGGTGATGACCCAGATAGACTTGGCAGACGGCTAACCAGGACTGGTCGATGGGATGCCAACGTTTTTGGTGGCATTCATGCGGGGCAAGCTTTGTAGAAGACTACATGCGATGCGCATCCGGGGGTTGTTCGCTAACATTCGCTGTAGCTCACAAAACAAGACTTATCTGACTGACGGGGCCCCTCAAACAGGAAACTAACCAACATCGTTGCACCGCGCGTGCTACGATAAAGGCTCTTTTTGGCCGAAATGGTTTCTGAATGACGGGAGCTCCTTAACCCCAAAACACCTGAACTTCGTTCTTGTTCTGCAGTGTGTTTCGCTGTATACTTATAAGCATGGAATTCTTCATCGGGTAGCACTTTCATTTGTTTCAAAATCATCCGTTTTTGGGTGTGTGAGGTACAGATCTCCTCAAGCGAAGGGCGTCAGAGGGAAAAAGTGAAACTTTACGGGGGCATGCGCGGCAATGTGCGTGTTCACTACTCTCATTAGTCAACACATTTTTAATAGTCCGCCGGATTCGCGGGTTGCGCTCTTTTTTTATCAAAAGTCAATCTGGGTTGAGGCATAGAGCTCCTCATGTGAATATTCTCAGACATTGCATGTGCACGCCTACCGAAGCGTGCGTCGGGAGGATTATCCTTCACTGCAAGAAAAGCCTTCATCCGTTACTCACTGGAGCAGCTCGTCGTCGCTCGACCTCACGATTGCCGCGTTGACGTCGCCGGTGTCGTATAAGGTCGATGGGGATAGCGACTCTTTGTCTTTGGAGGACCCTGACGTCGACAACGTCCCAACGAGGCTGCCGCCGCTTCTGGTGCTGTTGTCTGTGGCTACTGCAGCCTCGCCGACCGGAGATTCGGGAGATTCTTGGCCGCTGTTGTTGTCCGCAAGGTAAGAACCACCGTCACCAATTGGAGCCTTATCCGGGGTGGAGTATGTTGCGAGGAGTGCGTCGCTGACGCTGGAAGGGGAGATGGACTGGGAGCAATCCCGACGACTCCCGGTGGAGCTGCCGAGGCTGCCATTGTGGAGCTGCCCCGCCTCTGGTCCTGGGTGTACTTCAACGGGTGGAACAGCTGGTGCGTGAACTGGTTGATTTGGGTGGGGAGCGGGGGGGTGGGGTGACAGAAGAATTAAATTCTATTGGCAGCGGATCAATATAGGTGGTATTGTCGGTACCGGCTACCTTTTGTACTAGATGTTTTGGTTTTTACAGTCAGTTCAGCTTCAGATACCCCGCCGAACTACTGTTGCAAAAGCTCGAGCATTTGACCTTGCAACCCACATTGTTCGACCCGACTCGACCATACCAGCCCAAAGGCTTTCCCGAAGATCGTACTTCGTATCTTCGTATGGCCTCTTGATCGGTTGCCCCGTTTAGCTAAATCAGTCGAACTGCGAAGGATAACGTGCCACTACCACCCAAACGATTTAGTCACGCCAACAAGGGCACTCCCTCGTTCACGACCTGCCTCTGTTACCCCACACTTCTACATTTCTTCTTGGCGCTACGAGGTAGTCACGCGGTTGTTTGACGCAAGGTCGCACCTTCCTTGTTCTCGGTAGGTATCGGAACACTGCATTTCACGGGCCCGTCCAAGCCGGGCGACGATGCCGGGGTTGCGTCCGGTTCAAAGTCGAAGATGATTGGAATCGGAGCGAATTGAAGCTCGGGTGCATCTATCGGGAGACGGACGGGACGGCCGAGATTCGGCGGGTGGGGCGTGTTGTTGGTGCATCCTTTTGACAAGAGCTGTGTGGAGGTCTTCTGCGGTTCGGAGTGTCCTCTGTCGACGAAAGCAGGTGGCGCGAGCTGGGAGCCGGGAAGATCAACGCCCAGCAAAGGCGAAGGGTGGTTGTCATTGATCGGACGGTTGGATGCCGCGATGCTGTCCGATGCGGGGAGGCTATCCGATGTGGGGGGCGAAAGGCTCTCGATGCTTGCGCTTGCGCCCAACGTAACGCCCGCCATGTCGATGCTCACCCCTGTCTCGAAGGGTGTTTTTTCGTCGCAGGACCTACCAGTAAAACAGAGGAGAGCCGCGGTCGGCCGTGGAATTAGTGAATCGGGTACCAATAATGGGATGGTACTGCTCAAGAAAGACACGCGTTTGATGACAATGTAGCGCCAAGTTTTAATCGACAAATGACAAGAGGTAACGTGAATCTCTTCACGAGAAAACAGTATCAATACCGAATAGAAGTTAGAAAACCTCTGGGAAGAGTCTTCGGATTTACTGAAATATATGTGGTACTTCGAAGTATGCCTGATAGGCCTGTTCGGGCTGCATACCCCAAAGAGACTTTCCATGAATGCTGCTCGCAGCATGTACTTACGCTTGGTGTATCACAGCAGGTATCCAAGTTTCCCTGATGACGCGTTAAAGAAGCAACGGTATCCGATTCCAATACACATTGATCGTGTAATTCGAACAACCGTTACGGTAAAACATATTGGAAATAAACCACGGCGTCGTCGAGTTCTATTATCTAAACTTGTACACGAGTCTTGAAGAAACGCTCGTGGGTGGCTTCCCTGTTACCTCTCCTGAAACTGATCAAAATGTCCCCGAATTCTGAATGATTGGCCTGCAAAGTACAGCACGAACCGGTTGCGCGAGGTTCGGATCCGCCCATGTTTCGAGGGCTCCGCGTGGGGTTTTACCTTTCAAAAAGTGTCCTATAAAGTCCACACAAATGATAGGCAGTACAAACATCGGACTCGCCTGCGTTCTGGGTGCCTTGTCTCTTTTTTGTATGCTTCAAAAACTGGCCTACACAGTCTGAAAAATGACCGGTTGCGCCAGATTTGTCACTTCTCATGTTCTGGGTACCTTACGTTATGTTTTCCGTTGCAAAAGTGGCTAACAAAAGTCCACAGTAGTGATCGATAGCGCGCTGCTATGATCCGCCAACGTTGGAGATCTTGCATGACATTTTAGAGTTTCACAAGGTGTTGGTAATGTCTGAAAAGCTTGGGGTTACGCACAGTGCCAAAATTGCCTGCGCTCTATGGTCCTGGCGCGGTTTTGATCCTGCAAAAGTGTGGTTAGAACGTCTGTTTTCTGTTTTTGCTGCACACAGTACAATAACTCAAAAGGTGGACGTCCCATCCACCCGTGGTAGAATGTCCAAGTTATTCTCCCCGGTCCAAATTTCCAGCCGTCTTTTCTATTTTCGAGCCCTGAGTTCTTGCACACGTGTTCCTTGAGCCCTTGCTAAATCGAAACCGATGGAGCTTCATTTCGATTTATTTGGCTGCAAAAGGTTCATTCCTTTCTTTGTGTAACGTATTTGGGCTGCTTGATACCCAAACTTCTTGAAGCCCAGTAGTTAACATTTCGGAAGCATATCATGGAACAGGTTTGCAAAGTTTCAGGGTCTGTCTCAAACAAAACGGCGCCGAGTTTTGACTTTCGTGGTGGAAAAGGGTACTACTCACGGCACTACTGCTGTAGATTAAATGCTTTGCTCCGTGGAAAGATTGATTTTTGGGCTTTACATCTTACTTAACATTGGCCATGTTCAGTCCGTTCTTCAAAATGTCTGCGAGAACAGCAGACAAAAGCATGCCTAGGACTACCTGACGCCGGCTTGTTGCGGGAAAAACACACAATATTTTTGTATTCAACGGGCTGGTTTGGGGCCTTGTAGCTGGGATCCAGAAATGTCGGTTTCTAGAGGAATACAACAAACGGCATAGTCTATTGTTGAACATTTTTAGAAGATTCGATCGATTTTAGCAGAGACAAGATGAAAATCGTGCACGAGCTTTTCTGAACTATACTCGTACAATTATTAACATCTAAACGCAAGTATATTTTGACCGCTGAAACTCGACGACGCTATGTTTCTGCCGTATTTACTAAATTGCTTGGCGTAACTTTTTTGCCCCAATCAACGTTTTCAAGATTGAACGTCGATGAGTTCTTGCACTGTTCATGGGGGTCAGTATGATACCGAACATGTGACATTCGAGTCGATATTTTGCAAGCGGAATTCGTGGGAGGGAGGAAATACGGGTTTGAGCCTGATTCAGCCTGCACAAATTGTGTTTTTCTTTCTGTTTTTGTTTGATCCTCGAAAAACAACAGGTTATTTTAGTATCCATTGAAAAAAAAGATGTAGATATTCAAGGTAGTAGTAGTAGAAGACGAACCGTCAACCAAAAGCTTACGTTTTGTGCCACAAAACCATGGTGTACTTACCGCTGTCTCTTCGCGCAGTTGATGTCGTTTGAACATGACGCCCCGGAGTTCTCTGTGTCAATTGATCCCAAGTCATGTGCACGTTCTGCTCTCGACCACTCCTCCGCCGATTCCAGCCAAGACTCGTCCTGCACCTCGGGACACATCGTCATCGGGAAAGTCGAACTCGTGTTACCACTGGCGAACCCCGGAGTCCATCGCTCGGCAGTCGACGCCCTGGCCACACCTACGAATCTGGCCTGCTGGGAGCGCTGACGAACCAACGACCGAAGAAGTGACTCCGCCTCATCGAAGACGTGGCATTGAGCCACGAGGCTAGCGGTTTTGACTGCCGTGGTCCATCTACGTTGGATTAACATGGAGGCTGTGCGGTACGGCCGGCTGTGGGCCGACATGCTTACGCTGAGGTGGCACATGGCTCGGAACCGAAACTCCACGCACACCGCGGTGAATTCTAGGACATGCGCGGCGTGTGCTTGGGCGATAGTGCGGATGCGGGCCAAGTATATCACTGCGATGGTGGTCCTCGTCCACCTGGCAAGATGAGTCATATAGTCAGGTTGGGGGAAATTTACGTTATTGAGAAGAGGAAGAACGACGGCATATTGTAGGAAGGCTGTACGGTGTGGCCACAGAGAGATAACTGCCCATCGCTGCCGATTTGTATTGTTTTTCGTGTGTAAAGTCCGAAGTTGATCTTTAGAGCAATCAATATTATTTGTTTGTAGTCCGAAACATCTACACAAATGGACTTTTTACTCCCATCGTTTGCACAAGGAAGAAAGTGGGCAATCGCCTTGGGTTTGAGTTGGACGATTCATATTAGCGTTTTCCAACGTCGACAATTCAGCGTAATCCACAGTATAGCATGTCACCCCGTTCGAAGGGTTATTGATAAAACAATGAAAGAGCTTCGACAATATCTCGTTAGTATCGGTATTACAGCCGACAACAAAATATATTTGCTCCCTACCTCTGGACGGTGACGGCCGCCACCGTCTTGCAGAATAGCTCGTCCCTACACATCACCCCACGCCACAGGCCTTGCATTGTCACCGCCGCCGCGGCCTGTACGCGAACTGCGGCAGCTGCAGTGAAACGACTAGCAGTTTCGCGTCTCGCTCTTCTGGCCCTCTCGCAGGTCTGTATCAAAGTGGCAGCCGCTTTGACAGCGCCGAACGCGCGTTGAGCCGCGATCCCTCGCACGAAGGCCTGAAGACGAACGACAGCTGCGCGCGTTAGCGCTGCCGCGACGTCTGCAGGAATTGTTTCTTCTTTCGAGTATCGATGGTCTGTGTTGGCGCCGTGGTGGTGGGGTTCTTGCAGAGCATCGCCCCCGCCGCTTTCCTCTATGAAGCCATTGGTAGCGGCAGCCGCAGCGTGTGCCTTCGCGATAGCGTCGCCAGACACCCTTGTCACGTAGGCTAGGACGGCAGCCGCAGCCGAGAGAGCCTGGGTCATCCAGAACGCCGACGCGGGCCCGGCGCGTCGAGCGTTAGGTACATCAAAAATATGGTGGTGGCAGAAGAGCTAACTTTTACGCACTACGAATAGTTTCAGAGCGGTCAGGGATAGCGAGTAAATGCTACCAGGTATACTCGTATTAATAGTATCTGTTAATTGTCCACGATGATTATTGACGCCGGGTACCATGTCCACCGCAACCCACACTGGTACAGGGTTTTGACATATAAAAGCGGAAGACGCAATTCAACAACACTAGGCTTTCGTGTTCGGATTTTGCACTCCTCGAGTGAGTGTTTGCCGGTACTATGTCGTAAAATTTGAACTATACTCGTACAGCAGCATGGCGGCTCATCTACTAAATGGAAGCGTCTTATTTCTAGGCATAATGCAGGTTTGTTCTTCACCTTCCCCGCTTCGCGCGGTGAGATCTCCGCGGCGTGGTGCTGAACGAGCAGTGCATCGTCGAGTCCGATATCGGGGGCTGCTCGGAGAAGACACAGGAGCCGTGGCACCCCCCGGTTGCGGCGCACCGCCCATCGTCGAAGGGTTTCCATCTCGAGCACTGGTACAGCTCCCAGCGCTGAACCTTCCTCCTCCACTCCCACGAGGTCGGTCACCCTCGCCCAATTCGCCTTTGCAATTGCTAGTATCTTAACCGCCCTCTCTTGTTCATCCTTCGTGATAACGATGCCATCGCGGGCGGCCGCACCAGCAGCACTACCCGCAATCGAAATGGCGGAGGAAGCACAATCGGTTAGCCCACTTGCTTCCACCACTGACACAACCAGCACAAGCAAGAATCCCACCCGCTGTATCACGCCTACGGGCGTATGCCTGAGCGCGTTCAAGAGCGACCGCAAGTGTGCTGTAGACAGTTGTTGGCGGGTGGGAGGTACGACCCGAACCGCAGCGCTCTGTTCTTCCATCGTCACTTCTCGCGGCATTGCAGGTCCCTCAGCACGGGACGCACCACGCTATGAATATCCACGAAAATAGGCATATGCGATCGGTTCGGACGCATGTAGAAACGGGCTCGAGTTAGGGAATATTTGATGGCATTCTCCTATTGAAAGTCCACCACTCTCGTTGGCGAGTCGTTCGTCGTGTTTATGTTTGAGCCACTCGTGCGGGAAAAATGTTGGTATGGGTAAATGTTACTTAAGGGCAAGAGTTTATGCTAATTTCCTGTTTTCGAACGACGTATTAAACGGACGTGATGCAATCGGGCTTCCGACGCAGCAAGGTCGAGCCGACGTAGACTGACGCAGACATTACCACGGCTAACCGCAGGTTGGCGTGCTAAGGTCACCATGAGTCTTGAGCATTGGCATTGCGTATCAGATACGCAGCAAGCTGTACGTAATTATATGAATACGAGCGTTTCACAAGATACCGCTGGAGTCTGGGAAGGCTGACAAAATCGTCAGTCACACATTGGCCGAAAAACGCGTCGTAGGGAAGCAAAGGCCCAATCTAGCGAAACCTGAACAGCAGTCCGTGCGAGCAGGGCGTAACGAGGCATGAAGTGGCTAATGTCTGCCTCCTACAGTGAGCTGTTTTGGCGCACCCGAGGGTACAGTGCCCGCGGATACCGCAGAGCGCTTGCACTCTCGATCCCTACTCGTTCATCATGACATAAAGTCCACAATTGCCGAGCAATTTTCAACAAGACATGCTCCGTCATCCGCAGAATTCGCGTTTTTAACGTCGCACCTCTCTGCATATGATCCAAAAAGTTCGCTCGACGTCGCAGCTTCTGGCAGCAGCCCCAAACCTCTCTTGACAGGCAGGTCTCCCCAGTAGTTTGCTCTGAAGCCGCCACCCTGCCCTTGTCGACAGTATGGCCGACAAAGAGTTGTGAGGTCGAACTAAACCTGACGACATGACGATGACGACTACTTACGAACGACGACATTTCTCAAAAATACAACAAACATGAAACCGCCAACACGAATATCTGTAGAGATAAAGAGGCGTGTTGAAGTGTGCCAATCTCGCCGCACGTTGAGACAGAAGAAGCAAGAAGCAGCAAGCAGCACAAGGCCAGGCAAGGTTTGAGACACAGCGAGACCACGTGCGACAGTCGAAGTAACATGTCTCTGGTAGAACCTGTTATGACACTCTCAGTTCGTGTCGTTCGAGGGCTCATTGGCATGCCTAGGGCGTTGCCTAAGAAGTCTTACGGAGGGCGCCGCCCAGGCAAAGGGACAAACAGCAGTTGCTGATTGCTGATGGCATTCCGTTTTTTTAGGGGGAGAGCTCTCGTGCAGCAGTGCTGTGCAGCAGTGCAGCAGCACTATAGTAGTCACGAGCAAGCATGAATTTAGCCTTATAATGTTGGGCTTCACATTTACGCGCCAGAACTCTGTGCGGTTGAGTTTATGCAGGAAAATTAAAACTAAAACCTCGTTGTTGTGCGCTTCGAAAACAGCGTCAGCATGATTTCAGAACCGCACCTGGCACTTTGAGAGCCTCCTGCAACATTCAGTTCGTGACGTGAGACGTGAACGCTTCCTGGGTGTGTAGACTACATTTTGAGTTAAATATCTGGCTTTGCCAGTACGTATGTATAGTCTAGATATATGGCTATCACGATCATCCTCAGCACGATGATAGATGATTTTCTGCAATTGGCAGACGGATGAATTATCCGTATCCCCGTCCCAGTGAGGCAGTCGGGGTTACAGCAAAGGACAGCCATAACGCGATCGCTGCCGATGTGATGCAACCTTGTCGCTCGTGCGTCACAATTTTATGGTGGCACATGCGGAAGATAAGGAGTTCTTATGAACCCACGCACCCCTCCACCATTCACCCACACATGTTTGACCGTAGACTGGTCAACATTCTTATAGACACGCGAAAAACGCGTCGTACTCATTCGTATGCCCCCAGTCACTATCTCCCGACTACCCTCAAGCCCAAGCTGCCGCCAGTCAACGGAAAAGGAGAACGGCCACCTCGGCGATCGCTGATTGATCAGCTTTCCAAGAAAACCAGGCCCACCTCAACCTACCACATATCCTATCCCGACGCAATCCCACCGCTTCATAAGGTGCGGCGATGCATCGCTGCCGTTGCCATGACTGCCGCCGCCGTTACTCCACCCCCGGATATCGAAGGTGCGCGAGTCGTTCGGCGCCTCCGGCCACGTGACAAGCACGCCCGAGAGCGACCTAAGGTGCCCCCCGACTCCACCTCCACCAGAGCCGCCCCGGACACCCTCGTTACCGCGGCCACCCCCACCGCTACCGCCATTATGCCCGCCCGCCCCAGGAGCGGGCTGTCGATCGATCACCGGTCCGTCCAGCTCGGGCAGAGAGTCTTCAGGAAACGGATCTGGAGGGCCTGGACCCCCAAGAAACGTCATCAGCGTCTCGACCCTCAGCCCGCCACCGCTGCCACCATAACCTGCCACAGCCACAAGCTCGGCGGCTTTGCTCGGCGACAGCACAGTTGCGGCGCTCCCGTTACCTCCGCCATTCGGCCGTGACGCCTCGCTACGCCAAAACCGGATGCGGGGCACGTGTCGCCACAGCCCGACGAACCACCGGACGGCGCGCACTATCGTTCGGGCGGCCGCGCGCAGCAAGAGAAGCGTTCTGTAGCAGGCGGCTGTTGGTAAACTCGTGGCTTCTGGGGAAAATATCTTGTATTATTGAGCAATTGCCCTTCTGAGACAGGTAGGCAAGGTGGAGTGAGCAGGGTGGGGGCGCTCGTGGGCGCGCACAACCTCACCCTCCGTACCACAAACAATACCCCTAACATGACAATAGCCTGATAGTCAGACCTACAGCAACAACGCCTGAACCTTCCTACTGGATAAGTGTCCAATGTACCACATACCAATGTACCGACACACACACCTACGGTCCATTGTATAGCTCGTACTTGTGTACAACCTACCGAAGTACCACAAAAAATATTCCCAGAATATCCAGCATCAACTTACTACAATTGACAATTCAATATTCAAACTATCCAATCAGATGATCTACAGCAGCTCGGCCGATACACACTGCCGCTATCACCAACAGCGGCCGCGAGCAAGGCGTACCCGAGGACGGCGACGACAATCACGCTGGCGACGAGAAACGCGTACGCATCCGTGCTAGACGTCTGTTGCGTTGCGCGCGGGGGGGGGGGGGGTGGGGGGAAGAAGGAGGGGGGGGGCGGGGAGGGGAGCGGGAGGGGTGAGGGGATACGGGAGTGTAGAGCTACGGGAGTTTCAAAATAGATAGGTTAATGATCGGCAAGATATCGCCACGCCTCATCCAATCAAGATCGCGTAGCCGTTTTGCTTGTACGGAAGTCGATGAAATAGGCAGTAAACATCGCGGAACCAAACAAAAACGTTGGCCACGACCCTGATCCTCAAACCGTACAAGCTCGCACACACCTGTTGCCACGGGCCTCGAATATCCGGAGGGTGCCGATGCGAGCTTCCGCCGAGTTGCAGCGTTCCCTCAACGACGTTCGCTGCACGCGGAGTACCACCGGCTCGCCTGCTCAATGTGAGAGAACGGACCGCGAAAGCACCGGGTGGACAACGATGGGCTGTGTAAAACACAGGTATTTTCAGTATTATCTGCCTCACACCGTGTTGGGTGAAGAAACTACTGTAGAGGCAACCAGCGGGGAACGATACTCAACGATGGAAATCGGACACCAATCGAGTTTGATACGAATCGACACCGATCAACGAAAAATAAAACCGGGACGATCTCGATATTTGCTATTTTCGAAACGTTTTTCTCAGTATCTCAGCGTAAAATACACACGGGGTTGACCGGAGATGGGGATCAACACGCGTTCGATATGATATAATGGAAAGTTTGATATTCGACTATAAAAAAATCGATACGACGTCCAGTAGTATCTGACATGATCTACAGGCCTGATACAGGAAACATGTTTTAGACAGGTATCAGAAAACGCACAGCGCACCGCGGACGCCAAGGTAGCAGACGAAGACGACACTGCCCGACCATCCACCCACCCACCCACCCATCCGTCCCCCAAATAATCGGGGTCGACGCGCGCAGCGTACGGGCCGCCCGAGACGCGCGCTTACTTCCACCCAAACAAAAGCGCTCTTGGCGCCACTCCCAAGCGATTAGCATTACCGGGGATAAGAGACCCGAAGTTTACCAGTACCATGGCAAACGTAGTTCCCACCTTAATACACCAGACAGCACCCCGGCGCTGCTCCGAAACGAGGAAGTTTCTGACACGAGATCGGTCACCGCATCCCTGATATCTCCGGAGCTTATGTTCCCCGTCGGTAGGCCGGACAATCCTAGCCCAGCGCCAGCATCCACTACCCTCCGCGCCACGTCCTTAACACGGCCACGAGAGGAGAAAGCAGCGGTGAACCGGGACGGGGAGAATGAGGATGGCTAGAAACCCCGTCAAGCGTGCGGCTGGGCGAATGGCAGCAAATGACATGTACCCATGAATCGAACACTACGGCCCGTCAATAACGTACGGCTGAGCCAACGACATGATAATCAAGAATCAAAAAGTACGGCACGCTAACAATCTAGCAAACAAAAAGTATGCGCTTTGGCAAATACAACAAGCCGACGTCACGGTTCGGCGGACACGCCACCATGGCGATAGCTCGTCGTGTCTCCTATCCCAAAGTGCGAGCACTGTCTGGGCCATTGGCATGCACCGGCATATATACGCACAATGAATACCGCAACATGAATACTGTGATGCATTTCTGGCTTTGCGCACGTTATCTATCGCCCTGCCACGCATCTGGTACAATGCAGCCGCGCCGCGTAATCCACCCTCGCCTCCCCAATCCCCAACCTTAGACCCACCCCGCCCCCCGCAAGAAACCAACTGTGCAACTCTACAGCTAAAAGCCCACACCTCTTGGTCAGCGAGCATAGGCAGACACAGAAGCGGCTTGCCAAATAGCAAGGCTTCCTGCGCTGAGCTTATACCGCAGTGTGACACCATGGCTTTCACGGCTGCGTGGGCGAGAATCTGCGACACACACAACGAACGAAACAGCAGCAAACACACACACAAATGAACAATCAAAAAAGGAGACCGGGTGGGGCGATGCGGCGAGTCAAGAAGTGTGGGTGAGCGGCTAAAAGAAACAGATAGTACAAATCAAATATCAACAGTTGACATGACGTTGGAGGCTCGTATTATGACTATTTACCATCAATAAGAAGATTGAAAACGTCGGAGAAGAGCCGATTAATGCCGGACTAGCCGTCGACTCCCCACAGAGGATCTGGGCGGTTTCGTACGTAAGGATCTGGTCCGACCCTATCCTAGACGCCGCCACGCACTCCAACGGTATGCCTTCGCTCTAAGGGGTTCCGCCCACCCCCGCCAACATGCCCCGTCTACAAGCCTGGACGGTCTATACACATCGTTGGTGGGCTCACCCTAAGAAGCGGAAGTCCCCCTGGGAGCTTCAAGCGGAGGGCCGGCTCCATCGAATCCCCCGATGAATCAGGGTAAAGCTCCGACAGCACCAGCTCCCGCTGCTCCCGCGGCAGCACGCATAGGATGCGGTACCGCCCCAGCCTATCCTCCTCGCCCTCCCAGCGCAAGTCAAACGATGGCCATAGCGACTGAAGCACCTTTGCCAGCTGCCACGCATCCAGCTGGGGCATGCGGCCTAGATTGGCGTAGATTACTCCGTTGTCGTCCGGATACTGGGGGCGGGTCGCAGGCTGCTGCTGCTGCCGCTGCCGCTGCCGCTGCTGCCGCCGCTGCTGCCGCCGCTGCTGCCTCAGGGGTAAGGCCTTGCCCCCCATCCTCTGCCGCAGCAGCAACCGCCGTTTCTTCGCGCTTCTTAGCCGGCGCCGCCTGTTTCACGGCGGCCTCGAACGCAGCCGTGCCGGGAGCAACAAGAGCCCCCGAACCCCCCAACCAAGTCCGGATCATAAATGGGAGAGCAAGGGGATCCTCCTCGTCGTCATGGCCTCCTTCATTTGGCGGAGACTCCGTGGGCGACCACTCCACCTCCGACCGCTCCCTGCTATCAGCGCTCTCTCCCCCCATCGGGGGTAACCGAGGGTTACGTGGTGGCGGCGGGAGGGGAGGAGCAGAAAGAATGCGCGCGACGCGTGGCGGCAACAGGGGACCGGTGAGCTCGACAAGGGGGGCCAGGCTATGAGAGTACTCCAAGCCGAATGCCGTGTTGACAAGGATCCGGGCACCGTGGAATACGTTGTCCTGCGCGTGGAAAGGTTCGAGGCCTTGCTCCCTCCTCGCCTGCCGTGTCAGCAGGGTAAAGGGAGAGGGCACGAGGGCGGGCGGGAGAGAGGGCGGAGCGCATGCGGACGACCACATGGAAGATTAGGGTCATGGGCGGCGTTTGAGGGGGAGGGGGGGCACCCAATGCGGTGTTCGAGCAGCAGATGAAAAAGGGTGTCCATTTCGCTGGCAACCAACGATCAGAACGTGTGCGGTTCGTTGTGTTTATGTTCGGGTAGTTACGCTTGCATTGTGCCGTTCCGACCTACTGCTGTTGTCATGCGACCTAACTTGCGAAAATGGGCCAGTTCGTCGCAGCGAGTAATATTCAGAATAACAGGAACAGTAGCAGTAACACCACCCAACAACAACGGCAACCACAGCCACAACAGCAACAACAACAACAACAACGACAACAACAACGACAACAACAATAACAACAACAGCAGCAGCAGCAGTAGCAGCAGCAGCAACGACAGCTGCAGCAACAACAGCAACAACAACAACAGCAGCAGCAGTAGCAGCAGCAACAACAGCTGCAGCAGCAACAACATCAACAATAACAGCAGCAGCAGCAACGACAGCAGCAGCAACAGCAACAACAACAGCAACAGCAATGGCAACAGCAACAGCAGCACCACAAAGCCACCAAAGGTCAACATCCCCCCTCCCTCGCACCCCTGCCTTACTGGGGCTAACAAACCCCTTTCGAGGCCCCTCACGAACTCTATTCGTGGCGATGAACGCGGGGGTAAGAAAAACCGACAAAGCCCTCGGTGATATGGCGTTCTGCAGCCGATCTCCCAGGCTCATACGTCGCCCCATCCCCGTGCCCCACCCCGTGAGGGTGGCAGTAACATGTCTCCCAGACAAGTCGAATAGAAAGCTGGGCGAGTTGAACATATACGGGATGTCCTTGTAGTTGTGGTCGCATATACCGGCAAAAAAAAGGTCACCGCCATCGCGACCAAATCACATTGAGAAAAAACGCCGGCCAGGATAGGACGATATCAAAGTGGGGTGGGGAGAGGGTTGGGAGTAAGGTTAGAGCTGGCGTTGGAGATAGGATGAGGGTATGGGTCTAGGTTGGCTGTAACGTGTCTTCCCAGCAAGTCAAACCAAAGTCTGGGCGAGTTGAGCACATACAGGAAGCTTGGTAGCAGCGCCTGAACGGGTGAAAAATAACAACATTAGCCATCATCCCGACCAAATCACGTTGAGGAGCGCGGGTCAGGAATGGAAGATGTCAAGATTGGCTGGGGTTAGGGTTGGGATCGGGTTAGGCTTGGTATTTGGGAACAGGGCTAAGGTGTTCGGTTGGTGGGGCGCAAGGGGGATGGGGTGGCACTACGGTCACAATTGCAGACATTATGTCATCGGGAGGCGCGTAACGAGCAGCGGCCAGGATATGACAAGATGGCGATGGATTGGGGTAGGGGTTGGACGTCGGGTTGGGGATATCGTTGGGGTTTAGGTAAGGGTTGGGGTAGGGGTGGAGGAGGGGGCGAGGCGCGCTCACAACAACGGCAAATCCTTCGTCGGGAGATTACTGAGAAGCAGCCAGAAAAACAGGACAAGAGCAAGACGGGCTGACGTTGGGGTTAGGGTAAGAGTTGGCGTTGGGGTAAGGCGCAGGGCAGGGGGTGAGGGAGCCCTAGGGGAGGGGGGAGTGGAATTGGGCTCAGACGTACAGCAATTTGAAGGGGGGCGCGTACCGAGCAGGGCGGTCACGACAGGACAAGTCCAAACTCAGTTCGAGTTGGCGTCGAGGATACGGTTCTGGTTCGGGTTAGGGGAAACTTTGGAGAGGGGGGCTTTAGGGGGGGAGGGGGGGCTGGGCACAAAGCGATACCAACTGCGTCTTCGGGAGGCGCGTACCGAGCAACGTTCGCAAGATAATCGATAATTCAAAATGAAAACATCGAACGTTTACATCGCTGCAGCTTGGCGGACTTGGCACAAAAGTTCTCACGGTAGACACCCGACAGCCTATGCAATAGATGGACCCCTGTCTTTGTAGACGGCGAATGGGACTCGAAAACATCATCGCATCCCCTCCTCACCAGCTTTTGAGCGAAATCCAGCCCCCCCAGAGACCCCATGTCCAGCACGACCAGATCGAAAGGACGAGCCAACGAAGAGTCAATCGCCCCACACACCGCCGACGCCGATCCCTCGTCCTCATCACAGCTGGCACCGCCTCCCCACGTCGCATGCCCTTCTGCTCCTGCCCCTGATACACCAGCACCAGCACCATCTACCGGTGGCCCTTCCTTTTCCGTCGAGTAGCTAACGCAAGCGCCCCCCTCCGCTAGCACCGCGTCACCACAACTACCGACGTCGTCACCACCATCGCTGACGCTTCCGTTGTTATCTGCGCAATGGTTCGCACCCGGGTCAAACTCTCCTGGAATCCCGCTTTCCGTCGTTTCTTCCACCGCCGTCTTGCCTACCGGTGCCGACCCTCTCCAAGATTCTGGCGGGTTTACGTGCGGTGTCGCAGAGGGAGGTGATGGCGGCGGCGGTAGCTGTACGGCGGACAGCAGCGCCCGGTACATCGGCCGCGCAAGCTGCAGGTACACGTCATTGAGCAAGGTCAGAAGGCCCCAGAAGCCGCCCGCCCGGGACAAGGATCGCAACTGCTGCCGCCCCGCGCCGCGCCGTGCGACACCGTGCCAAAAGCCATGTTGCCCTAGCAACGCTAATAAATCCGTCCAATCGTTCGGTTGGTTCGTTGACGGACGCCCGAGACAAGCAGTGCGGGAGACAAACAAATGAGGAGAATAACAAGTGAAAAAAACGAGATGGAGGGGGCAGAGGGGTAACATAATGTTGGGAAGGGGAGGGCTCGAGGTGGGGGTGGGGAGGGACGAGGCAGGGAATGTCCAGGTGCGGTTTTGGCGTGCAAGGCGGGCAGCAGATCTCGAACCGGCTACAGCCGCCAATAGACTTAGACATTGCACCCGAGGACCACCCCCCCCCCCCCCGAGAGACGTCCTATGGCAACCCGGCGCTTCGCCGGGACGATTTTTGGGTGTCTTCAGCGGAACAAGGTGCCCTTGCGCTCTAGCTTACTTCTCCCGCTTACTGTTTTCGCTTCCTGCTTTCGCTTGCTTCATTTGCTAACCGTGTTCATCCACTACTCTCGCTTGCTGCTCGTTGCTTTCGATCATTGCTTTCGCGTACTGCTCTCGTTCACTGCTCCCACTTACCGATCTCGCTCATTGAATCCGCTTACTTGTAGATGTACTTGTTTAGGCTATTAATAGTACTGGCATGAGTAACTCTTTTATGTACATAGGGATCACAAGCAAGTTTGGTGCGTGCTATGCTAGAGGTGTGTGTTGAGGGGGTGGTGATCTTCCTGCAGCTGATTCGAGATCGGACGAGTGGGGGGGTTACGTACAGTCAGGGTGTGTCTTAGCTTATTTCGATCTTGTTGGAACGATTGGAATGGAACGCGGCTGTTTGCATTCGTTCGTTCCCTTCCAACCTGTTTGTGTCCGACGTGAAACTTGGGAATTCTGAGCAAGCAACCGGACCGGAATTTAATAGCTGATTTTTGCGGTGGCACCGTGCAGCTTGACTCCAGGGCAGAGGTGTACCGTCACGTGGGCAGCAATTGCTTCTGATACAGAGAGCAACTTCACACGCAAATAGATATCAAGTCATGCTTCACAGACGACGGTGCTAGCCACCCAAGTGACACCGTCGGGACAGATCTAGAAGTTGTGATATTGCCCGCGTGGCCAGACGAAGGCTACTGAAACTCCTACGACATCGGTGCCCCACTTTTTCCAGAATATATAGTCTATCGCCAGAGCTTCGTTCGCAACCTAGTCTTTTGCCTCGTGAGCCTGCCGGTCAGGCCATGGCGGTACCGCGAGGCTCCTGCCGCAGGTGAGCCCTACGACGTCCACATACGCTCTTCCCCGTGAGTCCTAAGTCATTCCATGTGCACCCGTACCCTCTTGGGCCTCAAGCCACTTGCATCACCAACCAGTTGTCGTCAATCTCGTTCCAAGTGGGCCTTTCGGTTTTGCTGCACAGGATTAGCTGCTTTGGGACATATTCCTTCTCTTCAAAAGCTTGCGGTCAGGGTGGGAACGCTAGGAATCTATTGGATTTGAGAACCAACCAACAGCGAGCAAAATTGCTTGTCGTTCCAGGCTCCAAGCGTTTCAATGCCTTTTGGGGGGAGTTAAGACACCCCCTTAAGCTGCCCGTTGGTGTTCCTTTATTGTATTTCTTATAATCTACAAGGGCGCCGCTCCGCGGGCGGCTGACGCCGCCCGCTACGCTCGCGCAGGGAACAATACAACTACAGTAAATGTGACGGGGGGCAGAAAGAAGAGGACCATGATTTGGTGCATCTGGCAATTTGATAGCGCCAAAAGCTACCTGTGCAGAGCTGATTACCCTGTGCTGTGCAGCGTGCTTACTGGCAATGCCACGTTCTGGTCGTCAGTATGGGTGCAGTTTGCGGTGGGGCGGGGGGGCGGGGAAGAGGACCGAGAAAGGAAAACCAAGAAATAATACAAAAAGACGAATACACACGTATATACCGTACCTGGTACCTGGTTCATTGCTTTTTCTTTTCACCGTGCTCGTGGGCTGATGAGCTCAGCTCAGCTGGGACCTGGTATGATAAACTTCAGATTAACTTCCACAAACTAAAAAATCAAAAAGGTAAAGAGTTAAGACAATGAATATTAAACAAATCGAGTTGGCAGAAACCAAAGTTGGAGGGAAAAGTGAAAAGTCAAGAAACAGCTGTAAAACCTTCCAGAGCGGGAAAATAAACATGTAAAGATAACGAGTGAAAACAAAAAATACCGAAAATTCCGAAATCGAGATGACTAACCCCTAATTAATAACCCCCCCCCCCCTCCGCCGACCCTCGTCGCCGCTGCCGCTGCCGCCGCTGCGACCTGCGGCCGCTCTCTAACTAAAGATGTCGGTGGTTTGTTCATGAACAAAGGTTTTGGCGTGAGGAAGGTCGTATCAAAGAAGGCTCCCAGGTGTTGGTGATAGCGGCAGTGTGTATCGGCCGAGCTGCTGTAGATCATCTGATTGGATAGTTTAAATATTGAATTGTCAATTGTAGTAAGTTGATGCTGGATATTCTGGGAATATTCTTTGTGGTACTTCGGTAGGTTGTACACAAGTACGAGCTATATAATGGACCGTAGGTGTGTGTGTCGGTACATTGGTATGTGGTACATTGGACACTTATCCAGTAGGAAGGTTCAGGCATTGTTGCTGTAGGTCTGGCTATCAGGCTATTGTCATGTTCGGGGTATTGTTTGTGGTACGGAGGGTGAGGTTGTCCGCGCCCACGAGCGCTCCCACCCTGCTCACTCCACCTTGCCTACCTGTCTCAGAAGGGCAATTGCTCAATAATGCAAGATATTTTCCCCAGAAGCCACGAGTTTACCAACACGCTATAGCGACAAAGGTGTCTACTGCTCCGTCGTCCCCTTGGACTACACTAGACTGCTGTACGAGAGAGGCCTGATCAACCTGTCTCATCATGACTGAACCGGGGACACCTGCAGGTGGCCGAGTTCAGAGTAATCCGCAGGATGTTGGTGAGAGGATGGTTTCCCTAGAGACGCAGTTGTCCCAACTTACGACTCTAGTCACGTCGCTTGTTGATCAACAGAAGGAGCAAGTGGAGTCATCTGTGTCTGCTGTCGCGCCGGGAGGCGGCGGAACAGAGTATGCTGGTGGTACGCATTCTACCGATGATGCTACTGGCAGGACCGCGGGAGGTACGGGCGGCGATGCCCAAGGCCTTGGCGTGTCCAGCATGGGGGTTGGGAGTAGTAGCCTTGCTGGCTCAGGCTTGAACCCTAATTTATTCGCTGTTAATCGTTCCTCTGCTGGTGCTGCAAGCTTTGGTTCGACTGGGATTGGAAGTGGGGCTGTAGGTAGCCAGTCTTTCGTTCCCGCGACTGTAGGTAGGGCTCTCGGAAGCAAGTCCTCTGTTCCTCCCGAACCTACTCCGTCGAGCAGGTGGTGGGAAAGTGTCGCCAGTGGAAACAATCTGATTCCTGGGGCCGGCATTACTGATACAGGAGAGAAGTTGGGTGGGGGTCCTTTCAAAGTTCCCAAGGCTCCTGTTTTCGATGGGACAGACGTGTCTTACCCCTTATGGTCACAAAAATGTTCTGCTAAGTGCCCGGCACAACAATCTGTATGAGGCGTTTGTTTCCGAGACTGAGATTCCGATTGCTGACATTGGTTTCGACTTGACCCCCTGGGTAGAGAAAGGATTCAGTGTGGGTGTGCTGCGTCAGGCTGAGATGGCATGGTGGTTTCTGTTCGACTGCTTGAAAAAGGATAGTCTGAAAACTATGGTTGGCCACGCTGGTTCTTCCAGCAAGGGTTTTCGAGTGCTGAAAGATCATTTCCTGCCGTTGAGCGAGAGTCAGATTCGTGCGCAGGAGGAGAAACTCAAATCACTGCGCATGCGTTCGAATGAGAATCCCTCGATCTTCTTTGCATCTGTGAGAGAGACGCTTGGTGTGCTTCAAATGCTGGAAGTCAAGAAAGATGACAGAGAGGTGTGCAACCTGATGCTCGAGGGGCTGTCGCATGAATATAAGACTCTGCGTGAAACTCTGGTGGTGTTCTGCCCGAATGACCCGTCGTTCATAGAGACTAAAGTGCGTGAACGGTACCTCGACTTGCAGACTCAAGGTGGTCCGAAGAAACACAGTGTTGCTCTGATGTCTAGGCCTGAGGAGAAGAGTGCGAAGAAGCAGAACTACAAGTCAAGGTCTAACTCCGAGTCTGATTCATCTAAGAAAACGGCGTTTCAAGGGAAGTGTTTCAAGTGTGGGGAGGTCGGTCACGTGAAGAAGGACTGCCTGGCTCGTGTGATCGCTCATCCCTCCCAGACCGGATCATCCAAGGACGCCAAGGATGAAAACGGTGAGATATCTGAGTTGTTAGTGCTTCTGTCCCAAACTGACTCGGACCTGAGGGATACCTGGAATGATACCATGGTGTTTCTGTCCCAAAATCTCTCAAACGATTGGAGTGATGACACGTATCTTGCATCGTAGTATGACTCTGTACTGGTGAATTGGGTGAATTCTTATGGTGCTGATATTCCAACGCTGTGTAGTGAAGTGGCGGACAGGATAAGGAACTATGTCGGTAGTGATCGTGTTATTCGTGATTCTATTGGTGAATATGCCACTCTCACCAAGGAGAGGTGTATCGAAGATTGGTATGCAGACACAGGTACCGCTTTCCACATGACAGATTCTCTCTCGTGTATGAAGGATGTGAAGCCTTGCCACAAGAATGTAAAGGGAATTGGTGGCGTGACTTGTGAGGTAGCTCTTTCAGGAACTCTGGAATTGGTGTTCGTGTCTGCTGACGACGAGTTTTTGGTAGAGTTGAAGAATGTGCTGTATTGTCCCAAATTGGGGTACAACCTTTTTTCCCCCAGCGCAGAATTTGATGGCGAGTCATGGAATGGTCTTGGCGGTCCTCGTGGTGTGATGACTGCTTTCCACGGACATGTGACTTTTGAGAATTGCGATGGCATGCTTGTTGCAACTGCGTATAGTGTGGGTGATGACTCTATTGGATCCGTGTTGGCTGCCCTCACTCCTTCAAACCCCAAGCACGAAACGAGTATGGATGTGAATGACTTTCATAACATTTATGCTCACTCACATGAAGGATTGCTTCGTACTACTGCAAAGCGACCGGGTATCGAGTTGACTGGTAGCCTAGATGCTTGTACGGGATGTTCGATGTCGAAGGCAATTAGAAAAGGGATTGCTCGTGAAACTAAATGTAGGTCAGATGAAAAGTTAGGGAGAGTTTATGTTGACCTGGGAGGGAAGAAGGCCGTTGTGTCCATAGGGGGAACGTATTACCCCATGATTGTGAAGGATGATTTCACAAGGCGTGCATGGATCTATTTCCTGAGAAGTAAATCAGACGCTGCGAGTGCTTTCCGGAGTTTTCTTGCTAGTGTGCGTGCTGATGGAATCCCATCATTGGTTGAGATTGTTAGATCTGACAATGGAGGGGAGGTTTTCGGTGGAGAATTTGCATCTGTGTGCAATGAGCTCTCGATTAAGCAAGAGTTCACCCCAGCTTACAGTCCTCAATACAACGGTGTTGCAGAGCGTGGCTTGGGATTGATAGAGGAGGCCGCAATGGCGGCTCGTGTTCAGGCGAAAGTTCTTCTTGGCCATGTACAGTTACCTAAGACTGACAGACTCTGGGCTGAGGCAATGCACTGGGCTTGCGAGGCACTTAATCACACGGCTTGTTCTGCTAACCCCGATTCCAAGTCGCCGTATGAAATGTGGTATGGGGAAGCTCGTCCTGCTAAACCTTATCAATTTTTGAAACCGGCGTGCTGCAAGTGGCAGCGACCGTTGAAGCTGTTTCCGAAGGGTGAGAGTTGCTTTCATGTCGGTCCTTCGAGAGATCACCCGCGTGATTGTCATAGAGTACTTACGAGGGCTGGGACTATTCAGGAAACGAGGGATGTAACGTGGGAGGCGTTGCCGTCACAACTCCCTCCACCGCAACCTCCGTTGCCGATAGAGATCGCGGAGGAGGGAGGGGAGGAAAGTGACAACGATGTAGAAGCCGGGGTATGGCCGCTTGTAGGGAGGGGAGTTGCCCACACACTGTTGCGAAATAACGCGGCAGTGGTCCCCTCTGGTGCAGCAACGAACGAGGTAGTGGTCCCCCCTGGTGAAGCAGTCGATGTGGTTGAAAGTGTTGACGCAGAGAGTGTAGGTCGGTCGCCGTTTGCCCCCTCTGTGCCATCTTCGCCCGTTCCCTCTGTGTCGTCTCCAGCACCTGAGTTCATCGATGGTAAGGGGCAGGGAGGGCAAGATGTGGGGGAACTAGTGTCGGTGGGTCCTGAAGAGCAGGATACAGAGTCTGTAGGGCCGGGAGGGCAGGAGGCAGAGGCAGAGGCATCTCCTCCAGTTGCTCGTCGTCCGCGGCATGTAGCTAAGCTAGATGATTTCAACAACCCTGCGCGTGAGAATGATGAAGTAAGAGAAGGTAGAACTCGCGCGCAAACCCGTGCAGTTAACCAGCAGAATGTATCTGGCCTTGCGGCTACTCTAGGGCCCGTCTGCGCAACAGAGATAATATATGCGCTGTTGGCGGAGCAGAGAGCAGGTGACGCAGTGGAATTGCCGAAAGAACTAATGCAGGACGTAGAGTCTGAGCCTGATAGCTATCAAGAAGCCCGGCAATCGAAGTACGCCACGATTTGGGATGGAGCTATGTCTACAGAAGTTGAAGGCTTGATAAGGGCAGGAACGTTCACGTTAGCGGTAAAGATCCCAATAGGCTGTAACGTGATAGATGCTAGATGGGTTTTCAATGGAAATCAGACGAAACAGGAAAAATAGTGAAGGCCAAGGCTAGGCTTGTCGCGAAGGGCTTCAGGCAGAAGTATGGTGTAGACTATCTTGAGAGTTTCTCGCCTACTGCAAATCCTGCATCAATTCGATTGTTGGTAGCATTGGCGTGCACGTATGATTTGGAATTACTCCACTGGGACATTGAGCAGGCGTTTGTTCAGTCGAAGTTGGATCACGAGGTGTTCATGAAGTTGCCTCCTGGCTGTAGTTCGATGTCAGGAAAGGTTGTCCGTCTGAACAAGAGTTTGTACGGATTGAAGCAGGCATCTAGAACATTTTACAAGAGGCTAGTATCGGATCTAAAGAGGATTGGTTTTGAGCAGTCTCTGTGTGACCCCTGTGTGCTGCGTTTCATGATGGGAGACGAGGTGATAGGGATGGTCGCGATTCACGTGGATGGCATTCTTTATGCAGGAACTAAGAGTCTTGCCAAGGTGGTTGTAGAAGCTCTAGGCGATTCTCTTCCTACGAAGAATTTGGGTGAGGTCAAATTCTTTCTTGGTTGCGCATTTATTCGCGACCGCGAGGCTGGCATGATTGAGATTTCTCAAGAGAGTTACATCAGGAGTGTGCTTGAGAGATTCAAAATTTGTCGCACCAGCTCGACCCCTGCTTCCCCTGCTAACGATAACAGGTCCGTGATGGAGGATGAGGAGGAAGGAGCTGTGCCGTTCCGAGAGGTGGTGGGGTGCCTGATGTGGGTCGCCAATGGGACGAGGCCCGACATCTCGAATGCTGTGCGGGCGGTGGCGAGGCACTCTCATGAGCCAAAGAAGAGAGACTGGAAGGCAGCTCAGAAGATTCTGAACTATCTTCTGGAAACGGCACATCTAACTCTGAAGTACAAGAGAGACAGTACGGTTGATGACGTAGGCACGTTGGTGTACGTAGATGCAGACTTTGCCAGCAATGCCACTGACCGTAGATCAGTTTCGGGAGCACTAGTTGTTGTGGCTGCCTGTCTTGTAGCTTGGCTTTCTTGGACGAAATGCGTTTCGCAGTCGACTTCTGAGGCAGAGTATTTTGCGATGGGCGATTGTGTGGAGGAGTCTCTGTTTGTGAACGGAATGCTTCAGTTCTTGAGGCCTAGCGTAGAGCCTCGTAAAGTTGACGTCCTTGAGGACAACGAGGGAGCGATTGCGCTTGCAGAGAATCCGCTTAGCTCGAGCAGGAGTAAGCACATCGACGGGAGGCACCACTTTCTTAGAAATCTGACCGAGGAGGGTGTGATCGAGATCACGCATATTCCCAGCGAAAAACAACATGCGGACATCCTCACGAAGGCTCTGCCGAGAAGTATTTTTGAAGTTCACCGTGACTTTGCATTGGGCTCTAGGAAGTAGGAGTCTGAATTATTTTTGTTTGTCATACTGCATGTTGTGGGTCTGGTAGATACAACAGCCCCTAGGGAGGGTGTTGGTGATAGCGGCAGTGTGTATCGGCCGAGCTGCTGTAGATCATCTGATTGGATAGTTTGAATGTTGAATTGTCAATTGTAGTAAGTTGATGCTGGATATTCTGGGAATATTCTTTGTGGTACTTCGGTAGGTTGTACACAAGTACGAGCTATGTAATGGACCGTAGGTGTGTGTGTCGGTACATTGGTATGTGGTACATTGGACACTTATCCAGTAGGAAGGTTCAGGCATTGTTGCTGTAGGTCTGACTATCAGGCTATTGTCATGTTAGGGGTATTGTTTGTGGTACGGAGGGTGAGGTTGTGCGCGCCCACGAGCGCCCCCACCCTGCTCACTCTACCTTGCCTACCTGTCTCAGAAGGGCAATTGCTCAATAATACAACATCTTTTCCCCAGAAGCCACGAGTTTACCAACACCAGGAAGGGCCCAGATTTCAAGTATACAGGATCGCTTCGACCGGGAATTAAACGCCGCGGCGGGCGGCGAGCAATTTATCGCGGGGAAAAGGAGGAGTCCTTCGTGGGGGTGATATTTGAATCTTAATTCCTTTAGAACTGCATACCCCCTTTTAGGAACTAACCACTTTGGAAGAAATATGGAATAGCTTTTACAGTAAAAAAAGGATTTAAGAATCCGTATTTTTCGTCCCGGTTTGCACCCGTGCGATGAAGGGTTCCTTCGGGTTTCGTATTTGAAACCAGTTTCGATGTGTTGGGGTCTGACTAGTGACTAGGGTGGGCTGCTTCCTGTACAAGGATGCTGCGACGCGTTCCTTGAAGGCGCTGCACTGATTTTTCGGTAAGCGTTACCCCATGTATTGATGAACATTGAACGATGATCGAGTTAAATACGATACTGATGAACCAAAAAATCAAATCGATACGATTGTGATAGTCGATATATATATACGCCGATTGATTTCGTAGAGTGCCAACATAAAAAACGGCTAAAAACGCGGCCGTGGCTGGTTTGTATGGGATACCCGGGGAACCTGCAGGTGCCGCAAGAAATAATGCGGCCGGATTACGCGAAGGATGGCATCCCGAAGGCAAAGTCGCCGATGCTGCCGTGGGTCATCGAGGTGAAAAAGGAGGAGGACATCGTGGGGATGAGAGAGGCTGGTAGAGTGGCAAGGTATGAGAGCAAACACGGAGACACACAGAAAGACTGGCAGGGAGACGGACGAGTCGGGTCGGATGGAATACAGCGCGATTGTGGTGTTTTTCTTCACGGCTGTGTCGTGCGCGCGCCTGCGTGTACGCCTCGTGCTGTACTGCGCACACAGCGAACCCGTCTTTTATTGCACGAAGAAAAACACGTTTTTGTGGTTGTTGTTTCTTGTTCCAGCTCTCTGCCACCAGCTTTGTGTTCGCTCGCCGCCGCCGACATCTACCGTAGTTGCCGGTGGGCGCTGGAGGAGGAACTGAAAAACGGCAGCATTGGTCATTTTCCATGTGCTGATACCATACCGATGCAGCTCCTCCCACCGCGTTCATTTGTAGGGACCTCCCCGGTTTGACATACTCCGCGCGAAATGCTGACGTCGTGGTCGCTGCTTTCTTGGCTGTTTGGCCGTGCGGGGCCGCCGAAGATACCTCGCCTTGCGGCTGATCCGGATACGGCGATGCCGCCGGATAATGAGTTTCCTGTTGCGTATCAAACGATAATCGAAATAGAAACGATACCGATTAACAAAACGGAATTTCGATGTTATTGTGATATTGGATACATGGGAGCCTTTGAGCAGTATCGGCATCAAAAATACGGGTGTTCCGGGGGTTGGAGGTAGAAACACGCTTGATATTTCTATATGTATTGACTTTCGAAACGATATCCAACACGAAATTATTTGATGACTGGCCCAGTGCTCAGGCCTCTCTGAGCGACCAGATACGCTCCCATTGAAAACCGACTAATCGCCCAGTCGCATTCGGGTAGAATGACAAGTTCGTCGCCTCAGCATTGAATCTTGTTCGCCTCCCCTTTCCCTGAACTGTTTTTTTTTGCCACACAGAGAGGTTTTGGACTTGGCGGGGGAAGCGGTCAAGGTCGGGGCAACGACAGATGACGTCGGCCGTGTGTGCCACAACGCGACTGTGGAACGTGGGGCTTACCCTTCCCCGCTTAATTATCACGGGTTTCCCAAAAGGTAATGCCGTGTTTATGCTTTGCCAAGGGATGCGGTCCGAACGACGCGCACGATATGACGGGCTTTTTCCGTGTGGGCGACTAGTCTATTATTTGTTAATGGGATGCTTTCCTCTCCAACGGGCCGAGGTGTTAACCTTTGCTGTACTCGTAAATATATGTTACAAAGCGCTGCCGTTGGGAAAGTGGGGGTCGCGGACGGTGCTCAGCATGTATCGCTCGTTGTTTTTGTCTTTGTCGGGGTTGGGGCTAACGTTCGGACTCTAATCGCCTTCTTGGTTTGTCACCCATTGTCCCTTGGTGCCGGACTGGCAGCTGCTGTACTAGCATCAATGAGATAATCTGCCACGGGATCCCGGACGACACAGTTTGGAAGAGGGCATGATGATCAATGTGGATGTGACCGTGTTCTACAAGGGCTACCATGGAGACTGCTCGGAAATGTTCATGGTCGGAGAGGTAGACCAGGCCAGCAAGGGCCTTATCGAGGTGTGTTTTCTGCATTTTTATTTCTGTTGTTGAGCATGTCTTGCGTATTGCTGTGTTTTTTCTTCTGCCTTTATGTTATGGTCTGGTGTGTTCTGATATGGTCTGATTTGGTGTGGTGTGGTGTGGTATGGTATAGTGTGGTAGGTTGTAGTGTGGAGGGGAGTGTTGAATGCGTTGTCTCCGTATTGCGGACATGACAGATGTTTTGTGTTCTGTCTTCCATGGTGCTGGCCGTTGTGCTTGCGGCAGTCTCGCTGATTTGGTTGAGATCATTGGCTAAAACTCGATCAACCACGCGCAGGAAGAGTCCGGTTACTGTAGAGGGACGGGAGGGACCTTTAAGGAGAGTAGCATAGGGATACACAACGGGGAAAGACACAACACGCCGAGGGAAAGCCAAACATTTGTCAACCTGCAACACCGATGCTGAGGTACTGGCGTGCTGGGGATAATGCCCCGCCTTTTGCCGACAGCCTCTTGCTCCGCTCTTGTGCCGCACCGCGGCACTCGCATCATCCAGGCCACGACGCAGCGACCATTTAACACGTGGCAGTGATTCTGGCGGCTAAACCATCACACATTGTAGTAATGAGGCGTTTTTGTTATTTTCCCTTCTGCCGTACGCCCCCTTCTTTCGTTCCGTTCCTCCCGCCTCCCGTTCGTCAGAACACGTACAACATCTGGCAGGAGGCGATCGCGTACTGCAAGCCCGGCCGACACTACAAAGGTATCGGTGGAGTTGTCGAGAAACTAGCCAGCGCGAAGGGATACACCACCGTCCAAACTTTTGTGAGTGTCAAGCATTCTGCTGTAATCGCGCGTATAGCGCTTGTTATCACATGCAGGGCGGGATTGTTTACTGCAACGCGTCTGCGTTGAAGTGTGCGCGGGTGTTGGTGGTGTGACGTCGGCCATTTCGTGGGGGTGATTGATGCTGCTCCTAAAACGTGAAAATAGCGCCTGCCCCGGAATCGAGACCCGAAACCCCTGGTGATACATGAACAGTTAGAAATATGCAAACGTATATTACAGTCAAAGTAGATGCGGCTGTCCACGAGTTATAAGTCGGCGTGACAATGCCTACGGTTTCCGTCTCCGTGTCCTATCGTTGTGGTGGGACATAACGCAGATGTCTTACATACCGTGAGTCCGTCCTCCTCGTACAACACCCGATGACGTTACCCCTCTGTTGATGTGCTGGCAGGTGGCCACGGCATCGGAATGATGTTTCACACCAACCCCAACATCCTTCACTACAAGAACAACGAGTCCAACGGTATCATGAAGGCGGGACACACCTTTACCATCGAACCCATGATTTTCGAGGGAACCGGTAAGCTGCCACTTTGCTTTTGTAGCAACGGTAGACACATCAGGGCGTTCGTGTCGAACCTCTTCGTTGGGATTGGTCAGCGGAAATATCTCGCCACCGCGGATTGGACGTTTTGTCATAAACACGCCAAGAGAGTCGGCTATGGTGGCCACGACAGGGTAGAGCAGTAGCGGGCAGCAGCCACTCTTAGCGCGAAACTGTCGTCGAATCTACCTCCTCGGACATTAAGTTGCTCGCTAAGAGAGGGACCCGTCCCATTGCAGTCGATGGGTGTAGACCGAAAATGCTCCACCGGAGTTGGGGCTTGTTCAACGACATAAGATGCCTGCTCTGTTCTCTCGTTCCCGTGTGTCTGGCGCTGTGTCAGCCTGAAATGTCGCGCTTTTAGTATTTGCTTTTGGAGGGGTAGTTGCTGCTGTTGCCTCCAACCTCATTCAAGCACACCCACCCCCTTATCCCGGACTAGTGCTCTGTTTTCAGCCAAGAACGTTATGTGGCCGGACAAGTGGACAGCGGCAACGTCGAATGGCAGACGAACAGCCCAGTTCGAACACACATTCCTCATGACCGAGGATGGGGCGGTACCGTTGACGGCCAAGCTGGACACGTCTCCGAGGCAGTTCTGGGAGAAATAATTAGTAGTTTTTATAAAGTGTATTATAAAAATACGTCAGCTGCGAAATCATTTGTTGTTTGGTTGATAACCATTTTTGCAACTTGCGTGGTATGTCGACAGCGATTGCTCTACACTCTACATCATTCGCGAAGGATATAGATCGATGACTACTGGGTACCTACAACTAGTACCAGGGTTAGCAGGACGATTTTGGTGGGCGGTGAGTTCGGTCCAAAATCTTTTGTACGGATTTTCAAATTATTTTCTCGGGGTGTGACATAAAGGCATTCACCGAAACGGTAGACGGTGTGACTCGGTTGCGAAGCGCTTCGGTGGCAATGGGGTATGGTGTATGCATGACAATTTTTTTTTTACATGCTACTCTATTTCTGCAGTGTCTCTTTCCGAAAGAGTGGAAGCCGACCCTTCTCGCTATTCATTCGTTGCGGTTCATGCAGGAGAGCATAAGCCAGAAGAACAATGGGTTAACGGGACTGGGATACTGGACCTGCAGGTGCTTGTGATTTCTTTGTCTTAGAAAGCGTTCTGCACGCCTGTTCGTCTGCGGACAGAGACATATAGATTGTGGTGTCCTATGGACCAAACGAGCTCAATTTTATTTCGCCGTTTCTGAGCGAAAATACAACGCAAGCATTGGCATGGTTTGACCCTCAAGTTGGGGGACAGGTTTATGGCCCGGTTTCATCCATAATGAAGCTGCAGAACAACATGGGGTGTTATCCGCACTTGGCAGACCACGGTAGGCCTTACTCATATGGAGCCCTAGGCCGTCCACTCGCGTGTGTTGACCCGTGCGCGTTTTCTGTGGCATTTCTTTCGCGAGCGTGCAGGCCGCATTCTTGCGGGGAGTCACGGGGTGCACTTTGTCCGTGGTCCTCGAAAAAATTACCTCGCGCAGGAGCATTCCCACTTTACTGGTGTCCGTAAAACCAAAACTATTTTCTTGTCCTCCGCCGTTATTCTCAGTCAAAAATCTGCTCAGGCATGACTCTAGCCACTTATTCGTTCTTTTAACCCGATCACGAGCGACAAACTCTCGTGCGTGTATACGAGAGCATCGACACCCGGCACCCAGATCGGCAGCTTGGGTCAATTCCCAAAATGTCGGGATTTGTTGGGCTGCTGGACGAAGAGCGCCGCGGGTGAATCTTCCGGGGAGACCAGTCGATTTCCGACCCGCTGCTGACTCTGGTTTACCTTCTGTCATCCCTACGCCGGTGCTCAAGAAAGTCGCGCTCCTTGACATTTCGCTGTTGGTGCACAACGACAATCAGTGGAGTCGGACTCAAGCAGTGCGCCGCCTCCCATCGCGTCGGGGTGCTGTCGATATCGGTCATAAAAGCAGCATGCACGCTTTGGGACCGTGCTTCATCCGGGCACTCTCGACACAACCCGAGAAGTATTTCGATCAGTTGCAAATATTGTTTCCAGGACAACTGTGGCTTCTTCAAGCATTTTTGTCCCTTCGATCATGCTCTATTGTCTGGCATGGTTATGCGTTTGACGTGAAGGTCGCCAACAGCAATGGAACGCGAGTGTCTATTATTTCATGCCTTAACTCCCCCTCGAATTTGACACAATGCCGCCGCGTGTTATGCCCTTGCACGGACCTGGGATATGAGCGCAACATCATCATCCCTACGTGAACGGGAGCTGTCCACAACTTACCCTGCCTAATATGCACTTTTGCCTTCAATACCGATAAGTATTTCAAGGCAAGTGTTGCTTCCGCGAACATTTCTGCTCCCCCGATCATCCTCTGGCATAGTTATGCGTTCGACGTCAAAGTCGCCAAAAGTAGTGGGATGTGAGTATACTCCGCCCCTCCCTCCCCCCCCCCCCCCCCAATCGGGCACACTGCCGCAGCGCGTGCTATCCCTGTGCCTGCCTGGGATGAGTCATCATCCCTACGTGCTCGGGAGCTGTCTACAAGCTACCCTGCTGTTCCCTGCCAAGTACACTTCTGCCTTCAAGACAAATTTGGCTTCCCCCTGTATTTCTGTTCCCCCCGATCATACTCTATTGTGAGGCATGGCTATACGGCCGACATCAAAAGTCACCAAGAGCAGTGGCACGTGAGTATCTTTTTCGTGCGCTTCCCCACCCCCCACCCCCTACAATCGGCCACACTGCCGCCGCGAAAAATATCCTCTGTACGTACCTGGGATGTGAGCGCAACATCATCATCCCTACGTTCTCGGGAGCTGTCCACCAGCTACTCTGTCATATATTACGTATTTCTACCTTAACTTCACGTGGCAAACGATGTAAGCGCCTTCCGACACATTGTGCCACCGACGCCCCTGTACCTCTCCCGTCCTATATACCTATTGGCTTGCCCTTGATATTGAGGCACCCGTTCCACCCACCTCGCGTGACCGCTCCTAATTCTCTACCATGTGTAGGTTGTCATCGACATGGTCACCCAATTTCCAACGCAACGCCTCAAAAGCCATGCCCGGACGTATCTAACTCGGGGGATGACATCACCCCGCTGAATTAGGCACAACGAGTTGCACACACATGCTCCTGCACTTGAGGAATAGAGTATCTACAGTAGTAAGACTCCATCCCCAAGTACGCGCGATTAACTCTCCCCCCCTCGCCTGCTTGATATTCGGAAGCCTTCGTGCTTGCATTCGGCAATCGGTATCCCCACCGCTGCCACGATGTATCGGTCCACCACCCATGCCACCTAACCGATGTTGTTGTTGGGCAATCCGCTCCACTTAAATTCCTCAACGCCAGCCGACGGGTCAAACCTCGGCTTTTGGTGAGAGACTTTGTCGGGTGCGTGCCGGGCGGCGAAATCGAGCGTCGTACCCTCCGAGTGTCGGTCTCCGTTCCCCACGCTTCGCAACTCAGGCGGTGGAGCAGCATCGAAGCTTTCGAGATCTTCCAACCAACATTCAAAAGCGATGCGCTCCACAGATTCCTGGCTGTCCACCAGAGGCAACCCAATGCCACCGTCCTTCGAATCGGCACTAGTCAAACCGACGTCGTTCAAACTGGCATCGCTCAAGTATGTGGAAGATTGACAGATAGACCATGCCGGCGCTTGAGGTGCGTCTACTTCAGAGCCTCCGTGAGAAACGCTGCCAACCCCACCCGTGTCACCGCTGGACTCACCGAGCAACCTCAAGGAGTTGTCCCTGTGATGCCGCGGTCAGCACAAAGGAAAAGGGGTAGCGTATCGTCAGCGTGCAATTGCTTAAATAGCGTTGGCGAGAATGTTCCTGGATGTGCATCATCTGGTACCATCGGAAAGGGCACACGTCCTTGGCAGTCTAGAATATCCGGAATTGCGGCCATCACGGTCAACCAGAGAGTCAGGTGTTGGGTAGAAGGCACAACGTCGGGGGTCTATTGAAACAAGAACCTATACAAGTTACAAAATATCGTGATTACGTTTGTATTTTTGTCTGATATGGTGGCATCTCGGTAGATTCCGTTCGCAACCACGCAAAGCAGTCGACATGGTATGATGCAGTGCAAGTCAGTCAATGTGGTATTTTGCAAAGGCGAAACCTACGATAGCTACTTTAAACTGAATTACCGAGTTGCTCAATAAGCCTGGAGTGGCCAATGGTCTGCAACATACGGTATTCGCTGTCATCGCAGCAACTGCTTCCTTGCCCCACACGGCCGCTTGAGTCTTGCACACTTCCCACAGTGGCATCGGTCGCACATGGCTCTTGGGGTTTCTAGCGCGAGCTGATTGTGATGTATCTGAGCGTGACACTACAGAACGCGATCGTGGCACCACCTCTCGGCTACTCACCTAGATGATTCCTCCTTCGTCGGCCGCAGCATGCCAGCGTTGGTGTCACCGCTGGCGCTCACAGTGGACACCGAAACCCGCCCGACTTTGATCGATGACCCCGGCGCTGATTGAGTGTCATCGTGGTCGCTGTGGCCAGTGTCGTTACTGCTGCGCACGGCCTCACTGACAGACAACAGAGGCGGTCCTTGGCGGTTGCCGTCGTCCGCGAGTTCAGCGGCGACGGTGCATGCCCGGAGCCGGTCGGGGGAGAACGGCGGCGTGTTGATCGCGCTACGAGTGTCGGACGGGGACACCGACCGAGAAAGGTTCCGTGGTCTCCCGGCGGGACTGGTGCTGCCCTCGCGGCGTCGCCGCCTCCTCGGAGACGAATGGGCCGATGGAGACGTTGCTGCCGAAGACGAAGGGGTGGCAGAAGGTGGAGTTCCAAGCGGAGCGCGTCTTCTCCCTGGTGAAGGCGTGAGAGGTTCTTCCAGGGGCAGAGCTGGTCAGCGGCAATGCAGGAGGTTTTACCGGGGGGGGGGGGGGATGGGGGAAATTAGGTGGTGGTGGACCGGTGAATCGATGGTTTGTATGCTATGCATCAGATCGATGGGGTCGGAAGTTGTCTTGTGGTGCCGTGGGTATTTATGCTGATATTGTAAAAATCTTGTTTGCGCATTATTTTTCGGTGCAAGAACACCACCAGACCACACAAGTCCATCTTCGCTGCAAAAATTCTATCTACGCCAGCGTTTCTCACAGCCGACTGCATTAGATACCAAATGAAATAGTAAGGGACACCATATACCATATTTGATTACCCTTACCTAGGGGGGGCGCGCTCAGAATGGCAGCTCCGTTACATCCAATGATCTGCCCTTCCACCGTAAACGTGTGCCTCATCCGCAGTCTCTGTTGCCAAATCAATGTCCGTTGAACCACGAGATGGACAGACAATCGCCTCGTCGAGCGTATCCGTCTCTTCCTCGATGGTGGGCAACTGGCCACCAATTCCGCCAGTGACTCTCTCCCAGCCCACTAAGGACGCCATTGCCTTGCCTACCGCAAGGTGGAGGGCGGGCTGCATGGCGACGGACGATCCTGGTTGCTCTGTGAGAGAGCACGCAGCATTCAGAAGTTCCGTCGAGCGGACAACGTCCGCACTCCCGAGTCCATCTAGGGAAAGCTGCATCGAAGCTCCGTGTGCAATAATGGTAGAGAGGATGCTCTTGACGGGGGCCGACGGCGTAGGCACATACTCGGGCAGTGTAGTGCCCAGGGGAGACGCAACAGTGTCATTCTTGATTGCGGGAGCAGGAGACATGATGAAAACTTCGTCGGCGTCACCCATGTGCAGGTCGGCATTGCCGGCGGGAGGCCCGTATTGATCATGGCTTCCCTCTCCTTCCTTCAGAATGGCGCCAACACCGCCTGCCGGGCGCCAACCCGGCAAAGGTGGTGGTGTGCGAACCGCGTGTCCAATAACATCGGAGAATGGAATCCACCAGGAACGGCCCCTTGGTCGTCCGGCGGCGTGGCTGGGGCTTCCCTCACAGCATTGCCCCTCCTCTGGGGATACCGGTGTCGTAGGTTGTGTAGGCGACACCGATCGGGTCCCCGAGGGTGGAGTCTTGTCCGCAAAGCTTATTCTGCTTGGCGCAGGTTTTTGAAGTATCTCGTTAAGTGGCTCTGCTTCACGCCGTACATGAGTCCGATTCGGGAAGTTTCAGTTGTAATCGGGCGGAGGGGAGGGGGGCGAGTTAGCTGATGGCGGACCGGTGGCTGGATGGTTTTGTCTGCCATGAAGAATGTCTATTGCGTCGGAGGTTTGATTGTGATTACGCCAACAAATATAATATTATAACAAAACCTTGGCTACGCCTTGTTGCTCCACATACGAAACTCACAAGACAACACGGTTCAATCTTCCTTGCGCCAGACATGACGACGTCAGGGCTTTATTCACGAGCCACCGTCAAAATTTTACATTGGAAGGTGCAAAGTGAAGCGATTTTGTGACAGGCCTACTCACTCAGGCAGCCTGCGCTAAGGACGACATCTCCGTTGCACCCGGTGATCTTCCCCCCGCCGTACGTTTCTGCCTCATCTGCAGTTCCTGCTGCCAGCCCGATCTGCGTTGGACTTCCGGATGGCCACACAATGGCTTGGTCAAGCGTAATAGTCGCTACGTCGGTGGACGGCACCTGTTCACCGACTCCTCCATTGTCGTTGTTCCAGGCCGTCATGAGCGGCATCGTCTTTCCCACCCTAAGCTGCAGGGCAAGCTGTTTGGCGAGGGGTGCTGCTGGCTGCTCTGGCAAGGAGAAGGCTGTCTGCCGAAGTTCCGTAGAGCGGGCGCCGCCCGTACTGTTGAGTCCGTCGGGAGGAAGCTGCAATGAAGGTTCGTGTGCCGATACCTGTAGGGAGGGCGCTCTTGATGTATGCAGGCGGTGGAGGCGTAGAACTCGGGCACTGCACTTCCAGGCGTAGACGCGACGGTGTCGTACTCGCTTGACCGGACGAGCGGCACTGATGCTGACCTCGCCGACATGCCCATGTGCAGGTCGGCATTGTTGGGGGAGGCTCGGGTTGATCATGCCTGGCTCTCTTTTCCGTCACATTGGAATGCGGTACCGCCTGCCGGGAGCCAACCGGCAATGGTGGTGGTGTACGAACCGCGTGGCGAGTGGCAATCGGAAAGGGAATCCACCAGGGGCGGCCCCTTGGTTTCCGGCGGGGGTGGCTGGTACTGCTCTCACAACGTCGCCCTCTCTCTAGGAATACAGGTGTCGTAGATGTATGGCGACGGAGGGCGGGTCCCCGCGGTTGGAGTCCTGTCACAAAGCTTGTTGTACTCGGCCGCCGGCTTTATCTGAAGTACCTCATTGATGTGGGTCTGCTTCACGCCGTACATGAGCCGGCGTTCGAAAGTTTCATTTTTAACCAGGAGGGCGGCGTGGCCTGTGGGTGGAAGAACGAGTTACATGATGGCGGACCAGTGGGTCGATGGCTTGTTGTTGCCACGCCGAATGTCGATAACGTCGGAGGGTTTAATTGGGATTCTGTCAATGTTTCTACTATTTTGGAAATATATCCTGGCCTCGCCTTACATCTCGGCGCAAGAAACCCTCTAGACCACATGTTTCAATCTTCGTTCCTCGCGTCATACGTATCTGCGCCAAGGCTTTTTATGAGCGACTGTCATATGTTTGTGTTGAAATGTGCAAAGTGAAGCGATTGTGTGGCAGGCTTACTCACTCAGGCAGCCTGTGCTAGAGACCACATCTCCGTTGCACCCGTTGATCTGCCCCCCGCTGTAAGCTTGTGCCTCATCTGCAGTCCATGTTGCCAGTCCGATCTGTGTTGGACTTCCGGATGGCCACACAATGGCTTGGTCAAGCGTAATGGTCGCTACATCGGTGGTCGGCAACTGTTCACCGACTCCTCCATTGTCTTTGTTCCAGGCCGTCATGAGCGGCATCGTCTTTCCCACCCCAAGCTGCAGGGCAAGCTGTTTGGCGAGGGGTGCTGCTGGCTGCTCTGGCAAGGAGAAGGCTGTCTGCCGAAGTTCCGTAGAGCGGGCACCGCCCGTACTGTTGAGTCCGTCGGGAGGAAGCTGCAATGAAGGTTCGTGTGCGATACCTGTAGGGAGGGCGCTCTTGATGTATGCAGGCGGTGGAGGCGTAGACTCGGGCACTGCACTTCCAGGCGTAGACGCGACGGTGTCGTACTCGCCTGACCGGACGAGCGGCATGATGCTGACCTCGCCGACATTGCCCATGTGCAGGTCGGCAATGT